>JAFELO010001377.1:138847-217667 GCA_017140195.1 Eumaeus atala
AACCGCGGGCGTGAAAACGCGTAGTGAAATGTATTTTAATTTATTACACATAAATTTGCATCCAACATAAGTTTATGTTATACTGCCGTCGAAGGCCCCTGTAACAACGGGGTGTAATAGGGGGTAGTGGGCGACAGCTTCGTAATTTCTTAGCCTTACTTTTACTTCACACCGCGGATCTTTAACCGTTTCCGAAGGAACAAATAAAGAACAATACAAAATAAAGTCGTGTACAGAGGAGGGCAAGACACCAGCAGCTCACGCGGCCTTCACCAAAGAACACCTGGTGATCGACGACGTTAAGAGGGACAGGCGGTTCGCCGAGGGGCTGCAATGGATCGACGCCAGGGCTGCGCTGTGCGTGCCCGTCGTGAAGCCCGACGGGGACTGCTACGCGGTGATGGAGCTGTACAGGACCAGCGCGGAGCCCTATGATAGCGTACGTAGACGCGTAGTAGAATTTGTAGCCATGAGTTAGGGGAGTAACACGTGTGCATAACAAATGTCTATGGGCGCCTGTAGTCATTAAAGCGCTCCAACTACTCGTACTGGGGGTACGGAGACTAACGATATCTATTAACATCCGCATACATGAGACACGTCGCCCTCCTGCACGAGAGCACCCCATACCCTCCAGGCTACTGACTACTCAGAACCACAGAATAACCATCACTTTTATGTACCGTCTTACCCATAGACGTCGGTTATATCTAAATGGCTGCGATTTCTCCTTTGTCCCCAAATGCCATGAAGAAAATTATATACAAAGAGAGCATAATGATAAAGAATGTGGAGGATGCAAGGTATACAACGTGAACAGTAAATCATCGTTGTGGTTAACGAGAGGTACCGCTCCGATCGCGTCGCAATGCAGCACGGCACCACCTCTCACTGAATGTATTCCAGAACATGGTGTACACGGTAGTGGGGGTGGCCTGTTGGGCGGGCGCAGCGGTGCACCAGGCGCAGGCGCGGGTCACGCTGCAGCGCACGGACCATCTTAACCACGAGCTACGCTCTCTGCTGCAGAACTACTTCTGCGACCTCGCCTCTATTGATACCATGTTGACGGATATGTTGGTAGGTGTTATTTAAAGTTTATGCGATGAAACCTAACCTAACCTAACCTAATCACAAATGGTCTTGCCGCCAGACTAGATTAAGCACAACCAATTTTTCGGCAGTCGTGTCACATATTCACAGTTCACCAAGTAACCGAGAAAATCAAGGCGAACCACCAGTCCTGGCCTTTGTAGACTACGAAAAAGCATTCGACTCTATTGAACACTGGGCAGTCCTCCATTTGTTGAAGAGATTCACATAAATTCCAGATATATAGGTGCCATTGGAGAGGTTTAGCGTGCAGCGACACACCCCGAGCATCGAGGTGATACCATATTAGCGAAACTCTTCTTCAGCGTGTCTGGAGGAAATATTTAAGCTTCTGATAGGTCTTCTGGAGACATAAATATCCATAGGGAACAAATGATTCACTTGCTACTTGCCAATCACATTATTATCTCATCTAGTAGCGTTGAAGATCTAAAAGGTATTCTACGACGTTTTATTCAGTATGAGCTTACAAATCAACGACGATAAAACAAAAATTATGTGCCACAGTGACGACACTTAACACATTTTTGTGCATGGCCGAATCGAAAGGGTATCAGGCCACTCCTGGGGCATACCTAAATTCGTGTAACGAACGGTCAAGACCATGAAATCAAATCATAATCCAGTGGGATAACATCGGGACTAGACGACGGCCAGGCCATCGCTCTGATGAAGTCCGAGGCGTTCACTTGGACGGCGTTGAGTCTTGCTGGAAGGACCAGACTTGGTAATTGAACGTGGTGTTGTTAAGAGGCTTAGCTACCTTCGCAAGGATGGCATCTTGATACACTTGTGCCGATGTTTTGATACCTTTTTTTTTGAATATGGCTTAGTCGCTCCTTCATAACTAACACCCGATCGAACCATCACTGAAGTCGGATAATGCCCACGTTGCACTCTGTCGACTAATTGGGAAGCTTTCTTAGAGCTTTGAGTACAAATACGGTCATTTTGTTTACTAAAATGTTGCTCAATTGTAAAAAAAATCTCTTCCGTAAACAGTTTCTGACCTCCCTTTGCGTACAGATTCTGTCATTGTTTGAATTTAACAACCATATTCAACTTTAATTTATCAGTTAAGAAATGTGTGCGTCTGCCAAGCTGCCAATCCTCAGACATCTCTTAAAATACGCGACATAATTCTAAATGCTATCTTCATTTCTCGAGATAAAATGTTTGGCTTCCGGACAGGATTTCTTCATTCCCTTAATGCTTTGACACCCTTTTCGTACAAACACTGTATGGACGGCCAGACCCCTCTCTGCCACAAATAGGGGAGGTCCCATTGTACCTATTTATAGCCCGGTACACAAACATTTGGCTAATACCAAGTGTATGGAGAAATTCAAAAGTTGCATTTGTTTCTTACCTACTTTATGTAATACACAATCACAGCGATTCTGTTCTCATTATCAACCCACACTCCATTTTAATACCGCAAAATATTGTACAATGTATTAGCGCCAAAATGAGAAAGCATATAAAGGTGAAGAATCGTATAAAAGTGACAGATTTCAAGTTCAAATGTAATGTTGTCTTGTAATGCAACAGCATTTATGGCCAGACTAAGTATATATGACAGATATGAGACATCAGAAGTTTTGAAGCAACCGTGCTCGCACAAATATTCCTGACGTTTTCCCGTGTCTCATTCACAGGGCCTGAACTTGGCCCTCAAAACGAGCAGTAGCCGATACCTCCCACTTCACTCATTTTATTCTAACTGGGTTTGATCCTTAAGCAACCCTCGATACATAGTGTCGAAAGACAGCACACAAAATCTAAACTTGCCATAAAATTCATATATGTGAGTTGCCTGAATAAAAATGCCTAGAACGTTCTAACAGACGGTGATAAAGAGTTTCATCGGTGCAATGCGGAGCACGTTCTACGTAATCGACAAAGACGCAGTGGGTGACCACGTGGTAGCGGATATGTGGGATGATGGCTTCAGCGCGGACAAGGTGACCATATCGCACAAAAAGAACAAAGTTTAGTAAGCATTTGTTTGGAACTTTATGTGCAAGAGTTGATGAGGGCATCTATCACATTTCTAGTGGCAATATTATATGTTTTAAACCAACCAACCGTAGTGACGAGCAAGACCACCATTGGGTTAGGCTTGGTGTTGGGAGGTCTTGCTTTTTATTGTTAGCCCAAACAGCAAGTTACGCTTCATTGTCTCTAGTTGTGTATTGGTTTCTGGCATTACAAGTACACATTTGCCATAATTTAACTCGACTACTCCGTTAATCTCTTAAGTTAAACAAATGCGTGGCATCTCTTCAAAAACAGGCTGTTTCCAACACAAGACGAGAAAGTGTTTAATCTAATCAGCGCTGAAATTTTCTATTGCTGGGTCTGTTGTTCACATCCTTCTGAGAGATATAGAGACCACATTCTATAATAATGATATCATATACTGTGGCATAAGTATCTATAATCGTGGTCATATTCTCATTAGCTTATTGGTCTGTCTTTATTCACTAGACTGGTATTATCCATTCTTGACAAGAGTGGGTTAATAGGTGACTAAATGAGAGGTGGCGTGAGGGCAACGCATCTGTAACCTCTACTTGTGTGGATGTATATGTATATCGGCATTGGATGTTTATGCGAATGTCGCCCGATTCCTTCTTAATCCGTAGGCTAAAATATAATTTGGAGCTATCGGAGCCTCTTTACAACTACTGACGCCCTAATATACACATACGTTCACACATATTCATCAAAAGAAATATATATGTAACACTGGACGGCAAAAATTCTAATAGGTACTATATCTATCAAGATCACAATCAAAACATTGATATGGTCTTGGATTTAACCTCAGGCTGCATCTAGATATAGTCATGGTGATATTCTGTTCAGTTTAAGCACAGAGTCGACACCAGCTAGCCTAGTCGCCAGCACGGGTCGGTCGTTGAATGTGCCAGACGCGTACAAGGACGACCGGTTCGTGAAGCAGATAGATCCTGCGACAGGGACCACTGCGCGTGCCTGTCTGGTATCGCCCGTACTCGACAGGACTGGTGTTATAGGTAATTTGACTCATTATCGATTGATGAAACTGTATGCCACTTCATCATCATTATCAGCCCTTACCGGTCCACTGCTGGACATAGGCCTCTTTCAATGAACGCCAAGACGACCGATCTCCTGCTGCTCGCATCCATCCCAGAACGGCTACTGCACGGAGATCGCATTCACACCTGGTGATCGGTTGAACAATACTTCGTTTTCCTAAACGCGGCCTCCACTCCAGAACCATGTATCCGTGTAACTCACATATGTAAGTAAAAGCCTTTCGGAGAACAACAGGCGTTAACTTATAACACTTCTGTTGGTGACCGGCCAGACGCTGTGGTGTTCTGTTGCTGATAGATACGGAGGAATCCCTCCACAGCGGGCAAAGTTTGTCCTAGTAGTTTTTATTCGGTAATGATGTGCTTCTCGTGTCGAGCCAGACATATGCTTCCGGTTTACCCAGGGCTCACCCAGGACGGATTGTGTTTTAAAAGCATTTTCACTGCAAAAAAAATCGCACTACTCAAAATTGAACGTTCAGCATTGTGATTTTTTGATTTAACGACTTTGGAACTAATTCCTTCTGATTGTAACTGAATCATCGCCATCATCATGAGCTAGTTGTCTCCACTGATGGAGGCCCCCCAAGTGCACGCGACTCAACTGGTTCTTCGGATCTTTGACTCCAACCGCTGGTAATCGTAAGTATGCCTATATGATTGCGTCATTCCGCTTAGCCAGCGGCGAGAAAAGTTTGATACGTTAACGATAAGGTCATCGTTGCATATTTTCTATATTTCGATGTTTATTTTCTAGATTCTAGAAGTATAAAATTAGTTGCATAAATACATTACATTGCAATTATAGCAGTTAGTACTAATCAGCGACAGACAAGTCTAAAACAGATATACTTATTGTATTTTTTACGTACAGCCGGTTATTACAAGGATCTATTGAGTTTTGGGCTCGACAGTACATGTTGTGATTCCTCTTAGGGCATCATCATCATCGTTATCAGCTCTTATCGGCCCACTGCTGGACCGACAAGGCATAGTTTAATGGTATTTTAGTTTAATGGTATTTTTAAAACTGAAATTCCGTAGGAGTGGTGCAACTGACGAACAAACTGAACGCGAAACCATTCGACGCGGAGGACGAGGCGATATTCCAGGTGTTCATCGGCTACTGCTCGCTAATTGTGCACTTCTATAACATGCAGCAGAAGAAGAACTATCATGTGCGTATGGTCCAATAGCAGTGGCGTTGCTATATTGTTCATGGCAACCAAATTCATATCTTTTGCTTTTTCTTCGAAAAGTGGGAAACTTTAACGAGAACGCTGAAAACGTAAAGTAATTTGCACGTTAGTCTTCTTTTTTATAGTATAGGGGGGACAAACGAGCCATCGGATCCTTTCAACTACTACCGACGCCCATGAACATCAGCATAACTATGCCGATGCGTAGCCCTTTTTCCACCTCCCTCAATGGGCCATCGGCTACTCACAAACTGCAGTTTACGGCGGAAGGCGAAGTTTATGGCGGCATCAAGTGAGCGAGAGGTACCCCCGGGTCGTGCCGGCACAATTCCGTTGCGTAGGAGGATGTAGTGTCATGCACCATGCGTGGCACTACACCCTCCTATGTAGCCTGGCTATCTAGCCTCCTACTAAAAGTTGATTTAAGCAGCTGTGTAACAATCATTTTTGGACGGCACCGTTTTCCAAGGGATCCAAAGCGTTGGCGCATAATGCCTAGTGAGTTAAAGCTGTTGGCCACACCTAGCTAAAACATAATGTGACCGCGAGGAAACATTTTGGAAACACTTCTGAGTCGTGAGGTGCTCGCTGGTGACGCGCTATGCTAGGCAAGCCGGATATTTGCGTGTGCGTGGCCTAATACATACCTGCAGCGACATGCTACAATAGTGCCTGCGCGAAACTAGTTTATTTCTCAAGTGCGCAGCTCATAGCATCTTATAATTTAAGACGTTTTTATCCACATAGTGTACAACATCACCCCCATAACAATCAGAATCATCATTATCATTACACGTCACAAATTTGTTGCAGAACAATCTCTGTCGGGGCAGCTTGTATACACATATATATCATCTATCATAATCATACCCAAGTAAGCATCAGTCGTTTTGCCTCATAAGCTATGAAATGTAAATTCCACAGAAAGGTCTGAACAAAGTGTACTATGAGCTGATGCAGCTCCACCTTCGGCCCTGCAAGCACGACCTGGAGGACATCATGGAGACCCACGGGATCATCATGCCGCCGGTCAACTTCAACACGTTTGTTACCACTCATATTAAAAAGAAACTGGTGTGGTTTTAATGCAAGTAGAATTTCAACATTGTGTTATTTGTAGGATATTTTGATAAAAAGGGAACTAATTTTATTACATAATTTGGATGAAAATCAAGTAATAAATACCTTCCTGTTATATATGGGCTTCGCCCACCACCAGCTCCCGACGCTGCCACTCCTATGTAGTCTGGTTCGGCAACGGTCTCCTTAACGAACCCGTCGATAGGGTCGCAGGAACGTCTGGGAAGAATCTAACACCGTATTGGGACCCGCAACAAATTTAATCAGAAGAAAACAGGAGAAGTGGGAAGTAATTCCAATTCTAAATCCAAAAATGAATACCCTACTGCAGTGATCAAAAAGAGCCTCTTGACGACTACCGACGCTCATAGACATTCGCCTTATAGTCATGCAAATGGAGTAATCTACTTTCCTCCTCCCCTCCAATGGGCCACGGGCTATTCATACACAACACCATATCTGTAAATTTACGGCGGTGTCAAGTGAGCGAGAGGTACCAGCCCGGTCATGCAGGCCAATTCGGCTGCCATGCAGCATGGCACTACCTCTCCCTAACTTGTGTATTTCAGATACACGTTCCACATAAGCGAGAGCAATGTAGAAGATATCCCCGGGCTGGTGTGCTATATGTTCGTGGAGATGTTCGCCAGCGCCTACTTCGACCGGCGCGCGCTCGCCGACTTCGTGCTAACCGTGCTGTCCTGCTACCGAGACAACCCTTACCACAACGCCGAACATGCGTTCTGTTTCACGCATACAATGTACGTGATATTATCCAGGAATAGGGGCTTCTTTAATTTCATTGAGGTGAGTTGTTCACTTGTCACTCCACGCCCTCAATGTTTCTCTGCACAATGCGCAAGAGGTTAAACAGACAGGTAAGCAAGATGGTTATGCATCCATCCTGTTTATCAACACGCACACTTGCAGTTACAAGTCTGCCTTTGGCTGCCCTACTTTATCTATATTACACCTGTGACAGCAGCCATAGAGCATCATAGAGCTAGGCTAAAATATATACAACGAAAAAAAGAGGAGCAAGCAAATGAGGTGTGACCGAAATGACTCTTTGTTTTGTTGCGCGTATCGCAATCGTCAGTTTTATTGAATTCGGCTGCCAGTTTGCAAGTTAGTACGAGATCTGAGTTTCGGGTGTCACATAAGTCGATGATAAAAAGGTGCACGACACTCATGACTATTAATCATCGTTAATTTGTTGGATCAATGATTTAATTTCCTAATAAGCATATGACGTCACAAGGACACTATCGAACATGTGTCAGACAACCGCGTCGATCCTCGTGATGTCTCAAGTAAATTGTGTCGCGTATGCCAGACGGCGGCGCTGATGTTGGCGGGGCTGTGTCACGACGTGGACCACCCGGGCTTCAACAACAACTTCTTGGCGCTGTGCCGACACCCGCTGGCGGATATGTACCACACGTCCATGCTCGAACACCATCACTACTACCTCGCCAAGAAAATGATAACGGTTAGTATATTTAAAATTACATTATTTTCATGTTACGACCAAGTGTATGACACCAGCCGGTGCGGAAAATTAAGGATGTCACCGTGTCATTCACCTGATGGATATCGTAATCCATATTGTTTTATATACGTTATCATTCTTATATTCAAACTGAGTGGACCACCAATAATCAGAAAAACAAGGATTTATTTTTTACATATTATTTTAACTTTTTACTTATCAAAGTTAAAGATATTATTACATTTTCTTTATTCAAATGAAAACTTTAACTTTGTTACGCGAGGAGAAATTTCCATATATAACCAAAAATAGTTCTGCTTCCACATCTTCCTTGTCTATTCACCAGGACGGCAAGTCTTCAACATATAACTGCTTATTGCATCCCTACTCTATCAATATTATCTTACTGACGCTTCCGATGAGATGTCCGGACAAGCTGTCTGTTGTGTCCGGTTTCTAAAGTGATGTTGATGCTAAGTGGTGCCAACTGGCGACACCTACGCTTCTCGTTTTGAAAGCTCTAAATTAGAAAAATGTTTTCAGGATAAGAAAGTACTGGGCAAGCTGAGTCTGGCGGACAGCGCGAAGATACTGCAGGAAGTGAAATACAACATACTCTGCACAGACCTCGCTGTGTACTTTCAGGTGCCGCGCACTAGTTTAACAAAACATAACATTTCTGACAAGGGAAATAAATAAAAGGTCTAAGAATATACCTTAGAGAATAAGAATATACCTAATATAGAATATACCGTAGAATAAAATACTTGGGAACGATGTGTAGCAAAACATCTACACTGTTTACAGGTGTACTTACAGGTCTCTTCCCCAAAGCATTCACGTTACTAAAGGAAATAGGCGTATGTCGCTCTTTGACATATTTCAAGTGGTGACCCAGGTCTGGTGGAAAACTGAGTGGGAGGTCATGATTAGGACAAATCTAGATTAGACGACTAATCTAATGTGATTGGCACAGGTGCGAGCACAGCTGGCCCCTGTACTAGCGGAGCGCGCGTTCGACTGGACCGACAAAACGCACAGGAAATTGTTGAAGGTACATCCGATTTATGTGTTTGTGTATAAGTTTGACGTCGGTACCTAACTAATCACGAATTTTAGTAAGCACTTTTCTTTAGTGTTAGTTTCTTTAGTTCATTTATTTTTAGCACGTTACTGGATATAAAAATGTATTAGCAGCCTTGATACTAAGCATGGTAAGCCATGGTTTGATTCCAAAATTTTGTATAATAACTTAAGTACATATATTTTAAATCAATAAATTTGTGGAAATAGTATAAACATTTTTTTTTATTTGAATTATACTTTATTTACCTTATCTAAAGCCTGCTAAGCAGTCTTGTAAATCTGTAACTGTTCAACTTTTAACGATGACTGTTTTTTGGTTTCGGGTTCGACCAGTTGCGGGCGATTAGTCCAGCCGCAACTTCAGCGTCGGTCATAAATAAGTCGAATTACTTACTCGTTAAGGTCTGTTGTTCCGAACTTTCCCCCATCCTTCATCAAGTCAGTAGCGATCTCTTTGCCCAGTTTACATGAAAGTCCTACAGTTACAACTGGCGCTTTTTTTTCTTTGTACGCCTCTTATAAGGAGAGGCGCAAAAGGAGGCGACGCTTTCGTGCACGGGGCAAGGGGCGATGATGGGCACCTCACCCCATTTGGGACAGTGGTCCCAAAGTTGTCCTGTGATGCGGGGGTAACTCCGCAGTGGAGGTGGCGTCGGTCCCTTAGGGGGCTGACTAGCCGTCGAGGTGCGCTGAGATTTGTAGTTCCGGGGCACATCGCCAATGCTAGCACCTGATGGTGACGTTAATCCAGAATTATAGAATCGTTATAGTAAATAAACATATTGTGAAGAATAATAATAATGATTTGATCGATATCTATTGTTATTTTTCGGACCGGAAGTTACGCACTGGAAGCGAAGAATAGCCCAACAGAGCATTGACATAAGTGCTCGCTGGAGGTCGGGTATACCTCCAGCGCTCCAGCTAACTGTAAATGTATTTGCCAGGGCATCCTGATGACGACCAGCGATCTGTCCGCTATTTGCAAGCCGTTCAATATCGCTAAGTCCATATCTCTGGCGGTGTATGAAGAGTTTTATAATCAGGTACGTGACTTTTCTTTCTGTTAATTAACTATAATTGTGCGTCATAGCTTACGCAGTCCTTGGCTATTCGCTGGCATCTCATAGCATCACGGTCACCGGGTGGGCCGATATTGGAAATGTATTTAAAAAACTTGCAAAGTGCGAGTCGGAATCGTGCACAGAGGTATCCGTGCTAAGGGCAGTTGCGAGGTGTATCTTTATAAAAGTCCGAACGTTCGTCTGTGAGGACACTTTTCTCTGTAACGTGTACAAGGTGCGATCAAGAATGAAATTCACGTAAAGCACTAAGGTCTCCAACGTCTTAAAGCCCTGAAAAGTAATAATTTCCTAAATACGAAATAAGTTTGTAACTAATAGGTTTTTTCAATCATATATTTATTATTTGGCCATTTTCTCATTTATTTCTAGAAGTACCGTAAGTTCCTACTTCTTGCCAAATTTAGGATCCTTTTTTTTGTGACGAAGGGAGTAAATTTATAATTCTATGTCAATCGCAAGTAAACTATAGGTTCTACTTTTATATCAATCCATATAAAAAAGCACATAAACGCTGTATATTTTCATTGCCTTGTCTTGGAAGTATGATTTTTTCTGGGCTTCAAGACGTTTCCTCAGCATTTGACGTAAGTTTGAGCTTGCTTATTACCCCCCCCCCCTTTTTTTTGAGAAAAAATTCTTGACAGACGTACAGACAGGCAAAACTAAGTAATCCTATTAGGATTTCGTTTTCTTCCTTTTAAGGGACGGAACCCTTAGTAATGTGGACTACCGACAGAAATGGAAACTTACACACTTGTGACGTGACACGTGCCGAGGACTAGAGTTCCATGACGTATCGCCACTCGTGACGTGTGTGTGTGTGTGTGCCATGGTTCAACGTACACGTGTTTTGGGACAACGCACCTAGAGCAGCTCTCACTACAAAAACGAAATAAGACCGTGCACGTAGATATGTAGTAATATCTGTAACTACTTACCTAATTATCTACTACAACAAATCCTGGATAATCTTATTTATGGGCTGTTTATAAAAACGACTGCCAGCGTAGGCAGGCAGTTACTACTTTCTGGTGTCCTTATTTTCAATTCCGGAATTTACTCTTATGTGCGGTGAAATAGATGTTTTCCTTCTTTCTTTCACTCGTACTATTACTGTGTAGGGCGACAAAGAACGCGCAATGGGCTATACTCCGCTCAGCATGATGGACAGATGCCGCAGTGCGCAGCAGCCCGCCGAGCAGATACAGTTTTCGTCAGTGGTGTTGCTGCCGTGTCTCATGCTGTTGCAGAAGGTGTTCCCTAACACCGGCCAGCTGATAGATCTTTGTAGGTACGGTACACCATTTATAAAGTCGTCGGCACAACCTGTCTTGCGTGTATAGATAATCCAACAAAACTGCAAAGTAAAGAGTAAAGCTGCAAAGCTTTTTATAATGAAAGGCATTAGGTAATATAATTTTAGAGTGACAGAGCGAAGAACATAGGGATTTCGGTACAAGATACAAGCTCTGTGAGAAAGAGTAGATACCTAATTACTCACTAGTGGCACCTTTGTCTGTGATGTACCAAATAGTAGGTATGTAGTAATAATAAATAGTAATGCCCAAGGAAGGATATTAAATTTCGAATACTAAGTTTATCACTTCTATACCCCTCCCCATCTCTTGCCATGTTTTCTTTTTTTTGCACAAATGGCCCTAATACGCCCATACATAATGTCTAGCAGAGTAAGATCAAAAACTGACGTCAATAGTAATAGGTGATTGACCACCTTATTAAATTCTTAAAGTCAAATAACAAAAGCATTCTGCTACAATACTGCAGAGGCATATACTCTCGTTCAGCAGTGCGCGGTGACGCTGGTGATGCGGATACTCATACGTTTAGTCACACTTACAATTCGCTGTTTACATACCTTTTGTCATAGGAAAACTCAGGAGGCCTGGCGGGAGTTGATCGATATGCGCGGCCAGAAGCTATGGAAACAGGAGGAGTCGGTGCCGACCTTGCACAAGCGCAGTGAATCCGCGAAGGATACGGAGAGAAATGCTTGAGTAATGCGGCCTTTCAAAAGTAGCGATAACTAGTTGGCATCATGGACCAAGTTGGGGATTTGATGTCTTCTGACAGATGTGAAAATAATTAAACAGTGGCTGCATGTCAAATTTTTACTGGGCCGGTACAACTGTAAAAGTACTGGTTCGTACTTTAGATACCTAATTTAAATTTTGACGGTTTGCGCAATGGTAACGTAAGCACCTGCTTGCTGTAGTATATCTATACTGTGCACGTTAAGACAGAGGCCACGAGTTCAAATCTCGCCGAGGTCATTCATGTTTGTTTACCTATGCATTAGATGATAATTATGTATTTCCATAATAAAGACCTTAAACCAATAAAGTTTATTAAATTTTAAAATATTTAAATAAATATATTTACGTTGACTACGTAACGATGTTCCGTTACGTAGTCCTTACGATACTTAACATAGGAACATTTCTATTTGTTTTATCGTAATTATTTTAATTCGTTTTCTTTAATATAGTAATATATGTTTATGAATTAGATATTATAATCATTGATCAACAACCATGATTGTTAACGTAGGTTATATTTGGCATACCGACGACCGACATATAGCTCACGGCTTGTCAGTTGAACCAAAATGACAGCCGTTGATATTGGACCCCAAAGCGACGGTGGTGCCATCTGGTTTTTTGAAAACCAGCTTGTTACTCTTTTATAAATTTTGAGGCGCAGTTTTAATTAACTAGTTTTTGATTCGCCATCATCACTCATCAACTGCTAAACTGGACAGACAAATATGCAGTCGAATGAAGTTATAACCACGCGCGGCCACAGACCATAAGTCCTCACTAATTCTCATTGTGCAAAATATATGGTCAAAAGTACTGCTACATTCGTAATTTTGCGCAATATTATTATGGTATTGGGCAGATTTTCTTAAAGGGTCCATGAATCTCTTATGGGACCTTAGCATGTATACCAGGGCTCCGCAAAAAGAGTATTTACGTACTCGTACAATAGCCAGCAGATGACATGCCCCTCTGCCAAAACCAACTATTCTTGAACAGCAAGGGTACAGACAATATTTAAGTTTCGGAATCGGTCTGTGACTGTAGGTAACAGGGAATTCAGTTGTAAAAATTAAAGTTTTTATTTTGAAACAAATGAAGTCTTAAATTTTTTTAGCAACTGTTAAAGCGAACTAAACAAAAACCGCAAAAACGGGTTTAAAATGGTACAAACAGAAGTGTCACAGTAATAATTCTTTAACACTTATAATCTCCTCCAGTTAGCAAGTTGTTTTCTATTCCCTGGCGAAGAGTTCAAGAACAATCCAAGGCAAGAATAAAACAATGTTAACTTAATAGCTTTTTTATTAAGGAATATGTATAATTTATTAGTGATATTACACCGGCCTATGTCACGACAGTCCTTCATCTGGTACTGCTAACAAATTTCAATAATCAACTAAAGCTAATTAAACCTAACTATGATTTCCTTTGCAGCGGGCATATGATGGTTACTCGCCGACCGCCTGGCAATATCGTGAGGCCTGTACCATTAATGGGGCCTAAAAATTGGGGCCGATAATGTGTTCCACCCGTACATTGTAATGGCAACACTGATCAAATTATACTAAAATGTAATCCATATTTTTGAGATTGAACTAAACATTAGGCAGATATAATTTAATATTATAGCATCCAGTGTTGCAACTTCGTCGCTAAAGCACCTTAAAACTAACGAAATAACACGTAATAAATACACCGCATCTTTATACTCTGTTAAAACAATGAGATTAATTATTATAGTAACATTTTAGTTACCAAACTATTAATTATTTTATTGGCAACAATGCGCAAATGAACCAAAATGCAATTAACTATTCAACATTTTTTTTATATTTTCCAATTTCTTCTCCATTTAACTCCATGTAAATGTCTAATAAAACCACACATTGTAGTTGATAATGAAAGGGCGACAAATTACTTTTTTTTTAAATAAAGTGCATAGATGTACTGTTTTGTGATTCCATTTAAAAATATACTTTTTTATCGCTTTGATTATTCACTGATTGTTAAGGACGGGAACTTTAAAACGACTCTCGATTTGCTCACCAGTGTTCTATATTGATAATTGAAAACGAACTCCATAAATTATGCGTATATTGCTGTTATGTTAGGCACACGTCTATGTTATATAAATATAAAAATGATATTGCCACGGACCTGCCGATAATTTACAAAGATGAGCGTGTAAGAGTCACTTTAAAATTCATAGTATCGAGATGGTTATGTGTTCCGTATCTTGCCCGGTACGTAGTTCTTGTCGATGACTTGCTCCTGTAGGAACATGTGTAGGCATCTCTCATTCTGAGCTAGAGGATGTCCTGCAATTTTGTTGATGAAAACCTCCAAACCTGAAAGCAAAAAGAACACAAGCATTGTATCATATACATACATATAGTAATGATGTGATATGTCATATGAGATATAGGAGGTTCTCTCTGCCGAATAAGGATTAGGAACATGTGTGTGTGTGTGTGTGTGTGTGTGCGTGTGCACGTATTGAAAACAAGAATTGTTATCAATAAAAACACACATAGACACATAACTACAACTAGAGCCAGGTCACAACTTGTAACAAAAACCCTGTTGTTCCTTCCAAGGCCTTAGTCAGAATCGCTATTCGATTATAATGAATAAAAACAATAAGAAACAAAAGAGGATGTCGTGTTAGTACAACTGGAAAACATAAATAAATATTTGAACATTACAACATTATTATAAATCGTAAATTAAAGCTTTCTGTACGCCTGCTAGGTACACATGTGGACCTATCACAGTATTAGAAAAGTTGATGACCCCGAATTTACTAGATGTCATGAACTCGTCATGTGACAATCAGCTGCAGTAGACATTTGTACAGAAATGAGCGTAATCGCAAAGATGGTTATAGTGTGAATGTTAAATTAACATTTTAATTATAATTGATTAATATTTGGCCGTTACTTCATTTTATATACTTGTATATATATTTAAAGGAAGGACAGGATTTTTTGTTACATATTGTATACTATGCATATTGCATTTTGTACCCTATACACTCTTGAATATTTTATAGACAATACTATGGGAGTATTATCCTCAGCAGATTCACCATAAGCTGGTGAATGCATAACAAATCTAGTAGTTGCCTACAGGCTTGATCTATGTGGAAAATTATGAAGATTTTGGTAAGGGTAGAACGTCTTATAATGCCATTTGAGGGTAATAAAATTGGTTTAAGAGACAAGACCCATGTGTCATCCACAGTGTATATGTTAAGTAGTGTCACATAAAAACAGTCTTAATAAATATTTGCAATATAATTCATGTTACTAGTAATTTAATTAATAGTAAATTCATATTATGCTAAATGTTTTATATACAAGGTTAACAAGCATTATGTAAGATGCTTAGGCATCTAACAAGATTATAAAACTAACAACTAATAATATATTCAATGTGTTGTTCAAGTCACATTAATACAATGGTCAATAAGAAACACAAATGTGAGTTTAAGAAGCAAAAATATTTCATTGTAAATAATTGACAAATTTATACATTTTTTAAACAACATGTATTGATAACTTGCTTTATTTACACACCTTTTCTACGGTCTTCGATGAATTCCTCCTCAAAAATGCCATCATCTCCTCGGAATGGAAGTTGCCTCTTCAAAGCCTTACCAGGCAAGGGTGGCACTACAATCTGGAATTTAAAGATGCTTCATTCTACTTTATTTAATATAATTTATTTGTATTCTATTTATACAAATAAGAAATAAAAGTGTATTTATTATTTCTAATTTGTTTAAAGATTGATTTTTAGTCATTTATTTATTAGTAGTTTACATGAGGATACAGTTCTTTAAGAACAATAGTAAAGCAAGCCTAATAGAAAGCAGGGAAATATTCAGTAAGAGGTGGTCTCAGAAAATTGACACTCATACTCTTATATCATTTTGTATGATAATTCCTCATTATTTGTTATGTTACCAAAACTTACTCTAATTATAGCAGTTGCAAATGTATGGAGATGGTGCTGGAGTTCGATTCACATATAAGTATTGCATATATCTACAATAGGAACTAGAATTTGATACAAATACCCCAACACATTAATGACAAGAATATTAATGTTAAGGTGCATTATTATTCCCTATTTAGTTAACTATAATAATTGTATAAATTAATTGTTACAATACTGTAGTATTCTAAGAATTTACATATATATCTGATCAACATGAAAAGAAACATGTTCTGCAACATAAAATCTATGTTTAAATCATTATAAGTGAATTTATATATTCTTATGAGAAATAAAGTTCTTTAAACCTTAGATGTTACATTCCAATGCATAATAAATATAAAGGTATGATTTAAAATGACAGCTACTTATGCCACTAAGATAATGTCTGTTTTATCAAAAAATTCAAAGAACATCCTTGTTAATATTTAATATACATACATCTCAATGTAAAATAACATTTATATTGAGGTAAAAAGATCTGATTGCCTATTGTATTTTAAAAACTTTAAAAAAGACACATTATTGGAATTATATTGTTAACATTTACTGTAACATCCTCTTTGTTCCAAACTACAATCTTTGTTTGGTGATTCATAAGTAAATGTTTTAGTCCGATTGATAACAATTAATAAATTATCTCCTTACCTTACTGTCTCTTTCTAGTTCGTTTCTGAGCCATTCGAAATCGCTATATCGCCGTCTAACAGTAGATTCTTTAACTTTAAATACGGGAAGATTGGTCTGGAAACAGGAAATACATTTTGTTATAGTAAAGCGTAATTGTTTATCGGTCCTCGAACCACCTACCGAACTCCCGATACGCCCACAACATACATTTATATGTACGTCGACATTGCGTGATCGTGTAATTTAATTATTACACGAAGTGATGATTACATCCTGGGTCCACTTACCCTCATGCGAACTTCGTAATCCGTATAGCGTTTTTTACCAACTCCCATAGTTGTAACTGGATTAACCACGTCGATTTCTAAGAAGTTAGCCGGTGCGGCGTACGCATCATCTAGTGTTTGCTTTTTAACGTTTAGTCGTCTTGTTGCGTCGGCTGTAGTGTCCTCAGCCATCATCACGAATTCTTTATAAAAACAATCACAAACTTTAAAAAAGACTGTCTTCCAAATCAAATGAGAATATTTTTGACAATCACTGTCATTTAACGAAACAAATTGTGACGTTTGATTCAATATGGCGGCAGTACGTTTAGTAATACCTCAAGTGAGATATTATGACAAGATCACAATAAACATTAATTAACAAACTTTACGAATTATCTTAATAATCTATATATTAAGTTATTATGAGTTTTACTTCGTATTATAAAAATGAAATGTTTATCGCTCCACTTTTATATAGCACTAAACATAATTTATGTCATAGTCATTACTTTATGCATAGGATTTTGAATAAAATTAAGAAACGCGCAATGTTTTGCCTGGGTTTCTATTACACAAATAATGTTACAAAGAAATGGTCATTAGAGGGGAGAAGGATAGGAGGGCGACGCATTTGAATGGCAACAATCATGCGAATGTCTATGGGCGTCAGTAATCGTCGTAAGACTCCGATTGTTCGTTACTAGCTATTGAATTCCGGGTACGAAGATAAGATTTGGGTCCATGATGACGTGTCTTGGCTTGCTCCTCGTAGCCGGCGGATTTCCAAAGTCATTTCGAATAGTTATACGCGAGGCCATTGAAGGCCGCGGCTAGTCTTGCCTTGCATCTACCCAACATAGGGGGGTTAAGGCACGGCCGCTACCAATTGTTTCTAGGTGTGGTTCACAAACAATCGGCAGCCCACAACTAAACCGTGCTGGGTGAGCGAACTGTGGCCATTCAGGGGGGTTGTGGCTACAGGATGGTCTCAGGGAATGCTGCACGCTTGCGTTCAGGACTCTCTTAGGACCTGGAAGCTAAAGCACTAGTGGATTCTTTTGAAGGACTGGTGATTATTGGCGGTGCGTAGAGCTACTAGAGGAAGAGAGCTGAAACCCAACATTCAAGGAATTGCTGAACCGGAAGCCCTTGCTGAGCGCTCTCATTTCACCTCACACAGTTTTTAAAGGGGCGCGACTGCTTTGGCCATTATTTGTGTGAGGTAATTCGGGGCCAGTCAACTTTATCCTGCCACCTGAGAGGCATACTTCCATAACCGAGTGTCCTGCTTGGGCACAGAAACCGGCGATTCACGTCGCTGTAACAAAGAATGACCTCTAACTACCAGTTTTCATTAAAATATACACATCCGATCTCTTCCCAAGAACCGTTGAGTGGAAAGAGAGAAGCTGCTGAGAGGAGCGAAGTGTGTGTTTCAGCACGTCTCGGTTTTTTTATTTCTGGGATCTACAGGAGAGATGAAGAGAAAGTGGGCCATCTACTAAAATAAAATGTTATATATGTATGTCAATAATACTTAATTTTAGTAATAAGCATGTTTTTTTGTTCGACATTCGGAAGCGGGCTGGCACGACCAAGAAAATGGAAAAAAACTTCATTTACGACGATTTCTGTACTGTGTCCCCATCGCCTCGTGGAATGAAATACACTACTCGTTACGAATTTCGCTTGCAGGCAGCGCCCATTCGGAACGTCCTCACCGTTAATATTTATGCCGCATTCTGCCCACTTTCAAGTTTTAAAGTCGTCCTCCAAAGCCTTAGTGAACAGTTTCGGGGAAATAAGATCCCCCTGTAACACTCCTCGATGCAATGTACAGCTTCCAGAATAGCCCAGGTTTCGACAGAGTCAAAAGCTTTTACATAGCGCGCTCGTTTACTATGAACGCGCACTTTTACTATAAAAAGAAACAAATTAATCTTCTCAATTTGCCACAGACAGAGCGGGAACACAATAATAACAACTGTATCAAATATAGCCGCTTTTAATTCAGTTTCAATTATTATTTACATAAACTGGCTCATAGGATCCTCATCCCGCTTCCTCTTCATCATGTAAGCCTCCACCTCCTCCTCCGTGGGTTCCTTCACCTGCGCCATGCTGTTGTACGGCCGTTTCCGCTCGTCTACAGACAATAGAAACTCTGCGTGTTTCTGATGCCTCTCTTCCATTTCTAGAGCCTGTTGAAAATGTAATGACTTTTTTTTTCAGAAAGAAATAATAATTTACACAGGTATTTATTATAGGAAGTAACATATATTCCAGATAATCTATCGTCCATTTTTTCAGTGTCAGAAATGATAAAGAAATATGGTGTACTTCTGGACAACGAAAATACAGAGTAATAATGTGGTAAGGTGTTGTGACACAAGGAACAAATAGGAAACTGAATTAGTCCAAGGAAATGAAAGAGTATAAATAAAGTTAACATTTGTTATTGTGTAAAGCATAGCACCAATGGATGTCAACATATGTTTCGAGTATGACAACTTTCTAAATATTTTAAATGAAAATAGCCTTACTTCACTCTAATCTTAATGTATTTTTTTATCTTTCTACTCTACTATGTTCTCGAATATTGTGGGTTAAAAGTGCGTAAATACAGGGAAATTTAAGAGCAGCTACGTACTTAATATTTTCATACAAAATTTTTGATTGAAAAAAGAACAAAAACAAATTATAAAAACACAGGCATTTAAAAAAAATACATGATAAGATAAAACGCACTGCTGCTGCACATTGAATAACTCATCGCAATTATTTAAACAGATCCGATCCAAATTTACCTTTTTTAATTTATCCTCCACTTTCTTTTCTTTCTTCACTGCCTTCTTCTTCTTTTTCTTCGCCTTCTTCTTGTTTTTCTTCTTCTTGCTAGTTCTCTCAGTCTTCGTCCGCGTGTCAGACTCAGAGTCAGAAGAGCTCTTGTCCGAATCCTCAGACGAGGACGACGACTTATCAGATTTTTCTTTTTCTGTTTAAAATCCGGAAAGATGTACAGGTCTGTTTTAAGATATTTTTTTTACATTTTTATAGAGAGCGTATTCAGTACTCTACCGAATATGCGAAATATGTAAAAAATAATATATTTGACCTACTCGTCTTTCACATTACTTACTTTATAGTTACCTAAAACTGGCGGCCGATAATCTTTGACCTCTTACTGCGACTTTCACTATCGGTATCATGCGGTATCCATATTTTTGTTTCATTGTAATTTATGATTACATTGCACTATTATCTACCATGCCCTAAAAATGATAAATGTTTTACAAAGCACGTTGTATATCCGGAATATATCTGAGCCACAATTAAAATTCAGGGAAGGCGTTTAATTCTAACTGACTGCCAACTACAGTAGTCACGAAACAAAACTAATAACAATTGTGTAAGTATTTTTGGTGAAATAAAAATATGCGTTAGCGTCTCCGTAGGCTGCAGACTTTTAACGGTCGATAGCGGTTTATTTAGGTCAATACCTAAATAAACCGCTATAATGGTCAATACCAGTCACATTCAGCGAGGCTTGCATTCGGTTTACAACATTAATCGGTAATGTGTCCAAATTACCAACTAATGAAAAGCCTGCAGCATACGAGGGCTATACAGGAGTTGAAGAAAAATCCTTGTACTACGTCTGGCAGATGAGAAACATCAAAAGTTTTTTTTTTCTAAACCAGGAGTTTCAGAATTCACGAGTAGGTATGTGTAACAGCATTCTATTGATGCTTTGCAGTCAAATGTAAAAAAATTGATTGCTTGTAAGTCAATTATCGCACTACAAAACTTTACGTGATAACGGATCTCTTATTAATTGATCGAGTGAAAGAGACAACTTGTTACGCGGAACATTACTAGAATCGTTACTATGACGTTATTCTTTTTCGTGCATGCAGCTAGAGTTATGGACCCGTTATCACGACGAAATATAATATAAATACGTAATCTCACCCTCATGTTTTTGTTCTCCAGGCGCGCGGCCGGCAGCCTCTGACACCTCCATCACCACGGACTTGCCCGCCTCTCCCACGCAATACGACATCTGCAAAACAGACACTAGTCAGTATCATCTGCCGCTTGGGCAATGGAAATCTTAAACATATTTCCATTGCCTAGTACCTGTCTGTACCTAGTGTTCCCGGTACAGAGCTGACGTCGCTTATGTCGAATGACGCAAGGTTACGAAACAGTTGTTCTGGTAATAAGGTCAATATTATTATTATTATTATTATCATAACTCTCTTTTTGTAACGACGAAGTAGGACCCACCTGGCGGATAACGACGCCACTTATATCTGCATACGCAGATATTAAGTGTGTTGCTCTGTTTCAAACCATACCCTCAATGTGCCACCGGGCACTCACAAATCGCACGAAACGCGACGAAAAGAGGATTTTGAATGAGCTTTGAACGTAAGAGAAAGCAAATGTGGCATACACTGTCTCGCTTTTTTCAGTCATTTTTCTCTGCTCAATGCAGATAGACAAAGATGGTATTTTTCATCTTCCTTCTCTATTAACTAACATGGACATTCACAGCCTGCCTGTGGTTTTTACATATTATATCTATATTATCCACATGGTGGGCATCTCAAAAGTCTACCCAGATAAACAGATATGGTACCTTGATAAATGAATGGCAGCACTTGTACCCCCACTGGCCGTCCTGCCAGTAGGAGCCCCACACGGTCGTGTGGTTGTTAATTAGAACATCTTCTTCATATTTGCTCCTGAAACAAGAATATTGGCAAATACGTCACCAGTGCTGGCCTCAAACACTCAGCAAATTTTAGTTTCTTCTCCTAATAATACCATAGAATAGCCAGCGCAGGATTATAGTGCGCAAGTGCGCTCTGCATATCGAGGCCACTCCCACACGACCGGAGTGGAATACGGCGCAGAACCGACGGCTACACGCGCTAACCGAGGCACGGGGGTGCTGTCTACAGCTGGTGGCTATCTGTCTACTACTCACCGGGCCAGCCTCTGCTTCAGCAGCAGTATCCTCGCCGCCGTGCTCATCTAGTGGTGGTTGCTATCTGTCTACTACTCACCGGGCCAGCCTCTGCTTCAGCAGCAGTATCCTCGCCACCGTGCTGTCTAGTGGTGGTTGCTATCTGTCTACCACTCACCGGGCCAGCCTCTGCTTCAGCAGCAGTATCCTCGCCGCCGTGCTCGTCTACAGGCGGTTGCTATCTGTCTACTACTCACTTGGCCAGCTTCTTCTCGGACGGGTTCTTGAGCGTGCCGTCGCGATTGTAGGTCGTGAACACCTCGCTCTGGGCCAGCAGCAGCTCCCGCGGCGGCGCGCGCAGGTACTCTTCGCCGCCGTACTTGTCCAGCACTGCTTGTTTCACCTGGATAATTGGCAAATGGCATTATAACCCAAGCTACCCAAGCACGGACAATTATTCACGATTGTTGGCAATGATTAAAGGGAGTAAGTAATTCCCTTTTCTAAAATGCCTGAATTATATAGACCGCTGGTAACAATAACACAACGCTACGGCTCGTGGCGTGTACGTCCAATCAGCATCACAGTTGTCCGCGCAGGTAGTCAGCGCGGTGTAGGCAGACGCGAGCGCTGGATTGCCCTTCGCTCTTCACATCTCAAGCAGTATGCACACCGGACGCTCACCTCGCTCTTAAAGTGGTCGCGCCTCGAGGAATACTCCCGCTGCAGCAGCTGTAGCTTGGTCGGCTCGGCCAGCAGGTGCACGTCTAAGCCGCGCGCCTGCGCCTCCCACGCGAACAGCTGCGCCGCGGCGTGCGCGCTCGTGTCGCCCGTCAGGCGGACGAAGTTCTCTCCCGCGTACTCGGACCTGGGGGGTGCAAATTCAGCACTAACTTTACGCGAATGTCTCTATTATAATAAAACTTCCTTTAAGGAGTCTATTGCGGTTTAATTATTTAACTAGCCCGAGGATTCAGAAGCCTTTCCGCAATCATGGTCAAGGGTGGACTGAGATGACAGATAGATGTTATAAGTTTTTTTAAAGTACCCAAATGATTATAATTTTGGTTGTTCTGATTAACGGAATTACGTAATTCTTTGGGTACTTTTAAAAACTTATATCAACAGAACATCTGTCATCTCAGTCCACCCGTGACCATGGTTGCTGTAAAGCTTCTGAAACGTCGGGCTAGTTAAATAATTAAATAAAGCGCGATAGATAGAAAATAAGTAAAAGTAGGTTTATTGTGATCTCTCTTTGTTATCTCCTGGGAAAAAGTTGATAAAACAAAAAATAAAAAAATGTTATATCTACAATGTACGGCATGTTTTTTTTATTCATAACACTAGTATCAAAGAAGTAAAGCGACAGATCTAATCGACAGAGTTGTACTCGCTTGGCCGACTGTCAATCGACAACATAAGGCTTTTAGGGCCGGATTCACGTGTCACCATCAAAGCGTCTAGTAGATATTCAACACTTAACTCTTGCCTACCACATTTGTTACATTTATGTGAGGCCGTCACTAGTAATTTATTGGGCACATAAGTTCATAACTTCACAAGCCGTTCGTTAGTCCGACTCACTCTGCAGCTTCCGGGTTGGGGTTGTCCCTCATGGCGCGAGTCTTGGGGTCGTAGTAGGCGGAGTTGGGGTCCAGGTTCCGCAGGTATTTGGCGGTGTCCTCTCGTATACGCAAGTTACGTACTGTAATACGTTGTTTGGAGTCCACCTACAAAATATGTCACAATCAAGTTTAGAAAATAATTCAACTGTCTATCTCACATCAGCTTTAAGTGATTAGGGAACTAGAACAGTTATGTTGTCCAGGAAATTTAATAGCCTAAAACAACCAGAAGAGGTAGTGCCACGCTGCATAGGAGGAGGCAGTGCAATGCATAGTGCGCGACACTACATCCTCCTTGCATTGGGACGACACCTAAAGGGAAGTACCTCTCGCTCACATAATACGCTATAAAGTGACACTTTCAGTGTCGCTTTTCGTGCGGTTCGTGAGCAGCCGGTGGCACATTAGGGGGTGGGGTAAATGAGGGCAACACATCGGCATAGTAATTATGTGGTTGTTCATGGGCGTCGGCAGTCGTAAAAAAACTCAGGTTGCTCGTTTATACCCTGTTCTTAAAAAAAAGTAACAGTTTTTATTTAATGGAATAAAGTCATGAGATCGCTTACTTTATTTTTATCAAAGATAAACTTACTTGATAAATTTATTTTTTAATAGGTTAAGGCCATCAGAAACTCGCAAAGCTCACGAAACGCGACATCATAGCTTTAAGTTTTGAGCGATGTCATGTGAGCGAGATGTTAGCCCAATTCGCCAGTAGTAGCATGGCACGACCTCTTACTCACGCTACAGTTGCATCACCTTGGTCCCCGGCATGTCCACCTCATCCACGTACTTGTCCTCATCTTCCCCCTCCAGGTCGTCTTCCTCGGTAGCCGTTGGATCTGTGACACAATTATATTCATTAGATAAAATCGAACTTTGTGTAATTTGAATAAACTTGTGACCTTTAAATAAAATCGTACTTCGTAGCCTTTAAATAGAGTCGAACTTTGTGACCTTTAAATAGTATCAAACTTTTTTGACCTTTAAACAAAGTTGAACTTTGTAACCTTTAAATAGAATCGAACTTTTTGACCTGCTTTGCCTATTAACTGCAAGATCTGCCTAATGAGATTATAAATACCGTCTTGATATAAAACGAACGATATTCAATCTTTTGTTTTATCCCAAGGACAGACATGGATGCATAGAAAAGCAACTCTCCCGCGACGGAAAGATATTTTATTATACTATACGAGGACAAACGAGAAGTCGGGTGTTTTGCGTTTTGACGCCCAAGACACAATTTAAATAAATAAATCGTGTTGTCCCTCCCCCCAAATTAACCCTCGAAACGGACAAGGGGCACGAAACGCGACGGTATCAAATGTACAGTGGTACCTCCCTGGTTGCAGGGGGGGGGGGGCAAATTTGGCTGCAATGTAGCATAGCACAACTTTTTACTAGCATATAGGACATATAGGAAACTTTAAAGTGAGCCTAACACCTTCTTCTAATTTCTTTGCTCTCAATTCTCTCTTTGCATCCTCCACCTTCTGGTACTCCTCTATGATGGCCTTGTGCTGTGATGGATTATACCCGTTCCATCTGTCTCTCTTGCCGTCGTAACTTAGGTTCAAGTTTGGCTGATTAAACTCATCCGCTGCAATGCCTACATTTGTGTATCTGGCACCAATCTGTGTAAACAAAGAATACAATTGTGCTTTATACCACAACAAATGCAGTAAATCTAAAACTTCCGTGCTCTGGCTGTGAGAGTGAGAGAAAGAATATCTGTGCTCGCCCATCTCTTGCCCCTACAGTAATATACAAAATATCATAATCAGCCCGACGACGTCCACTGTTGGACACAGGCCATACAATATATAACTCTCTCTATTTCTATCTTCACTAACTTAAATCTCCCTGTCAAGTTGGGATGACCACGTTTTAGTAGCATACTCGTCATGCAATTTACCACTTCGATCTCAAGTCAAGTGTGCATAAAGAGTTTTACTTCAATAAAAAAGTGGTTATCTGAAAATTGGATTTGCAGCAATCTGAATGCCTAAACCAGTAGTCCCCTAGAGAGATTGGCGCGGTCAAACCATGAAATCCATAGATTGGTTGGTTCTGTATCAGGGCCCAACATCCTTGAGTTCACTAAAGTGATACTCCCACTTTTCTAGACACTTTTTCTTTACAAAAGGAAGTATTTCACTGGCAAAGGGTTTGGAGTCCAGTACAACACCATCCATCAAAGGGTCTTTTGCATAATTATCCACCATCTCGTTGCCATTAAGGAAAACATGAGAGGGGACCCATTGGATTTTTATAAGCTTATTTTTTTGGATAAATTCCAGGATTGACTTAATAGCTTCAAATGCAATGGTAATGCCTCTCTGAGCGGACACGCAACTAGTAAGGTGTTGGAGGGCACTCCTCGAGCCCGACAGTATAACGACTGGATTCTGGTTCGGTAATTTTTTTGCGTCACTTAGAGCCTCTTTAATCGCGACCAGCTCGGCTCGCATCACACACGCCGAACTGTGCAGCTTCCACTTGAAGGACACGTTGCACCGAGGATCGAAGAGAGCAGCTCCAACACCTTGTTTAGAGTCATCGGTATATATCTTATAAAATCGAGAATAATTATGTGATAATATTTTTAAAGTGTGTATCTTCATTTCTCGATATAGCAATGTATTCTCGATCTAGATAATGAAAATTCGGTGTATGTAAGTCTCCGACTGTAAGCGAAATACATGATTCAACATCTACATAAGATACCCCAGTATTTAGCGAGAACACACAGATGATCAATAACACTTAATTTTATTTACAATATTACAAGTATATATGATTTCAAAAATATTTTATTTACAATATTACAACTATATATGATTTCAAAAATATTTTTCTTTTCATTATTCTGTGTGCCTGTTCTGTATCCCTGTTTCTTTTGAACTACCAATGGATTTTTTGTTTCAATGGTTGTGGGTTTAATATTTCCTTTTGAGATATGGAACCCTAAAAATGAATTCAGGTCTAGTTTAGTTATGTACTAATTATGTACTAACGTAAACTCACTTTTCTTGGTCTATCCAAACAGTCTTTCTTTTTATGTGTCATAGCTCCACAGTTTTCACAAGCTCCTTTTCTATACTTTGTTGCTACCTTCGTCTGGAGAATTATTTAAATGATTATTTCCACTCAAATATACTGAATGACAAGGATCAGTCACACACATACATATGTAACCCACATCACACCACACCACCCACCACACCTGCAGGCCAGCAGGCAGCGGTCTCAACCCCACCTCCAGGCCATATGACCTCTGCACCTAGGTGCGCAACAACCCACTACTATCAGTGGGTTACCCCACCACCAATGGGATAGCTGCCCCTCGCGAGAAGACCCCGGTCATGAGGTTTGCCTCGTAACCCGTAATCCTCACAGGCTCCCAAGGCCAGCGAGCAATCACACATTCTCACAAAAGATATCAGCATCATCTGCCACCAAAATAACCTCAATCTATAATTATTAATGAAAATACTATCAACTAGAAGTGTCTCTCAAATTCACTCATATAATCCATTCGTTCGTGTTGGTATTTAGCATCCATTACCAAGCAATTAGGAACAAGCATGTCTTCTATGTTCTCAATCTCAATCACAAAATATGTGCAAAAGTGTAAGCCCACCTGGTTTCATCTTACACATTAATAACTTTAGTAAAAAAGTGATATACATACATGATAGAAATACTAGAAATAGACACAAACTAGATAACCAGTTCATAGATTTAGCAAAGTAAATAATTATTTTCGGGGGTAATGTTCATGCCTCTCCATAGGATCCCAGAAATCATTGTAAAGCTTTTAATTAATAAATTTGTTTTTTTTTTAATTAAAAATGTTGTTAAAGAATGTGGTAAGGGTTGTTATAATATAATATAGTTTAACAGATACCACATCATGGGAATAAGACACTTTTCACACAATGTTTCTGTACAATAAAGACTGATAGATACCAGGTTGATAAATTGTATCATCACCATTATTAGCCGTTATCAATCCACTGCTGGATACAGCATCCATCACAAACTGGCATCCAGCATGGATCACGGATCAGTAGACGGCCCGGGAGGGATGCAATGAATTTTGAGACATTTATGTATGAGACCAGCCTTGTTTCACCAGTTCTTCTCAGGAAGTGTTGAATGGGTGGTACATTTTATTGATGACATTCAAAAAGTAATTTTATAATGCTATTTTGAATACATATATATTTCCATTCCATTTCACATTATCCTGGTAAATATGGTATAAGTTGCCTAGTTTTAACAAAATCTGTTCATTGATTTTAGCATTCTTGAGTAACAAACATCCCTACATCCATCCAAACATTTGCATCTTCAGACATCAGTGTATAACTTACTGTATCAACTCCTTTATTGTAATATGTGTCTAGTCTAGTAAACTCTCCTTCTCTATCACTCTGTGGCCTCTGATGTTTGAGGGTAGGGCCAGATGTGCCATAGTACCATGGTGCAGAAGATATATACTGTGGAATGTGAGGATTGATGTCTTTGCCTTAAAATATAAAAAAAATACATTTCATTATTAAGTAATTTAAAATACATTTTAATATATTTAAATAGAACTACTTTTAATGATTTTTTTTTTAATTTAACTAGCCCAATCTACAGTCAGACATTGAGATGTGTACTCCTAATCATGGTTGCTGTAAAACATCTGAAACATTGGGATAGTTAAATAATTAAATGAACTGCGATCAAAATTGTGAAAGAAGACATCAATTTAAGGAACACAATTGGTTTCTTATGTATTTTTACCTTGATTTGTGGGATTATCGTTTTTTTATGGAGCATTGTCCCTTATATATGTATAACCTACACTTTACTGTTTCTTAAAGAATAATAATAGCTTGATAAAGAAAGAAAACATCTTCATCTTATTTTTCTACCAAAATGTGGAGTTTTGGTAGAAATATAAGATAAATAAATAAGTTAGTAGTGTTATGTTACCTTTTTAAACCAGGACAAATTATTCTGTGTATTTATAACAAAAAAGAGATTTATTTATTCTTCCATATTTACAAAAGATTATAACAATTTTTGTATAGGTATTTAGGATAATCGTCAGCTTAATACACATGACTTACCTGTTTCATCAACAGCAGCTGGCGCTGTACCGGCTTTCCTGGCCTCTTCTAATTCTTTAGCTTTCCTCCAATCTTCTCTTGATTTCTTTTTAGGTTCATCCTCATCGTCGACTGCGTCGTCTTTATTTAGCAATATTTGGGAAACCGGCGCTCGTGTGTTGGTAGCCATTCGGAGTTTATTTTAACTATAGAGTAAAGTTGTTACACTACAAGTGTTTGTAATCAACAAAATAGCAAATTCTTGCTCTATCCTAAAATAACTTAGATAATTATTTTATTTAGCAAAACAAACTAATGAAGACGAACTGCATTGACATCGAATGTCAAACACATGTCAATTAATTTTCTTTTATTCGTCCAACAGGAGTAGCTAAGGTCATACGACCGTACCGCCTCGTCTTTACTAGTTTAATTTGTTTTGTTTTGTTTTATATAGTATACGTACATGTCAATTAATAATTTGTTAACTGAAATTTGTCAGTGTGGGTGCAGCGATTATAGCAGACATTTGTGAAAATTTTGACATTAAAGAATGGCGAACTCAAGATGTATATTTTATAAAATAACAACGAATAATAAATTTCTAAAGACCAGGTGGCATGGTCATCCGATCTTAGCCTGTCCATAAGGACGATTCTTACCACAAACAACAACAGCAAACATTTGTGACCGGCAAAGATCCGTTATCATACACTATTTTAATAAACGAAACTGGCTCTCGTTAACTTCCTATAAATTATTAACTTAAAAGTTTGGCTTTGTTCACGTACTACTGATCATGCGAGAAGATCTTTTCATGACTTTGCTTTGGTATATGGTTTGACACAATTGGCATCATCGCCCATGCGAATTCCAGACGTGGAAAACCTACATACCCGGTTCTACTACCTTCTGTTGACCTCCCATCCGGACAGCCACCTGGTTTCCTTCCATTATCCTTTTGGCTCGTCGGACTACGGCCTGCTACGGAGTACAGTTGCGATTAGACGTAGACCACGGTCGGATTTTGTAGGCTGTCGCGTCTGGCACTACAGGTCAGTAGATTCCGATGGGATGCGGTCATTCTTGGGACCCTACCCATGGGGGTGGATTTGCTTCTTACTGGATAACCCTGACGCCGTTGCGGAGTCTGTCGCTGATGTGGTGACTCAGGGACTGGAAGTTTTCATTCCGTTCTCTGCGGAACCGATTGGCGGCAAGTCTCAAATTTTGTTTGGACGCCCCTGTAAGTTGGCACTTCGCTTTATACTGCAGTGTAATTCTTGAATTTTGATATTATCTATATAATAATGTATATATTTTACAAAGTTACATTTACTTGAATTAAGATGCATTTCATTTATTTAACACCATATTACGAGCTGGTCTACTAACTTACTTAACGTTATGGCATCATTTTTATTTTTTACATTTTTAACACATTTTAAATAATCATGAAAACATTTGAGCGTAAAACACAGACCAGAATATCGTTGATAAAATAATTGAATAGAATAGGACTCAGATGAAATCCCTGTGACACACCTAAGGAGATCCAATGGCTGATTTAAGTCCATTGACTACCACAAAGAAGGACCTTTTTACTAAATATGAGCACAGCCACGTCAATATCGATCCAGTGATACCATACGATTCCAGTTTGTGTATTAAGATTTCATGGGGTACTTTGTCGAACGCTTTACTAAAATCAGTATATATAACATTTGCTTGGTGACCAGAATCCATAGCTTTTGACAATAATTCTGTAAATAGGACGAGATTAGTACTTGTGGATCTGGACTCGTCAAAGCCATGCTGATCGGGGCTCAAATATATTTTTAAGTGATTTTGCATGAATGGGTATATCAAGGACTCAAAAATCTTAGCAATTGTAGACACAATTGAGATGGGTTTATAATTAGGTACCAAGGTGTTGTCGTTATTCTTATGGACTGGAACCACCTTGGCTACCTGCCATTTCGATGGAAAAATGCTATATATTATATATAAGGAAGTAATTAATTCTGACGTATATTCAATAATGAAGATCGAGGGTATTCCATCTGGCCCAACCCCATTGTTACGATCAAGAGCTGACAGCTTTTTGTAGAGAGCCTCACGTGTCATGAGGGGACTAGATAGGCATAAAATGTAATTCTGCAGATCACTCAAGCGTGTGTTATTGCGGTCGTTGTAAGTTCGCTGGACAGAGAGGTATAGACGGAAGAAAAATAAGATGCAAACAAATCGCATATCATCGGACCGTCCGATGTCGTGGTAACTCCATTAGTCCTGGTAGCCGGATAATTGCTGGACCCCCGGTTAGTTTTTATATACGTCCAAAATAATTTAGGATTATCTATAATAAGTTCTTCAGTTTTTTCGTTGATTTGTTTGTAATAAAATTTTGCTACATGGCATTTTTAATTCTATTTCGTCTAATGGGTTTTTGTAAATATTATACCGTTTTCTGATTTTATTTTTAGTATTTAACATTTTGATTAGATTCTTGCTAAACCATCGGGGATATTTGCTATTCTTTGGTGCGTGTACCGAAATAAATTTATTTATTCCATAATATATGTTGTCATAAAATGTATCCAAACAATACCTTCCAGTCCTGATCTTTTAAATATTTTCGAAATGGTGCAGCTTGATTTATGGAAGTTTGGTAGTCCACTTGAAATATTATACACTAATTTAACTTTCATATTTAATGAAACAACATTATTAAGCATCTATGTATTTGAAATTTAATTAACAGCCTTTAAGGATCAAATGAAACATAAAATGAGATCTCGTGTCAACAGGTGAAAAAATTCGGTACATTGACGAATGTAGGAAGTCAAATTAATTGTGTTAACCGAGCTTGCAGGAAATGTTGCACAGCCTAAAGGAATCCCCCCGATGTATTGGCCTTAGGATGAACTTGGACAAGACGAAGGTCATGTTCGACGTACACGATCTCCCTATGCCGGTCAACGTCAATGGTACTATTGCCGAAATAGTAGACGAATACGTCTACCTCAGGCAATTATTCCAATTTGGTAATATAACTTCGATAGGGAAGCCGATAGAAGGATTCAGTTGGCTTGGGCAGTATTCCGGAAGATTCGTCACATTCTCACGTCGCCTATACCGCAATGAATCCGTTCTCCCCGTGATTACCTACGGGGTCGAAGCATGGCCTCTTAATCTAGGACTGGTCCGCAAGTTTGCGGTAGCTCAACGGGCTATTGAACGTACTATGTTGGGTGTTTCCCTGTCCGACAGAATTCGCAACGAAGGTAGAGAACTAAGGTATCCGATATCACGCTTCGAATAAGCTCGCTGAAGTGGCAATGGGCTGGTCACACACTCAGAAGAACAGACGGCAGATGGGCCAGAATATTCTGGAGTGGAGGCCGCGTTTGGGAAAACGAAGTGTTGGTCGACCGTTCACCAGGTGGGAAGACGATCCCCGTGCAGTGGCCGGTCCGGGATGGGTGCGAGTGGCAGGAGATCGGTCGTCTTAGCGTTCATTGAAAGAGGCCTATGTCCAGTAGTGGACCGTTAAGGGTCGACAATGAAACGATTCGCTGCCAGTCACGCATCATGAAGAAGTCTTTGCGGAGGCCAATGACGCGCTTTTGTTAAATACCAAATGTTATTGAATTTAAACGAAAAATCCTTCTATTTTATATAAAAATTAACAACACATTAGTGACACTAATATCTCTGGCCACAAGATTCTTTGGAAAATTAAATTGTCAGGGGTTGGCAACTATACGATATAATTGTTTATTAATCCACAACTCATACAATAAATCATCAAAATATTACTTATACCTTATATAAGTAATATTTTGATTTAAAGTACATACTTTAATAATAACTCATGTTAATGTTAGTAATAAATTAATATTATTACAATAAAATACCTCATAATAAATCTTTGTATTGATAGATAGTTTGTAATAACATATACACTAATATGCATACAATAATTTTTATTTAATCATGGTCAAAAATTTATAGCATCATAAGATCTTGCGTATAGGGTTTATTTTGGTGCAAGACGCTACAAAAAAGATTAAGCTCCTGTGCTTCGCGATTTAAGAACACTTCTGTTGTGCTATCGTTTCGTAATCGACACTACAAGACACACTACCAACAGTTCACATGTAAATAGAAAAGAAATATAATAAAATAAAAAAATAAAAATATTATCCATCCCAAATGAAACATTATTTCATCTTATAGAAGACTGGAGGAAACTGCACAAAATATCAATTTTGTCGAGCATTTTTAGCGACCTGTCGATGTCATACCGATGATGCACGTAATGGTCGTAATCGATTTTTGAACTAGTTTTTATGAACGCATAAGATAACTCGATGCCTACTTCGGCAGAGGGGAACAAACTAGCACGGCTTATCATGCATTAAGTTATCTAAGCCACATACGATTTGCTAGACAGAACAGTCGTCAATTTTATAGACGCTGAAACAAGTAAAAAAATACAATTTTAAACAATTTAATTAATTTATTTCTACAATACATAAACTTTATCAGTTGTATAATAATAATCTTGTCAGATGTTGAGTCACTACATACTTTTTTAGAATAATAAAAGAGCAAAACACGCTTTTAGAACTCATAGTTCATGATTTCAACTAGTCTTAAACGTGAATTGAACAGTGAAACAGACACACTGACTTTCATGAAAAAGGAGGGATTTAATTTACACAATCTTGTCAGTCAAGCACTCAAGTTTAATTCCTTTAGCTGTCATTACAATTTTAAACAACGAGCATTGGTGCATGAAAAAATTAATTTGCAATTAAATTTTTTCAATGTTCAATTTCAATTCCTTCTTCTTGATTTTTTACCTTCATACATAAAATATTACATTTTCGATATGCCCCATTCGGGAACTGGCATGAAGGTGTGTGTATGTGAAATTTAACATTCAATTTTATAAACAAAAATGTAGCTAATGTTTTGAACAACAGACAGGACAGAAAATCTCAGGTGCTCACAATGTTACTTAACGTTTGGAGAGCAAAGTTACAAAAAGCTATAACAAGTTATATATGTCTGATCATAAGACAAAAACTTTAAGTCACTTCACACAAATATAATCATATAACCAGCTCACATCATTAATAAAGTTCGACCAAATTACATATGTATGCCAAATTTGATCAAAATCGGTTCAGCACTTTCGGTGTCCATCGCGGACAAACACCGTGAAATGAAATTTTTATTTATGATATTTTCTATGCATCAATTACATCTAAGTAGAACTTATAATAAAACGTGTAAAATTTGTCGATAAAGTTTATTTGTGACTGAAAGCTGCACCGTTTCTGCTGCGTGCGGCGGGCCCGTAACCTGTGGTAGGAGGTCTGCCGTACCCGTACGCGTCAATGAAATAAGGGGTGGTATAATATAACGACGGAGTGCCCGCCCGCGGCCATGCATGCGATATATCCGCGATTTAATGATGCGAGAGGTGTGTACACGTAGGCGTGGCTTATAGCTTGCGGCGCGCCCGCGGCCTGTGGTAGGAGGGCCGCGGCACACGCACTCGCTCGTCGCAATCACCACTGGCTACGCTCTCGTCCAAGGGCTCCGCTCGAGGCGTGAAAAGTTTTCTTCTGCGTGTGGACCTTTAAGGACACAATTTTGTATTATTTGGTACTTACTTTTGGTATGGATAGCTAAAGTATTTTGATTTCGTTGAAAATGTGTGTCTAAACGATAAGATTTTTAATGCATGTGGCAAAGTATAATGTAGGTAAGTGGAGCCATGGCTGCATAGTAGCCGAATCGGGCTAGCACAACCGGAGTGGGTGCTCTCGCACACATCAAGTGAAGGTTACGTCGGAGAATTTGAACGCCAAAGGATGATGTCCAAGAAAAGCAATGTATCTGCATAACCACTATGTTGATGTATATGAGCGACGGTTGTTACCAAATGGTTGATATGTTAATGGATGAAATCTTAATCTGGTGATTCATATCGATATTACTCATTGAAAGTGTAAAATTTATACTTAGTTGTACAACTCTTAAACTCACATTTTGGACGGGCAACTTTGAATGCCGAGCGCGGGGCATACATTCTCTTCTTCTTCTTTCTCAGGTGAAGGAATAATCTTAACATCTTTCGGACGTGTAGGTACATCCATTGTAATATCGGAAAATTCATTTTGCAGGTTAACTATATCTTTTAATTTTTCCTCCTTTTCTGGCTCCACAGAATCTTCATCAGAAACATTCTTTCTCCTACGTAAACGTAAATTCCGTTTAGTAAACTTTGCAGAACTTTCGCACTTGGATAAGCTCTCCATCAGTACGTCCCCTTCCAAACATTTTGTCCTGGTCTTCCTAGGTTTCTTTTCTGTTTTGGATTTAGTTTTACGTAAGTTGTATCCGGGATTTTCAGCATCATTATACTCTTGTTCTGTATTATTTGTTTCGATAACTTGAGTTTCGTTTTGATTAGACGTATAGAGGAGGTCAAATTCTGTACAACGAGGAATCGTTATTTCTTTATAAATATTTTCAAATTCTTCAAGTGTGCTATCAACTTTTGTGTTGGTGACTTCACTTGCCTCTAATGGAGTTGTTTTTGCTACACTTCTAACATTGTCTTCATATTTGTTACGACTTGTACGTTCGTTTAATATCATGCTATTTAATGTATAGTTCTGAATGCTATGTTCTTTGTTCTGACTTGATATAACACCTTTAGCAATCGATTCTCGAATATCATCTATGCTAGGTAATTGTTCGAATTTACAGGATAATTCTAAACTTACTTGATTTAAGACTTCCAATTTCAAATTGCTTTCTTTTTGGGTATCATTTTGATCTTTTAATTCTTTGTTTTTCTTTAGTGACGTATTTTCACTAGCTATTGATCTTCGAATATCTTCTATACTCGGCAATTCATCACTTCCTATTAATTTCGGTGACTTTTGTAAACTCTCCTGGTTTGTGGTTTGCAATGTTAAGTTCTTATTTTCAAGTGCGTTATTTTCACTTTTCACATCGTTACTGTTTGATATAATCACTTTAGTCATTGATTTCCGAATATCATCTATAGTAGGTAACTCGTTTAAGGCATATTGTACTTGTGGGGAATCAAATACATCTATGGACTTATGTTCTTTTGCGAAATAGCTTTTTTTAACTGATGATTTAGGTTCCATGGCCATAACATTATCTTCACCCAGTAATTTTTTTATTCTTTGTGGCTCAAAATCAATTGTACATTCTTCCTTTACAATGGACGGTGATCTATAGTCATGAAATTGTTCCTTAATATTGCCATGTATTTTATATTCAAATTTAGTGTGTGTATCATCAAAATAATAATTTTTGTTTGTTACTTTGTATTTTGAACCATCTGTAGAAGAGCCATAAGATTTGATCTCACTATCAATATATATTATTTTCTCTTTTGATATGTTTGTATTATCAGCCGCCATATTATATACATCACATTTGGTAGCTGAGGCGTCATTACACTTTACATTACAATCAAAGAAACTTCCTTTGTCCTTGACTATGTTTATATATTCTACAGGCATGTTTATATCGGATTTGGTAGAGCATGTGTCATCAGACTTAGCTTCATCAAAAAAAAATCTTTTCTCGTTTAAAATTTTTATTTTATCAATTCCTACATTGATTTTCTGTTTTGTACTATCATAATCGTTTGCTGCTTTTTCCAAGCTCTCAAACTGTGTTAAAGAATTATTATTTTCTATTGGCTTTTTCAGCGAGTTAATAATAGAATAAACAAAAGGTTTATCAGGGATCTTAAAATTTTCGGTATCTTTGGGTATATCTTTTTTAACTGTAGTTTCTTTTATGTGAGACGAATTATTTTTAATAAATTGATCAGATTCCTCTCTCACTTCGACACTGCTTTCATATAAACTATTATCTTTAATTGCACTGTACGTTGACCGACTAATTGAAGATGTTGATCTAGTATCATTATTTTTCGTTTTAGAAGTCTCATGTTCTTCTATAAAGACATTGTCTTGTGTCCTTATTTCATTGTCTTGTTTCTTCTCAATAACATTTTGACACTGATACACAATGTTACTATTGCCGCCGCTCGCTTCGTTGCTAGTGGCATACGTGCTATCGACAGCACTGTCATGATTACTGTCATCGTCACTTCCATCGTCCTTTAAAGTATCTCTTGATTTTTCCAACACACTTTCGGTAGAAACATTACATGACTTTTCTACATCAAAATCCCTTGTTTCATGTTGAAGACTCTGCCTAATAACTTTAGAACGGTTGATATCCTCCATCTTAAATGTAGGTTCCAATGATTCGTTGAATGGATCATCTTCGTTGTCACTTGTTTCACTGTCAGTTACGTCTATAACGTGTACTGTGGGTTCATTTTCGTCTAGTTTCTCTGAAAGTGCATCATTAAAATAAAAATCCGTACAAAAATTAACGACACGAAAGTATTAAAAAGATGGCATGTCTACATTCGAAATTGATGGATCAATTTTCGACTCCATTTAACAAGGTTCTACTAATGGGGGTGTCCATAAATCTAGGCTCTTGTATGTTGTACGGAACAAGCGGCGAGGATGGGTACCTCACCCCTTTGCACTTTCTCAATATTGGTGGGGTCGTCATGTGGCGGGGGACCACTTCTGTGGCGGAACTGTCGCTCCCTTGAGGACTGACTAGCAGTCGAGGTGCCCTGGTGAATTGTAGTTCCGTTGCGCCTCGCAAAGGCAGCACTGATGGCACTTACGTTTACACATTTGCATTGCTACACTAGTTTTGTGAGTATTCGGCACTATAATGTGCCGCTAGGCCTCTGCACCCCACCCAGGGCCTGTAAAGGCGGGTAAACACGTTACCAACGACAACAACAAAGGATTTGGTTTGTTGGAGAAACTGATTTAATGGATTTTGTTGGATCACAATTAATTAGCATGAAGTAGGAACTATGAGTATAATCGTATCTATTTTACCATCTCTTTCTTCAATACAAGAACGCAAATGAACAACTTCCTCTTCAGCTCTCGCTCGTGACAGCTTCTCAGCAGATAACATCTCCTATAAACATTTCATATAGGTATTTTTAAGATGCAAATTGGAAGTTATAATCTTTGCCAGTAAAAATATGAGTTATTTTTGCAATTTCATTTAATAAGTGCACTTACCTCTAGTACCGTTATGCTCACAAGAAGCTCAGCTATCTGAAAAAATATATCTTACTGTCAATTTATTTTTGGCATGGGTGACCTCGTGAACAGTGTGAACTCGGATGCTAACAGACAGTTGACTTAGGTGTTGCACTTTCATTGCCGGCCCGTTGAGACAGGGAGTAAGATCTTCATTATCGACGATACAGAAAAACTGAGGGTGGAAACTTGTATACGCGGAAAATAGTATTCTTCAGTTACATTTTACACAAAACAATATTGTGATTGCTAAAGAGAAAACTTTTGACATGTTTTAGGACACGTTAGGTAATGATCTTATGATAAATTCCCTACCATATCGAATTCACTGTAAGACATTCATCATTTTTAAGAGAAAAAATTAAGAGAACATAACTTATATCATGTCATACGGTAACTTATGATTTAATTATATTTAATCATTTGTATATCATAATATATTCTGTTTGTCTTTGCAGTATTATTTATGTTAAAAAAAATCGTATCCTTAAATACATAATTTAAGTGTTTGTTGAAATATGATATGTATTTTATTATTAAATATTATTATTTTAATATATATGGATACTATTTATAAAATTTAATTGTAAATTATTCGTAAATTAATATTGATTCATATTAAATAAGATATAAATTAAATTTATATAAATTTGAGTGATGCAAATACGAGGGCTAGTGAAACTCAAGACGGCGGTTATCGCACTGATTTTAGTGCATGCAGGTGAACCTGCTTATTTTGTTTACTTTCGTCTACCTTACTGATATAATATAAATAAATAAGTAGAAAATATTGCTTATGTAATAGTAAATTTCATCGAATTTAGTGTCATTATTTTCAGAAAAAGGCTCAACGCATGAATACTGATAGAAACTAGCACGCACAACGGTCGAAGACCCCGGAGCGATAGAAAGATATCCTTAAAGAAGGGCGTGTAAAGGCAGCCCGTTTTAAGTGACCACATCGCAAGGTTTTCAAAGAGAACTAAATAATATTTTAGGTACCTATTTACTACTTTTCGGAATCAGATTCGAGTACTGAATGCACTCTGTGATTTTGTAGTGTCTCAAAAACACCATGAATATATTATGAATATGAATTTAATATCCATGTTAAAAACTCAGTTAAGTATGCTTGATTCAGGATACGGAGCTATCTGAATATTCTAATGTTATGTAAATTATATTATCAATTACCTTATTTTCGTGCTCTTCGGCCTTTTCTTCATTCTGTAAATACACAATCGCATATTTTTAATAAAGTATTTTCCATAAATTAGTTTTTTTTTTAAATATATTTTGAAAAATAGATAGCTTCAACTACAATGGTGCTAAAACCAACACAGGCTGTCTGTAGAAATCGCTAGAACCGAGTTATATATCTATATTTATCTATAAAAAGCCACACTGCAGCTAAATTAGTTGGGCAGGACCTGTTCATCATATGACGAAGGCAAGAAGTGTTAGGTCAATACTGTCACGCTTTGTGTGGTATATTTGGTAAACTAAAAGGGCTCTAACAGGCTCCTTGGAGAAGGAAAGTGGTAATTATACAGATTATATATAACCGGACTACATCAGACAGGAATTGAATTGGTTGCCGGCTGTTTGCCTATATGCGAATATTGTATAGGTGTATACATGACGTACCTGCTTACGCAGAGCCTGTATGCGCTCCTCATAGCACTGCTTCGTGAGCTGCTTGGCTTCTTCCACTAAAGCCCAGGTATCGCAGTGGCCCACGGCTGGGGTTTGCTGTTCCTCCATGCGGGCCAGTTGCTCTTTGTAAAATGCCTCCGAACTATAAGTGATGATAATATTTAGCTATAGTGACATTGTTGTATTGTAGCTGAACGCCATAACCGGAAACACGAAAAAATGTACCCTCATTCTGACGAAGTCGGGAAATGGAAATAAATTCTTTAGTTTGTTATACCAAATAAAGATATAAAATAAACATATTAGGACTTTAATTTTATTGTTTCGTATGCGGGGCATGGATGCGAGTAGCAGGAGATCGGTCGTCTTGCAGTTCGTGGAGAGGCCTGCGTCCAGCAGTGAACCGATATGGGCTACTAATGATGATGATGATGTGGGGCACACGAGTAATCGTAGCCTTTTGACAACTACCGACGCACACAGACATCCTCATTACTATTTTCTTGCAGCTACATAGTCTTAATTTCAACTTCCCCTCCAATGGGCCACCAGATACTCACAAACAGCAAGAAACGTGGAAGCATAGCTGACATTTTACGACGGTGCCATGTGAGCGAGAGGTACCTCTCGGGCGTGCCGTTCCACTTTGGTCTGCAATGCAGCAGGGCACTGCCTCTACCTAAATCTTCAATATTAAGTTCAGACATATGTAGTATATTGACAGAGTTATGTCCCTCAGTGTAGCTTGCGTGTGTGCCAAGCTAGTTTATGCCATGAACATACTTTATGTCATTGCTATAGGTACAATGCATATCTACGCTACGATACGTTACATGCGCAGGGGCAACACGCGCGCTCACGCGCCGCGCCTTTTACTAAATACTATGTAAGTCATCTGAGTGAACGGTGACACTGTCACGTCACACGCTCCTGGCATCTGAGTGCAACATGTATCATGATATAAAAGTGTTATTGAATGTAAAAGACCCAATAGTTGCTGGTGTAATAAACTAAATTCTGTTAATACCCTGACTACCTGACTGACTGTGTCAAGAGGGTAATGTTTTACCATGGTTCAAGCCTTGTCGTGGCGGTGGGGCTTAGTAGCCTGGGGTGAACCCAGGCGAAGCCAATTGAACCGAGGGGGATCTTTGCACCTCTCTTATAAGAAGAGGGGCCTTAAAGGAGGAGGAGGAATCGCTCTCGGTACCCCTCTTATAGAGGGTAATCTATATAGAGGAGACCTAAGAGCACCAGGAGGTGGTGCTTTAGCGTACGGGGCAAGGGGCGAAGATGGGAGTCTCACCCCATGGCACTGTCCCAAAGTCGGTGGGGTTGTCCTGTGGTGCGGGGCAACCCCATCTGTGGAGGTGATGTTGGTCCCTTAGGGGGCTGATTAGCCGTCGAGGTGCCCTGATGATTGTTGTTCCTGGGCACCTCACCAAGGGCACTGATGGCACTCGCGGTGGTTTTTGTGGGTATTCGGCACTATCATGTGCCGCGAGTCTCACACACCACTGGACCCCACCCAGGGCCGTTGAAGGCGCGTAAATGCGTTTCCCCGCGTCAACAAAAAAATGTTTTAAGATTTTTAACTATTTGCTTTAGCCTAAACAGCTTTGTATAAAGCTACCAAATTTTGCTTTTCATATATTCATTCAACTTCTTTAGTAATTGTGTCCTAATAAATGAAAGAATGGGTGGAAGGTTTCACTACCTCTGTGAGTACAAGTATCTGTCTCTCATCATCATCATCATTATCAGCCCTTATCTATCCACTGCAGACGTAGGCCTCTCTCAATGAACGCCAAGACGACCGATCTCTGAGACTTAGAGTAGGTTGTGCAGAGCGATCGTATCTGCTCAACCTACTCTAAGTCTCAGACGTCGAACACAACTCACCGCGCCAACTCGAAGCGCAGCCGCTCATTGTCTGCACGCAGCCGCATCACCTCCGCGCTGGGTCCCAGGGTCGAGTCCTGCGAGGTCTCTAGGCTGCTCGGGTACTCTGCGATAGTATTGTTCACCTCTGAAATAAAAAAAATACGTAGATATGAAGCTCTGTATTAACACTTTTTACGAAGCGGTAGTGCCATGCTGCATAGGAGGCATGCATGGTGCATTACATCCTCCTATGCAACGAATTGGGCCAACACGACCGAGGAGGTACCTCTCGCTCACATAATACCGCTGTAAACCGTAGTGACTTCAGTGACGCGTTTCGTGCGGTTTGTGAGTAGTAATGGGAGGGAGAAAGGAGGGCAACGCATCGGCATAGTAATTTTGTGGATGTTCATGGGCGCCGGTAGTCGTAAATAGCAACGATAGCTAGTTTGCCCCCTATTCTATGAAAAAAACATTTTCGAACACGATGTTTATAATCAATTTTTAAAATGACCTGTTACTACTTACGATTGATCGAATCAGCATCAGACACTGTTATACATCCAGAGAGTCAAAGTTGACAAGTCCCGATCTCAACCCTGCACAGGCGCCACTCGGTACTCACGTATGTCCTTGGCGACGGCAGCCAATTGCAGCACGTGTCGAGTCTCGTGCGCATACTCCGGCGCCGGGTTGAGCGTCACCACCATGCTGACCGCCTCGCCGCGAGCGCCCGACAGCCCCGCGCCCAGGAGCCGCGTCAGCTTCGACTCTCTGAGACAAAATGAGATGTTGATATATAAAAATTCAAAATAACGACGCCATCTGGCCATTCAATTAGATTGAAATATTTTTAATCCTGTGAAAAATACTACAAAGATGCTTGTGACATTATATTGATATTTGCATACATATTTGCATTTTATAATAGTCCATGTGGCAACACATTGTGAATGCACGGGCCGGTAGGTGTGTGTGTATGTAATTGGTGCTACGTAATGATCTATTCCCGACTCTAGGAGCACTAATTGTGCACACAAGTGTATACTCCTGTGCGTGTATACATGCGGTACTCGCGTGTGTGCGTCACCTGTACGGCACGAGGGCTCGGCGGCCGGCCTGTCTGCGGCGCAGCGTGTGCAGACAGCGCTCTAGCACGTGCAGGGACGAGTTGATGGCTCGCGATTCCTGCATTCGTGCGCCTGTGTTGCGCGTGCGCGCCGCTCGCTCGCATCCCGCCAGGTCACAGAGACGCACGCACGCGCTGCGCACTTCGCCATCTACACGATTATGTGAGGGTCAAATATGTGTGTCTAGTTCCCATATGTTAGAATTAAATCTTAAAAAGGGAGTAATTTTCTTACATCCTTTTGTAGTTCAAAAACAGAACAAGACAATGAGTTGAATATGTTGGCTCATTGTTAAATGTTTGGGTTGGAAAAGGAGAATTAAGTGGTCTCTTTTAAGTTACCCATTTAATGTTATCCATTAGTGAAAACAGAACTTTAAGAATAATTCAGCAGAATATTGTTTTTTTTTAAATTTTAGGCAATTGTTAATACTGAATTACTGTTAGGATAGTAAGCATGTTATATATGCGCAAATGTGCAAAGGTACACCACTTTAGTATAGCCCTGTGATAAGTTCCAGCAAGACTAGTGCTACAGTTTCTAGACAATGGAAACATATTTTAAATTTGGTACGAGTTTAAAAATTATATATAAAATACTCCTGCCACAATGTCAGTTATCTTACTCGTATGAAACAGCTTTTACTTTTACCAATTTTATTGTGTATATACAGTAGGTCTGAGAATCAGCTACTATCTAGTATTCTACCCCTCAGAATCGAGATATGGTACCACTATGCCAGCCGGTCGTCTAAGATGTAGTTATATCACAGGCAGCACTAACCTGTTTCTGTCAGCATTGTTATAGTGAATATACAGTGAGATCTGGATGACTGTGCGTGCACGCCCGTGGCCGCCACCTGCAGGTTGTGCTTGCCAGCCACCATCACGTCATACGCCTCCTCGCCAGACCTCACAAATGCCTGACTTGCACCCTGTAAAGTATGAACACTCTATCACAGTAGGTCTACTAAACCTTTAAATATTATTATAAAATTAATTAATTATAATATGATACTAATATTTAGTAATTCATATTTACCTTTACATATACATCGCCGTTGGAATCCTCTCGGATTGCTAACTTTGACGCTGCTCTTCTGTCACAAGGGACTAGTAAGTCGTAGATACCCTCATTATATATTTCTATAAATGATACCTGTAAAAGACATTATCATACACTTAGCATGGTTTCTTCTTTTTTGATAAAGAGCACCTTCTCCTCCAACTCTTTACCCTATTCTTCTTATTACGGGGGTGCTAAGAATATCCCGCTCTGTTCAATTGGTTTCTCCTGGGTTCACCCCAGACAAAGATTGCACCATGGTGGGGATGTTAGCCTAGCCCCGTGCTAAGTGCCAGTACGACATTAAACAGGGGAAATGGGAAGTTTTAGTGCTATTGTCCCCAAATTAGGATGATCCACGATAACTGTTGTTCACATGATACCACCATGAAGTTATGAATATGCTGCTATATGACTGTCATGTGGTATGCGAGTATTTGCAGGCCCATTGGCGTGTATAGTTTGTAGTCGTGTAACACTTCAAGATAGGTATCGGTTGTCCCAGAGAATTAGATAATAATAATTACCCAAACATAATTTTTTGTTCTGTTGCTAAGATCTATATAGCTATTTGTTATAGTGCTATGCAAGCTTGCACTCATTCGCCGATATTTGTCTCTCAGTGGTGCCGAAATTTGTCGCAATCCTTTCACCCACTGAAATGTAACAAAAAAAAATTTGTTAAAACTGTAATATACCTATACAGTGTGATTTGTAACAGATTGTATATTTCTATGCACATCATAGCCAACTGTATGCGAGTAAAATATTGCTCATGTACATAGTAAGCCTCAATGAAATTAGTGCAATTATTGAAATTATATTTAGAATTGAATAACATTAAAATGTAATCTATACCTGTACAGAATTTCATTTAAAATGAATTCAGTAGTTGTAATTTATCACAGATTAACTTAAATATTTAACCAACTTATTAGACTCAAGTACAGATATCATAAAGGGTTAGCAAGTTTTGCATGGGACATAGGTATTTGCTTTTTACTTGCTATATTTTTCCATATTTAGCTACAATTTTTGAGGCTGCATTGTCTGGTATTGTAGAAAATATAGGAAAAGATAAAATTATTTAAAATTATAACAAAATTGTACCTTCAACTCATAATCCTGCTCAGCGTTACTGAGAATTTCAGCACCAGTTTCCGATGGCTTATAACATGGTCTTTGTGCAGCTTCAACAATATTAAACACATATTCCAGAGATCTTGGCACTAGACCTGGTGCTGAAACTGTGCCCATGAGTGTAAACGTTTTACCAGAACCAGATGCTCCATATGTCAGTAGTGTGAAACTATGACCTTCTGGTAATTTTTTAAGATTTTCTTTTACTACATGTTCAAATACATCCTACAATAGAAAGGGCACATGTAAAGGAGAAATATAAAAAAATATATTTGCGATTACACAAGATTAAATTCATTCAGCTGAAATACAGTGACACTTAAATTATTATCTGCAGCACTGCAATGTAGCTTATTGAGTCACAAATATTTTGTGCACGGTTTTTTAAAGTATAACTGGGCAATGAACCATTTAAGTCACTAGTTAATGATGAAGGTATAGAAACATAGGATAAAAATGTCAACATACCTCTATAACTCCTTTCCAGTTGGAAAGAAGTTGTAGAGATATGTTGACATCCTTATCCTTCCCCTCAATGGGCTATCAGAAACTCACATGCACTGGCTCTTACAAAAAAGATACATGTAAGAGATAGTGCAATTGGTTGCATTAGCAGATACACAAAGAACCTACAAAATAATAATGATAATCTACTTACGACCTTCTTATTGGTATTGATGCTTGGATGATGGCCATAAATAATAGGAGGAAGTTTACAGGCAACTGATATTAATCAATCTATCGTACAATTATCGTATACTGACCTTTTGGGAGGAATCCGATCTAAAGATATGTGAAAATGTATACATTTTTGAAACATTGTGTTGTGTTCTTCGACCGTGTCCGGCAGTTGTGGTGTCTAAAGAAGTTATAAGGCATCGTTCAGATCTAACTTCATACAAATTAGTAGTAATATTGCACGGTTTTAATCTTAAATACACTTGCACTAAGTCAGGTTCTTCGCACTCAGAATCCTCTTCAAAGTGTTCAAATAATTTGATGCCTTTTTCAGGCCTCCGTCTCATGAAGGGATGTAGTACAATTGGGGGCCGGGGCTCGATAAATGACGGTATATCTCTTCCAGACATCTCGAGCTCCGAATACCTGCTAGGATCTGACATGTTCAATAAGGTATTCTACGAAATAACTCATTTAAATTTTTCAGCAAAACAAATTGCAGCCGTTAAAAACACGAACAAATTTGAATTTGACAATAGTAATTGGAGTATTGACATTTGACATTGGAATTTGGTAAAGTTACCAGTTGTGACAATAATGAAAAATAAACTACTAAAGACGAGGTCGTATGTTCATTCGATCTTAGCCTGTCCGTGAGACAAATTTTACAACAACAACGATTATCAGTTGCTACCTGCTGTTGTTGTTGTTGTAAGATTCGTCCTTATGGACAGTCTAAGATCATGTGATGATACCGCCTCGTTTTTAGTAGTTTACTTTTCTATAGTTTTATAAGGTATACCATTTCTTTTTCGCCATTTCTTTTCTATTTTCATTGTTACTTGCCAAAGTGACACACGTATTACACATAAAGCTGCCATCGTATTTCCCTAAACACATACATTATATACATACTTACTCATATACAGAAAAAATTAAAAACCTATTTTAATGTTCAATGGTTCCAAAATCAATAAAATGGTTTTCTCTAAAAATAATCTTAATTTCCTCATTTTTAATTTTTATATATCGTATTCTCTTTATTATGTGATAGTAGTTGTTCATCCATGACTTCGTTAGCGCAGATAAGAAACTGTTGCCCATGTCGAACATGCTCGGGCACTTAATTATCTGCATACTAAATTGCATCAAACACAGTCCATAGGTTTGAAAGCGTAATACAGATAGACAGACTTTTGAATTTATAATATTAGTTTGGATCTCATTGACATTTAGCAAACTCCTCTTCTAGAAAAAAAAGAGATTTTGTCGCCACGAACTATAAGAAAATAATAAATAACTTACACACTTTATTATTCTAGCAACATCGTTTTACTTTTTCTACAAAATATAAATGTCGATTGTCGTCGAATGAGTGGTTGTGGTTTGCAGTATTGTTTATTTTTCTTTCACATTTTACAATATTATTTGTGCTTAGAAGGTAAAAAGACCTTCGTATGTTTTTAATATTAGTTCAACGGTAGTTTAATATAAAGTGTTTCATATAAAACGTGCCATTCAATTGACGAGGAATTTAAGATGTAACATTTATTTAGTTTTGGCTTATTGCCACCGCGGTCCTATGTAAACGGAGCAAAATGAGGAGATTAACATTATTTATATTTGTCCTTTTGCTTCATTACGGCTTGGGATATTGTCCGTCGTTATGCTCTTGCAAAGGCAGCAAAGTGGACCTAGAGCTCCAGCCAGGTGACCTGCTGAAGCTAAAATGCGGCAGTGGTTCGGTACAAATTACGGAGTTAAAAGAGATCGACCTCAGTAAAATTTCTACCAATATAATCAGCCTGTAAGTTACATACAACCTCTAAAATATTTATAAGCTAAAATTAAATTTGTTTCGTAACTTATCTTTTCGTATTTTAGCAACTTATCTGGAAATGCTATAGTCACTTTGTCAAGGGAGCTTCACCTACCCGTTTTACAGAGATTGTGAGTACTTCATTCTTATAAAAACAGCTAGATTTATTTGTAAACATAATTTTATATTTATATTGTAGAATTAACAGAACACATTAGACCATTTAAATTGTATGTTCTTTGCAGAGATCTGAGCAAGAATCAAATATCTTTGATAGAATCTGATGCCTTTTACAATATGACCTATTTGCAAAGATTGGACCTGTCTAGTAATCAAATAAGTAATATATACAAGGAAATGTTTAAAGGTCTTTTGAACCTGGAGAAGCTTATACTGACACAAAATCACATATCTAAGCTAGCATTGGGCACCTTTGACTACTTAATTGGACTTAAACAGCTGTGAGTATAGTTTTTGAGACAATTTTATTAATATCTCAAAGTCAGGAAAAAAAAAACAGCATGGCTGTTTTTATACTTTTCCTGAAACCACTTAGATATTGTTGTAGTTGTAACAAGACATGGAGCATTTCTCATAATTTTTAGCATTAAAATGAACAAGATCTCACATGAAATCTCTTGATACACTAAAACAAAAAAGACAATTACACACCATCCAAACAAATTGGTCAAGAGCCCTAATGAAAAATAAGCAAAGATTTCACAGCTTTTTAAGAGAAATGCCTTACAATCTATCAAAATCATGATAAAGTAAGATGTGGCATTGGCTACATATCAAGAATATTATGTCACAGATTAGCAACCACATATGCCATTGAATGTCCCAGCAAGGAGACAAATTGTAGTACAATAAGTGACAAAAAAAAATTTTTTTTTGAGCTGTTAGGCTACTGGGTAGAAGGCCTTCCAACGCTCCATCTTCCTGTGTGCTGCCACTCAATAACCTTTCTTCCCCATCGGTCATGTCCTCTGTGGTGATTGGTCCATCAAACCTGTCAAGCCTACAGGACATTTTAATTCATGATTTAATATTTATTTTACACTTTCAAGTTGACCTGTACTACTAAATGACATGCATTATTAGAATTGAATATCATTTCTGATCAAGACCTTTGCAGGAGCAACAGGATTTTGATACATATTATAACTGGTCTTGCCATCAATATTGTAACAAAGAAAAAAATTTGTCTTCTTAATTGCAAATAACATTTAATTACTTTTACAGAGTGTTAGTTTAATACATAAATATAAAACAATTAAAAATATAAAGATAACATCCTGTAAATGTTGAGGTCAGTTACCAATAGAAGCACACACTCTTACCATGGAGAGATTCTTCACTGCCAATTGTACGGATACTTTTAAAGACTCCAAATTATCTGTCATGTAGAGCAAGCTATACTCTCTAAAACTGACCATAAATCATGATCCAGCGAATTAAAGTCGTGACTATATGTAGGGTTGTATTCAGCTCTGATTAAGTCTGGAACAACCAAGATTGGGTGGGTAGAACTTTGTGATCGGGTCACTAGTCTTGCCGAAAGGACCATACTTGGTAATTGAACATGGTTTAGTTAACAGGTTTAACTACCTTCTCAAGAGTTGTATTTGATATACCAGTGTTTTCATACGTTTTTCACAAAAATAAGGCACAGTCAATCCTTCATAGCTAACACCCCACCAAATCATCATCCGAGAACAAATTTTTTCTGGGATCTCCCTTTGCATACAGCTTCAGTGGTTGTTTCGATTTTACCACCCTCTTGATCTTTAATTTATCAGTTGAGAGATTACCTGTGCGTCTTTTATAGGCTGAAAGACCTAAGTCATCTCTTAAAATAAGCAACATGGTTCTAGGTGCTGAAACGTAGCCAGGTGTAGTAGCTTTTTCTTAGCATATAGAGATAAACAAGCAGTTTGGGTCTGTCTCACCGGACCCCTTCTATAGGCACTCACCACACAAGTTGTCACTTGATGCCTTTATTATGTATAGCTATAGGTTGTAGGTAGTACTGGGTCGGTCGGTTTGGCTGCAATGTAACATTGGCACTTCCCTTTAAGTACAGCAATGGCATTACTTTTATTATTATTTGCGTTCACAATTAAGAAGTTACTGTTTCCCGAGCGTATATATGTATCTGTGCCTGTAACTGTGTAGGTTTCTGTCCCTGCTATTTGTTTCAGCTGTCAGCAGCGTGGTGGTATGAGGTCTCTTTAGATTTCGCTCGAAATTTTAAACAGTTGGGTATTTTGTATTCCTATTTAGTAAATTTTGTTTATAAAACGCAGGCTAGGTTATTTACTTAAAAAGTTGTGTGCGATGCAGCATTACTGGTTGGTTAAGGTGGCGGGGCGCCGCCGGATGCAGGTGGATTTTGACCATGACTTACGGTCGTGTATAGGGGAAGCGTATGTTCAGCATTGGACGACAGGCTGACGATAATGATGATGATGATGCAGCAACCTTTACTTTAGCTTCGTTTTGTACATTAGCCCCGTATTCAACTGGTTGATGTTGACACAAATCCAACCGACAATTAATGAAAATTAGAAATAACTTTATTCTCGAGGTTTGAATCTTGGCATCGTCTCTAGCGTATGTTTTGTTGTAGCCATACACAATGTGCACCGTTGATGGACCGTTACTGAAATTTATGTATCCGGCCAAACAATGTTCATTGTTTCATATGTATAATAGTAGTGCAGATGTTTGTGGACATTGTTCGTTAAGACCACTCTTGTGCTCTTACCCAAAATAAAAAAAATGTAACCGCACATCTCTTTACTTGCTTTACAGCATAGGGCCACACCATTGCACATTAACATCTTAACATTTGAGTCTTTCACGTTCTTTACACATTTCGTTGTTACTTTACGAGTTTTGATACGATAAATGTAATTGTAATAATATAGACCATGAAACGTACTAACGAGTAAATAAATATGCTCGATGTTTCGGGTTATACTTTGTAGTGTTTAAACTCTTAGAAGTTACCACAAAATCCACACACAATGTCAATGAGTTATCCTCATTCGTCCGCCCTCCTAATTGAGCTGCGGATTTATTTCAAACCGCATGAAACCCTATTGCGTGCGGTTTGAAATAAACCCACTGCTAACCATAATTACAATGTGAGCGATAGATGCCTACAATTCGGCTACAATACAGATAAAAGTCACAGGACGCTATAAATCTTTACGTTTGCAGAGATATAACTGACAACCCACTGATATGTGACTGCGAACTGCTCTGGGTCGGCGATTGGGTGAGAAACACAAGCGTCAAAGTGGGTAATCCTAAATGCGCGTACCCCGAGAACATGGCAAACAAAACAGTTAGGAAACTGAAGATATTTCTCGACCTGTTCGCGTGTGGCAGCGCACTCGCCTCCAATACGTTGATCGTTAAACCGGGTCATGACCAAGTGGTTTTTGAAGGAGACACCTTGACTCTGACATGCAATGCACCGTTCGCTTCGGTGATGGCAAAATATGAACTGAAATGGGTACATCCGATGCTTGAAATATGCGATGTCAACGTTACAAGTACAGATATGCAAGAGGAAGGATTAGCTGAAACAACTTTATTCTTCCCGAATATAACAAACCATCATATGGGAAATTGGACATGTATGTATAACGATCAGAATCTGATTAAACACAATCACACCGTTGGGGTGTTAGTGCTATCGAATAGAACCAAGTATTGCTCGAGTGATCATACCGTTGATAACAAGGGCTTGTACGCGTGGCCACAGCTGATACTCAATCATACAGCCGTAGTGCCTTGTCGGAGTGGAGCAGGCATGGCCTATAGATATTGCAGCTCAAACGTTACGTGGACTCGGGCGAACACCTCCGAATGTTCGTACATAAGCAATATAACTAAGTTACTCCAACAATTTGCATTGTTAAATGTGAGTTTAGTGCAGTACTCGGCGCTGAACGCAACAGAGAGGCTGGCCATGTTAATACAAGAGAAAACTTATCCGTTAGCAGAGATAGTTGATCCAGACGATGTGATGTTTATAGCAAAAGCCATAAGGAACTACATGCAGTATATATCTGAAGAAAGGGATTTAGGTAAGCTCTGTTCTTTTATTATGTGAAACAGTATGACTGCAGGTGTAATCATAGTTCCCCACCATGGTTCAAACTTTGTCGTGGCGGTGTGGCTCAGTAGCCTGGGGTGATCCGATACACCTTGGTCGAAGCTAATTGAACCGAGGAGGTGGCGGCTCTTAGTACTCCTCCCATAAGAGGGGACTAAAGAGCAAGAGGAGGTGCCGCTCTTTGTAATCCTCTTACAAGAAGAGGGGACAAAAGAGAAAAAGTAGCGCCGCTTTTGCGCACGGGGCAAGGGGCGAGGATGGGAACATCACCCCTTGCACTGTCCCCAAGTCGGTGGTGTTGTCTTGTGGTGCAGGACAACCCCATTTGTGGATGTGGCGTCCGGTATCTTCGGGGTTTGACTTGTCGTCGAGATGCCCTGATGGCTCGCTGTTCCGGGGCATCTCACCAAAGGCGGCACTGGTGGCACTCGAGGTGCTTATTGTGGGTATTCGGCACTATATAATGTGCTGCGAGCCCCACACACCACTGGAGCCCACCTAGGGCTAGTGAAGATGCGTTTCCCCGCGTCAACAAAATGAAAGGTGTAATTATAATTGCAATACCTATATTTAAAACCTTTGTATTCTATCGATTATTACAGAATAGCTACAAGTATATCTGTAAACATAACAAGAGCATCCTAACCGCTCTTGAAGCTGACAGTGTTCTGTGTTAATTCAACCACCAGCGAATAAAGTCTTGCTCATACTCTCTCTCTGTCTCTTTGAATTTTGCTGTCTCCCTTCTGTAGGTTAGTAAGTAGTAATTTGTACAATACTGTTGCAACGTAGTTTTTTGTTACTTTGTCACAGGTATAGGGAATACAATTTACAATAATATTCTAATTGAGACAGGTACTTGCTGTAAGTGTTAACGACTATATAGATTTTAACTTATATATACAAATTATTCAAATCACATTTCACTAATGTCTCACTTTGCATGCTGCCTTAGGCTAAGAATACGTAGCTGTTTTCACCGGCGGCCGCCGCTGTTACACACACACACACACACACACACACACACGCACACACACGCACGCACGCGTGATGGGATGCGTCTCTTCTTTGCATCTTACACATGGGGATGGATTTGCTTCTTGCTAGATGATCCCAACGCTGTTGCTGATGCGGTGCAGCAAGGAATGGAGCTGTTCATTCCGCACTCATCGGTACCCTTTGCTGGTAAATCACAGCTGTGATTCAAACGCTCCTGCAGAATGGCGCTACGCTGTATGCAAGAGTGCTACCGGTCCTGGGCTTTTGCGACAGCGTTCCAGGATGAAAAATCCAGCTTATTCAAAAAGGAGTGTAATAACGCTTCCATGTCCTACAAAAGAGTATTGCTGGGGCAAAGTCTGATTACATCGGCAGAATTGGCGTGAGCTTAGTTCGCCTTCCTTGGGAACTCGTGCTTTCTGGTCCCTCACCAAGGCTGTCCTAGGAAATTTTCCTCAGCCATCCTTACTATCTCTGCACCGGAACGAATGCGGATATGTGCTCCGGAGTTGAGACCGGTGTTGACGCGTCTTTTCAGATACTCCTACTCTATTGGAGTCGTCCCAAGCTCTTGGGAGACGGCTTTGGTGCACCCTATCCTTAAAAAAGGTGATCGCTTGGATCCATCGAACTATCGCCCTATTGCGACAACCCCTTTGTTCTCCAAAAATATGGAAACCATAATTAACTGCTCGCTCCTGCGTTATTTAGTGCCGACAATACGGTTTCCGGCAGGGAAGCTCGGTTGGAGACCTATTGACCTACTTAACACACCGGTGGGCGGAGGCAGTTGAGACGAAGGGGAAGGCACTGGCCGTTAGTCTGGATATAGCGAAGGCTTTTGATCGGATTCAGGCGTAAAGCGCTCCTTCTTCGAAGCTTCCATCTTACGGACTGCCTGGGAAACTATGCTACTAGATCACTAGTTCTTTGATAGATCGCAGCATCAAGGTCGTAGTCGACGGTGCATGCTCGGACCTCAAATGTGTCAATTCTGGTGTCCCACAAGGGTGTGTTCTGTCTCCTACGCTGTTTCTTCTGCACATCAATGATGTGCTACAAACCAGCGGCATTCATTGTTATGCGGATGACAGTACTGGTGAGGCACTATACACTGGCCGCACCAATATTATAATAAAACATTACCAAGTATTGGAACCAAATTGTGTCTGAAGTAGAGCGTCTATTGACGAGTCTCTAAATGGGGCCGACAAAATTTTCTGCAATTTAACCCCAAAAAGACACAATTTTGCGCGTTTACCGCTAAAAAAAACCTCTTTTTCCGTATCTCCTCGCTTCGAAATTGCCCCCTTAATGGCCTCAGCTGACATATCGAGCAACGTTCAATTCCGAGGCCATTTGGAGGCGAAGGCGAAGTTAGCCTCCAAGGAGCTGGGTGTGCTCAATAGGTCGAAGCAGTAATTCACGCATCATTTTCAATTCATCATTCACATTATCGGCTGCAATTATACAAGACGCAGGTCCGACCGCGTATGGAGTACTGCTCTCACCTTTGGGCTGGTGCTTATCAACTTGCCCCATTTGAGCGTGTTCAACGTTGACGACCAGGTTGTTTTCGTGCAGTTTGATCATTTGGCATTACGAAGAGATGTTGGCTCGCACTGCATATTCTACCACATCTACAACAGGGAATGTTCCGAGGAGTTGTTCGGATTAATACCAGCAGCGGAATTCCACTCTCGGACATCATGACATGACTCTAAGTTCCACCGTCACCACCTTGATATCCCAAAGTCTTCAACTGTGCGTATCAAGCACAATCAACACTCAACTTTGGAACAGTGCAATGGGGTGAAGTTCCTATCCTCGCCCCTTGCCCCGTGCTCAAAGGCGCCTCCTCCTGTTGCTCTTTTATCTTCTTATAACAGGGGTTCAAAGAGCAATCCTCCACCCGCTCTTTAGCACCCACTTCTTATAAGAGGGGTGCAAAAAACATACCCAGGTTCATTTGGCTTCGCCTGGATTCAACCCTAGTTACTGAGCCCCGACACGCCGGTACGACAAGGCCATCCACCTGACCTGGTACCGCCAGACTTCTTTCTGTTCCGTAACCTAAAAAAGCTCTTGTGAGGTCAAAAATTTAAAAAAAACGACGAGGTCAAAACAGCAGTAAACGCATATTTTGACTCCCAAGGAAGAATTTTTTTTTTCAACGGTCTATTTGCTTTTTTAAATACGAGATGGCAGAAGTGCGTCGAACTTGATGGTGATTATGTAGAAAAATAAAATATAATTGATTTAGTATGTTCCTTGGTTAGGTCGAATACTTTTCAGTCCCATCACATGTTAAAAGTTAAAACATTTCATGACGCGGTGTTCGCCCGCGGTGTGCGCGACGGTCAGCCACACCGCGGCGGCTTCTGCTCACGCGCTCTGCCCTTGGCGATCTGACCTTCAGCTAATCGTTCACCGTCTCGTGAGTTCTGAAACAAAACTGCAAGCCGCCACCGCAACAGGCGCTCGCGAAAATAGTCTTATGAATACTTAAACCTTCTGTACAAAATGGCACAATGTGGCACAGCACAGTACAGAACAAAGGTGCAGATTTGTGCTGACGGTGATAGTAAAATTGGTTTTAGCGTCAACACTCCTGGATGTGATCAGTTCTGCGATGAACATATCAACTGCGGTGATGGCTCGCGCCGAGGATATGTACGGCTCCTGTACGGACATGTTAGCAGCTGCCGAGGAGATATCTGCTTTCACCAGCAACGTGCAGGGGCACAAGGTAAATTATTATAATAATATAAACTATAGCCAATGATATAAGGCTGAAGACTTTGTTCGAATGCACATACCTCAGTAACTACTGGCCCAAATTGATTAATACATTTTGTGTTGAATAGTCCCTTTATCGAGGAAGGCTACAGGCTACTTAACATGAAGCTACTGCTAATAAGACCGGAGATCACGAGCGAAACTGCGGGGCGATGGTAGTATTCAATAATTGTAGTTATAAACAAATATTGTAGTATTTTAATGGATGTTATTGTGGTTTATTTCTCCATTATAATCGGTTTGTACAAAGTACAGTATTTCATCATAATTTGTTAGGTCAACTCTGCATTAGCTATATAACAAATCAGTGTTCAACATGACTCGTTGTGTTCGGTTATTTCTCACTCCAAGACTCCGACAGCGGAACACGCACTTCCTTCTTATATGTTCTGTACACACACACTACACTGCTACTTAACAAGACGAACGTCTCGACGCTGAGAAGTAGCCATAGTCACGGCAGGACCGAGTTGACAGATGTCCTGATATCACACGTTATTTAAGTTCCCAAGTTGTGTAAAATCCGTTTAGGTCCATTACGTTTGCATCAACTTATTACACAAGTCATAGATTGTTCAGATGTTCTCGCGCAATTATCAATAGCACTCCCATATAGCATGCCACGCCATCCAATTGCTATGCTCTTTTCTATACCTTCATGTCGAACCAAGCTGGGTTTTCAATCGCCAATTGTCAGGATGCGCTAGCAATAAAATGAAGTTATGAATAAAGATATCCACATTGACATTTTTAATGATTCACTACGTAAGTTTAGGGGTTTACTGCTGTAATCATTTCATAGTTCTATCTGACCACACAAATTTACAAATTTATTAATTTAGACAATATTTTTGTAAATTACATAATTTTTTTATCCTAAGCCTGTTACAATTTTTTTTTATATTTTGTTCTTGTTTTAGTAGGTATATAATTTAATAACAAATTGTATGACAAATTTAGAAAACATTTTGACAAACCTATTCTGATATATTTGATTTCATAATTTTATCTTAATTTAAGTCTAGCAACTTCTGTGCAATAGGAGTTGTATAACTCCTATTGCACAGAAGTTGCTTGTTTAAAATTGTAAACGATGTGTACGCCAGTTATTGGCACACGCATTAGAACTCGACTATAACTTTATGGATTATTAAATGTGAAATGTGTGCGCTGTTGGCCTTAAATAAATAAATAAAAAATACTTGTCATAATTATAATAAATATAGCTCAACTAGCTTTTGGCATTTTGTGGGCAAAAAAAGTAGCTACTGTGGATTAGATTCTATGAGAATAACTGTTTTTTTTTTCTATTTACTTGTTAGTAAAACCTTGCTTGTTAAACCATGGTTTTACAAAAAAGTGAAATCAAAGTTTCTACCATCGCTTGTGCGTTGATTAGTCAGTTAGCGAGTGTGGACTTATTTGTTGTTTTCAGAATAACCTAGCCGTGGAGCGTTTCCCCGTGCGTGAAGGCTTCAGCGGAGTGACTTGCGTGTGGTACAGCGGCGAGGGACCCGCGCCGCGCCTGCACTGCTCCTCCACCAACCGTACCGTGGCGCCACTGCTCACAGTCAGCGACGCGCTCGTACACGCCAGCGTGCAGGTGAGTGCGATTGTACAGGGCAAGTGTTTGCGGTACAGCTCATGGGACTCGCGCCCCGCCTCCTGACAGTTAACGTCGCGCTGGTACATGCCAGCGTGCAGATGTTCTACACACAGCGCGACTGTACCGGTGTAAACGCTTCTGTGTCGGTGCGAACGCAACTGTCCTGTCCACGTGCGTGAGAACCGCACCGTCGTCGCAAATTTCTGATCATCCTTTAATGTTTTTTTATTTCCTTTCAGATACCCCAATCGCTTCTATACAGTACATCAGAAACTGGTACACTGCTACAAACCAAAGCCCAGGACTTGGTAGTATCGGTGTACGACGACGCCTCCCTCTTTCCCCTCCTGCCTGAGGCAGATGACGACATGCTGAGGGGTCACCGGTCCAAAGATTACTATGGGCGGAGCACGAAGCGCGAGGATATGATCATGGAGATCACGTCTCCGGTCGTTGGGTTTCAGCTGAGTAAGTGGACATGCTGCTCTTATAATATTTACAACGCCATCTATCTACTAATATGTGAGTGGTTCGACTTCACGGTACAACGTCCTCCATCCACTAATGTGCGAGCCTAGCTAACGAAACTATGCCACTAGCGTACTAACATAAGTCTTAGCTAACGATTTAACGCCATTTTGTTATCTTATTTGAAGCTTTGGCTCCTTAGCTGAACGGCATAGTAACCTCGACAAGGCGTCTTACAGCTGTCTCTAACATTAACACGTTGTTGCTAAATCCAGTGGAGAACGGTGTAGCGAGCCGCCGAGGTGGCGGGGAGGGGCTCGGCAGCGATAACATCCCATTAAGATACTACCGTATCTCCAGGCTAACTTTATAATGTCAAGACTCTAGATATAACGTCATCTGTCGGCTAATATAAAATTAGCTACTCTCCTAACTTTAAACTGTGTCAATTCCAGTGGAAGGCGTAGGCGGCGAGCTGCTGGAGCCGGTGATAGTGACGGTGCGTGCGCGCGGCGGCGGATGGGGCACGGGCGGGGCTGGAGCGCGCGCCGCCGTGTGGCTCCGCCCCCAACGCCGCTGGGCCGACAACGGCACAGGTACTCGATGATCTGTTCGCGCTGAGACTGCAGTGACATCAGGTCAGCCCGCGATCACTGATTTCAGGTCGACTGACGAAAAGCGTACACTCATTCATGCTAAGTAGTTTTTATTAATATGATGTTACGGCCATCGCAATAAAATTTTGGCTTGCGTTAAAAAGTTAACTAAAAATGTATCATCTTTAGATTTAGCTGAAATATTTTTTGTACATTGAATTTTTTTAGCAATTAATATTTTTTACCTTTACAACCAATTAAATAGATTCTAATATAATTTACACACCTAAAATTCTTGCTCTCCTGAATATAGAAAATGTTGTTTTATTTATCATTACAGATTGCAAAGTTTCGCACATCGTATCTGAGATGATCATAATAAGCTGCACTAGACTCGCGTACGTCGGCGTCTTGCAGAACGTCGAGACGGGCATATACGGGGCCAGGACCGACGGGGCCAGGTTCAAAGTGTCCCATCCCGCCGTATATGTGGGTAGCCTGATCCTCATAGGCTGCATCAGTTGCGCTACCCTCACCTACATCATGTGCTACTCGGCTATACAGATGGCGAAGAAAGCGAAACACGCCCTCATCAATACGTGGATAGCGATCGGCTTACTATGCTTTTTATACACTTTAGGCATTTACCAGACAGAAGACGTCAAGTTGTGCCAAATATTGGGACTGTTGATACATTATTTATCCCTATCCTGTCTGTTATGGATGTGCGTTTCGGCCAGCAACATGTACAAATGGGCTACAAAGACACATAGTCCAGTGAGGACTCCAGAAGATGATATCCCGCCCGATGTTCCTATACAGAAACCTATATTGGGTCTCTATTTAGTCGGATGGGGTATCGCTTTGATTGTGTGCGGTATTTCTGGAGCAGTGAATTTGAAAGATTACGCAGGATATTCGCAATGTTTCCTAAGCACGGCCCCAGCTCTGAGCTCCTTGTTCATCCCTGGAGGCATGTTACTCATGTTCCTTCTAGTCCTGTACCTATTGATACGATGTACTATTAGGAATATGAATGTCCAGCTGTCCGAAGGGACCCAAGCGACTGAAAATGTCGATTTGGAGATGTGGGAACCGAATCAAACCACTGACGGTATGGAGAGGCGGAGCATTAAGTCTGTTTTGGACTCTGAAGTAGAAGACGTAGAGCACACTCCGATAATACAACTTAGAGCTCAAGTTATAGTTTTGTGTCTTTATATCTCAGTTTGGACTTGCGGCGCTATTACGGTATACAGACCGTTGCCGGCATATCTGCCGTACCAGGAGGACATTTGTAGTATAATCTATGCGGTGTGCGCGACCGTACTCGGTACCTTTATTCTGTTTTTCTACGGCATAGCGAGGAGCGACGTGAGAGCGCAATGGTCTTTGATGTCCTGTTATTTGCAGCCAGGCAAACAATTTTGCAGAAATAGGAGCGTTTTTGACGCAAATCAAACTAACTTGCCGATTGCGCACAACCCTAACGTCTCACCCCAACATGTCGCGGTGTCTGTTGCCAATGATAACCATTCGCGACCAGGGAGTAGAAGTTCTAACAGAACGAACACCAAGACAAATAACAGCAGCGCTTACAGGGCTGCCGTTGAACTGAACGGACAGACCCTGCAGAGAGATAAGAACACAAACGCGAAGACGAATATCAACCTGGTAGTTTTGCACAGACAACAGTACCGATCGAACAACTCCATGATGACTTATCCCGACAATGGGTCGATTGGTCCGGAGATATTTTATAATCCAAATCAAATGAACGTTGCTAAGAAATTCTTTAAGAAGCAAAAGCAGCACATGAAGAGAAATTGTCTGGAGCTGCCCTTACGGAGAGATTGTGACGATGATTCGCATGTCTCCTTACCCTTGCCGTCCAAAGATGCTTACAATGGCGTCGCAATCTTTTTAAACGCGGGCACGAAGGTCAACAACACAAATCAACACGTAGACAAATCAAACAACGGCATTAAAGAAACACGCAACGTCCTAAATCCAAATTTGCTCGAGGACGAATCGAAAGATTTCAAAACTTTCTCATCCGATCGTAAGTCCTGGAATAAGATTGATGACAGCAAAAGTAGAGGCCAGATCATAAACATCTACACAAACGTACCGGAGACGCAAGTGCCTCAACATCAGATAGTCAAAGCGAATACTAAAGGCCTGGACGGGCAGAGGAGTAGCGTTTCCGAAGAATGCCTGCAAAGTCATGCCAGCGAACACCCAGAGATGCGGACTATATCACAGCAATGTAGTCTTGAATACAGCTCGGCCTCAGAAATAGCAATGCCTCATACTTGTTCCGACCAAACACTGAATACGCATTCGGAGATGACCTCATTCCAAGAAACTCACAGTGCCTTATGCTCTACAAACGAGATAACAGACACAGAAAGCTTTGGGCAATACATAGACTACCTCCAGCCGAGCAAACCTGGAGAAAACAAAGATGGTATTGACAAATCTCTACAAGACATATCTGAGGAATGTACAATGAATAGTGACGACATTAATCGCTCCAGTACTCCACATGACCTCGATAGGCGGATGAGAGAAATGGACAGTTTACTGCAGAATCAGGACACCGATATGGACGGTTCCAAAGAGAAGTTAGACGACGAAAGAGAGACATATTTCATGGCCAAGACGACTTATGATTTCGAAACGTGCAGCACAAACGCTAGCGAACAAGGCTTTGAAAACGAAAGTGACATCTACTGCCCTAACTACCAGATGTCCGAAGTGAGCATTCGAAGTCACGGGCTGTATGCACCATCCCCATCATCTATGTGCCCCAACGAGACGCTAAGTTTCAGCAATGAGGATGTCTCAACAATAGAGAGCCAGTACGTGAATTACGATCCGGGATGGCGTAAAACAATCAAGAACAATCCGAAGTTGGGCAAATATGTGCCAACTCCAGCGTTGAGTTGTCCGGAGGTGAACCGCGACAGTCCCGTGTCATTCACCAGTGAATTGGATGAACTGTACACGCAGATAACTAGTAGGGATAAGGACAGGACGCGTAAGGATGGACTCGATGTGACAGTGAATAGTGACGTGACTTTGAAACCTGACAGTGACAGTTGTGTGAGTGAAGCCGTCTCTGACATGGAAGTGAAAGGTGTAACCACATTCTAGTTCATTGGTGATGTACTCTTCTGAGTCCTGCATTGGAATAATATGACCTTTTGATATTGGTGGCTGGTCTCCTACATCTGATTGACTTCCATGAAGTGTAAGTTTTATATGTACTTTTAAATAAGATTTATTATTAGCAAAAAGGATTGAGATATGATGCCATACCTTTTACATTTTAAAATATTTTATATTACCGCAAAAGGCGAACCATTATTCACTTAGCTATGCATCTTAGTATGTGAGCTGTATGTTGCATGTATTACAGAGATATTTTATTCTAAAGCAGGTGTTGGTAAGTGTTAATTTCTATTGTATATACATTGTTCTTGATATTCTGAATATGCTGGTGATGTAGTTCTAAAGGACAAAAAATTGGCTCTAATAGAATTTCTCAGTATTGTTTATGTGTTGCATTTTAACTAAAAAAAACTGCCACTATAGTAAAGTAACTCGTTATTTTGTGCCAATCTTGTACAAGTGTAATAAGTTGTAATTTAGTTGTAAATCTATTTATTTTATGTAACATTGGGTCTGATTTAAAATGTAACTATCTTTCTTAAGTTTCACTGTCAATAGATTTATTTATGGCAGTTATGAGTGGGTTGCCTAATTTGGTACAATGTATTAAATAATTACGTAATTAAATAATGTATTAAGTAATTAAATAATTACAATGTATTAATAATTTCAGGCTGCAGCTCAAAAATGTGCCAAATTATAAACACCTAATCTTAGTATAACATATTTATTTACAAGCAGTGTAAAAGTATTGAATTCTTCAATAATGTTGCATCTGACAAAATTAATGATGATTTTGGTTAGTGACTACTCATGTTATGAGTTAATGGAATTTTAATCATCCTTACATTTACATAATTAATTTAAGTTATATTAATTACTGTTTTTAAAAATATAGGATTGTGCTTTTGTCGTGAAGTTGTGATTGCATTGTGGTCGAGTTGTATTTCTTTTTGGAGAAACAGTATGTGGAGACTGTTCTTTCGCATTATTAAGTTAACGTTGACCCAAATCTAACCGCCTACAATCTTATGTTTTTACTAGATAGATAGATAGATAGCTATCGTGAATGCAACATCTTTGAGGTAAGTCTGTTGTTACTTACTTGATTTAATGTGGGTACTTTGAAATTTGCCGATATTAGCAATGCAAAGGCTATAACAATGTGTAACAAAAACCCTGTTGTTCCTGCCAAGGGCACAATCATAAGTGATATTCAATTCATGTCATTCGGTAGTACTGTTCAATATAAAAATACAAAATAAATATTAAATCACTACAGTATTGTTATAATTCTTAAATTAAAATGTCCCGTAAGCCTGATTGGTTTGGTTCTGGGTAAGCCTGATTGGAAATATTCATGACCCCGAGTGTACTAAAAGTCATGATCTCCTCACGTGACAATCATCAGTGTGCCGTAGGTATTTGAACAGGAATTTACGTAATTGTAAACATTTTTTAATATTTAATTATTTAATTACTATTGGTAATTGGACAATGTTTGACTCTATCGAACTATTATTTTCAGTAACGGTATACCTATACGTATATGTACACATGTATAAAAGGAACAACAGGGTTTTTGTTACATATTGTATAGAGAAACAGAGATGGTGATGAGTTGTTTGTACAATTTTTAGAATTGGCAACTATAAAAAAATATCATGGCGTTATTATCTGTTGGCTATTAAAAATATTGACTTGTAGATATTTCATGAAATACTGCGACATTATAATTAAATAGTCAATTCTTTACTACGCCATGATGATCTGTCTTTAAATTTGGATTATAAGTGGCCGGGAGGAAAAAGCACATACTTAGATAATTTTGTTTAAATTAACATGTCTATCAATCTTTTACGATTTAATTTATCAATAACCACTGACCAAAGTCAGCAGCTTATAGTACCAACCTAGAAATTAATATAAATTTATGAAAGTAGTTAAATTACAAAGGTACATTACTTAAGTGTTAGAGCTGATGTGATATAGATACTTTTGGCCTCATTCTTGTTGAAGTGGTGTTTACATAGTTTATTTAATACAAGCAATGTTTGGCACTATGGGCAGTTTACCCTTGCTTCAATTGTCTGAATTATAAAAATCTAATGTTCGATTCAACAAAATATGTGAAATGACATATTGACAGGTTTCACCTTTTCATTTGACCTTAAAAATGATTTTCGGTCTGTTGTATTGTTGTCAAAGCGGAGATAAAGCATAGACAATCGTCTAGCTATATGAATACAGGCAACATGGTCGTATACTGATTATTATATTCTGTTACAAAAATTAAATGATTTGAAATCAATTTAGAGAGGAAGATCAGATTCGCCTGATTTCAGTGAGTTAACAGACAGCTGTGTAATACCACCAACGCCGCCACATATATTTCCAAAGAACTATATTAATCATCGTTGAGACTTCAAAACTATGAACAGTCAGAATATTAGCGGTCATGCGCATCGGGCGATATCTTAGTTCCTTTGGGAATAATGGTAGGTTCAAATCGTACCAATCTCGTTCTATGCTATCTCAGCAGTCCAATGTCAATGTGTCAGTATATGGTGTAGTTATCTGTTTAAACGAAAGGCATCTGCAGTTCCGATTTTGTTTCGATTGATAAGATGGTCACATTCTTTGTGTTCTCTACTCAATATAAAAGACTATAGTCTTCACAGATTCATCGTATTTGAAAGTTCTTCGATCGCGGACCACATTTTTCCGGCATCCAAATGATTTTTTAAGGCGACCCCTAGGCAGTCAATTACATCATACAATAAAATTTAGTTTCGCCCAAAGTTGAGTTCAATCATTGCTCAATCTTCAATATCAATTATCATCGGTCTATAATATTGCACAATACAATTGATAGTCTCTGGGTCGTATTACAATAAGATGAACAATGATATTGTCCTATAAGTGGAGTTAACTCCGCATTGCTCAAATTCTAAACATTGCCCGTGTGAAATTGACTATAAAACTAATAGAGGAATGTGTAATAAATTGTTTCTAGAATTTTTCTATAGCAACGTAAATGTCTTCCGTATAGTTGCGAATGCACAATCTATAGTAGTGTTGCCATTTCGAAATATATTGTGAATACTGTACGAGAAATTTATAAACTAAGCTTTTGTGGGCATATTGCATAATAAAACGGCGTTTGCACTTTCATCCCTTGTTTTATTTAAATTGGCTATTATTTTTTATGGCATTGGGAGCATTAAATGTGCCTTATGGATACTAATAACGTCTATAAACATCCACACAGTTATTATCTTAATGCAATACTCTCCACACGTCTTTAAAAAAAAACTTACGCAGAAGCAGTAAAGTGAACTCTCGTGGTTACTTACAAATCAATAATTCTACGGTATCACTAAACATAATTACAAACATAGGTAAAAGGTAAAAATAAAACTGCTTGTCTGTGGGTAGTTACGGACGATATAATTTTGTGTGGTAACGCTTTTTTAATTGATCTGGGACCGCAGTGAAAGAGACCTCTCTTGTTCGCGCGCTCCGGCGGTTCAGAACATTACTATGACGTCATGCTTTTTGCATGTAACTAGCGTTATGGATTGACAAGATGTTATCTCTCCAATAAAAGGAAATATTTTTATCGGAAACGCATCGATTAGGTAAAGGATTTCTGATGATAGAAAATGTTATTTTTTATATCTGTTTGTGTTGTTGTGTACACGTTGCAATTGGCAGCTTTCCGCCTGCTAAACAAAAGTACAATACCTTATGAGAGGAACTACTACATGTGTGTACAATGTTCTACTGAATGTTAGAAAAGGTACCAAGTAAAGGTATTTGAGATGATTACGGAGTTCAGATATATTATACGAGGGTGGACTGAAAAGTATTCGGTCTAACCAAGAAAAAAAAACATACTAAATCAGTTATATTTTTATTTTTCTACATAATCACTATGAGGATAAATACACTTTAGACATCTCCCATTTAAAGCAATTAGACCGTCGAAAAAAAAAAGTTTGTTCAAATGAAAGCAGTCGCGGAGCTTATCTCGCATGTTTTGTGTTCGTTCATAGGAGAAGAGATGCCTACAATCTCTGTTGTGTCTCTAATTTTCAATCTGCCTTTTTTTAAGTACTTGATTTAATTATGGGAGTCCTCCCATAATTAAATCAAGTACTTTTTTAACATTTTCGTTAGTAGCGGACGTCGAAGGCCTTCCAGAGCGGGGTTCATCTGTCTACCACGCTTGAATCCTGCCATCCATTTTTGATAGATGAATAAGACAGAGCAGAATCGCTTAAAGTACTGACCATATCATCATGGATGGCTTTCAGTGATAGCCCCCTCCTATGGAGGTACTTTATGACGGCACGCTGCTCGATTTGCTCCATTTGAAGAAACTATGTCCGATTGTTTTCTTAAAAAAAAAAAAATCACATCTTATTGTCGCACGTTTCGAACTTCACACAATTAACTAAATAATGTGGGTAGATATGATTTTTAGAATTGAATGAATCTGTATTAGGCGAAATATTTTTCAATCCACCCTCGTATAAAGATGAATATAATCCTAGCGGCCAAACTTCTTATCTCAATTTACTTATTGTTTCTACCACTGAGGAACTAATTCAAACTTGCGGTCTCTTTATTGTATTATTCTATTTTTGTTCCTCCTAAATATAATTTACATAAATAAGATATCTTCTACTTTTTTATAGCATAGAGGGATAAGTAAAATCAAGAGCACATGAAAGACACATTTGTACCTAATACAAGTCTTTGTGGGATAGCGGCTGGGCGGTGGAAACTGCCCTGCTCACTATTGACTACGACCTTGTGACTGTGGGAACAGCGTGCACTTGTGTCTGCACACTATAATGTTCTGCACAGATGGTTATAACCTCTGCGGAGCGCCGAAATACATCCAGTAGAACATTATTACTTGTTACAATAAAAATATTTTTACGGATTTTATGGTGGTTTATTTAATTATTTAACGGGACCCCTGTCCTGTCTTGCCCCATGCCCCCCCCCCAATGGGCCACGGGCTACTCACAAACCGCACGATCCGCGGTATCAGGTGAACGAGAGGTACTTCCCTGGTCGTGCCGACCCTATTCCCTTGCATAATAGGATGTAGTCTCATGCACCATGCGTGGCACTACCTCTTTCAAAAAAATCTCTCTGCAACGCACCAATTGCATCGTTTATTAATGCTTCTCCGTAGAACTTAACACCACTTATCTACAAATTGTTTTTAACCTCATAACGAACTGTCATCGACGCGACCTTTTATCGCGGGGGTGAAAAAACTGCAGCGACCACAGACACGCATGGGCGCAGATAAAGTATTGTTGCTATGTCGATTACACCGCTCCGAGTAGAATTTAATCTACCCTATTTATAGACTTTTATAGTGTACGACAAACGAGCAGTCAGTGCCTTTTTGACGACTGCCGTCGGCCATAGACATCATCATAACTGCTATGTAGATATATCGTCCTCCCTCCCTAAAATAGGACACCAGCTGTTCACAGCACCCACGAACACCACAGCACACATGGCATTGCGGTGGTAACATGTGTGCGTGAGGTACCTCCCCGATCGTGCAGGCCCAATTGGGCCGCAAGGCACTACCTCTTACTGCTACCGCTTAATGAAAGATTGTAGGAATAAATGCTTTCATGAATTGTCACTGCTGCTTAGCCAGGATTGGATCGGACCCGGTATCATCCTAAATATTGCATGCCCACCATATGCTGTAACGCGCCATGAAAAGCGTTACGCTTGGCGCATGTGTTTACTGAAGTTAATTATAGCGATTACGCTTAATTTCTTAACTTTGAACTAGAGCGCTGGCGAAGAGAAGTGTTTTCCAGAAGGAAATAAATATGTAATTTAAAATAATGAAACCGACTTCAAAAATAGTTTATGAACTCAAGATGGATTTTTTAAATTGTATTTCTATTTAATATTTTTTTGTGTAAAAACCTAGTGAACCGATTTTGAATATTTAAATAAAAGTGAATAATGAAAGATGCGAGTAGCCGGTGAGAGGCCGCCAGCGGTGGACCGATAATGATGATGTTGATGAATAATGAAAGATGCGAGTAGCCGGTGAGAGGCGGCCAGCGGTGGACCGATAATGATGATGGTGATGAATAATGAAAGATGCGAGTAGCCGGTGAGAGGCCGCCAGCGGTGGACCGATAACGATGATGGTGATGAATAATGAGATGCGAGTAGCCGGTGAGAGGCCGCCAGCGGTGGACCGATAATGATGATGGTGATGAATAATGAAAGATGCGAGTAGCCGGTGAAAGGCCGCCAGCGGTGGACCGATAATGATGATGGTGATGAATAATGAAAGAATGATCAAAATCCGTTCAATAGTTTCAGTGATTTTTTGCTTCCAAACTGCCAACAGATTACAATAAAACTACTTTTACGAATTTAATCGCGGTTCATTTCATACCACCCGTGACCATGGTTGCTGTATAGCTTCCCTAACGTCAGGCTATTTAAATACCTAAATAAACTGCGATAGAATCCGTAAAGGTAGTTTTATTGTAATGAGTAACATTCGCGTAAACTTAGGACATCAATAAGCCAACAGATTGTCACATATGAAGATTTTGCAATTTCGTGTCGAATTGATAATCTCCTTTATTGAAGTCAATAGGTCGAAAAACAGCTACTCCTTACAGAGTTTTTATATATATTTATTATTTTTATTTTATGCAAAAACTACAAATCAGATTTCATTGTGTTTAATTTGGCACTGTGGATAAAATTACAATCAGGAATAGTAAAAATGTTTTTTTCTATCTATATAGATAGAAAAAAACATTTTTACTATAGCGACAATATTGTCGCTTGTGATAAAAGAAACCGCGGTCCGCATCTAATCGTTACAGCTCTAGGAAAAACCTTTGTATGAATTCAAAAAAAGACACCAAATTTTTTTATAGAGATATTTTTATACATTAAATATTTCCTTAACTATTAATTAATCTTTTAAATATAGTTTTAATTTCTTAATAAAATTTATGTAACATTAATGCATTTCAGAAACTTGAGCACGTGCCACACGTGGCGTACCTTAGACGTATCAACACGATGTCAAAGTTGCATCAAAGTGACCCCCTACATTTACTTATTCTGCTGGCGTACGATTACGCCATGATACATTGCAGGCTCCTCGCGCTCACATGATACCACTGTAAAGAGACAGCTACACTGACGCGTTTCGTGCGGTTTGTGAGTAGTCGGCAGGCTATTGGGAAGGGGGATGTTGATGGAGGTGCCAATAAATTGGCTCCGATTTTTCGTTTGTTCGTAGAAATGAAACCTCCCTTTTACAGAGCTAAATCGGGCCCTCTTGGGTGGAGCAAGGCCCTGCTGTACCCAAGCCTAGCTACGCTTCCACTACTATCACTCGAGAGCTCATGCCTCGCTGGTGAGCGTGAGGCGCGTCAGGCCCCTGCCGCGGTCAGCCATGACCCCCAGCACGCGCCCCATGAGGCCTCGAGGCACCCCCTCCGGGGGCTTCGGTTTACCTGTATCAGAAATATAACATGTCACATGCAGATATAGATCATATGTACATACCAAAAAATATATATTAAACGCAAATAAAGTGTATTTTACCAGACTGGGAGGAACGGACACGACGGTAACATTTTCTAACAATTGCTTTTAAAGGAGAGCCGGTTCTTTTTACATCTGATTTAGACTTGAGCTGGTGGCAGTATGTTGATGAAAGAATGGAAATTCCGTCAATCTCCGGGTTGTTACTTACCGGTGATGAAGTTTACAATAGACGCGGACTGCTATGGGTGACTTGACGCGGTTCAGCCACAAGTGTTAACACAACCCCGGATTGTTACTCATTCATGAAGAAGTCCAATATACGCGCGGGCAGTTCCCGCGAGTTTCAACACGGCCCCGCTTGTTACTCGCCTCTGAAGAAGTCCAATATAAGGGCGGGCAGCTCCCACGAGTTTCAACACAGCCCCGCTTATTACTCACCGATGAAGAAGTCTAATATAAGAGCGGGCAGCTCCCGTGAGTTTCAACAAAGCCCCACTTGTTACTCACCGATGAAGATGTCCAATATAAGCGCGGGCAGCTCCCACGGTTTTTAACAACCCCGCTTGTTACTCACCGATGAAGAAGCCCAATATAAGTGAGGGCAGCTCCCACGAGTTATAACACAGCCCTGCTTGTTACTCATCGAGGAAGAAATCCAATATAAGCGAAGGCATCTCCCACGGGTTTCAACACAACCCCGCTTGCTACTCACCGATGAAGAAGTCCGATATAAGGGCGGGCAGCTCCCACGAGTTTCAACACAGCCCCGCTTATTACTCACCGATGAAAAAGTCCAATATAATCCAGGGCAGCTCCCGCGAGTTTCAACAGAGCCCCGCTTGTTACTCACCGATGAAGAAGTCCAATATAAGGGCGGGCAGCTCCCACGGGTTTCAACAAAACCCCGCTTGTTACTCACAGATGAAGAAGTCCAATATAAGGGCGGGCAGCTCCCACGAGTTTCAACACAGCCCCGCTTATTACTCACCAATGAAGAAGTCCAATATAAGCGCGGGCATCTCCTACGAGTTTCAACACAGCCCCGCTTATTACTCACCGATGAAGAAGTCCAATATAAGCGCGGGCAGCTCCCACGAGTTACAGCACAGCCCCGCTTGTTACTCACCGAAGAAGAAATCCAATATAAGGGCGGGCAGCTCTCGCGAGTTTCATCACAGCCCCGCTTGTTACTAACCGATTATTAAGTCCAATATAAGGACGGGCAGCTCACACGAGTTTCAACACAGCCCCGCTAATTACTCACCGATGAAGAAATCCAATATAAGGACGGGCAGCTCCCAAGAGTTTCAACACAGCTCCGCCTATTATTCACCGATGAAATAAGCGCGGGCAGCTCTCACGGGTTTCAACACAACCCCGCTTATTACTCACCGATGAAGAAGTCCAATATAAGCACGGGCAGTTCCCGCGAGTTTCAACAGACCCGCTTGTTACTCGCCGATGAAGAAGTCCAATATACGCGCGGGCAGCTCCCACGAGTTTCAACACAGCCCCGCTTATTACTCACCGATGAAGAAGTCCAATATAAGCGCGGGCAGCTCAGGGTCTTTGGGGCCGGGTTCTGCCACTAGACGCAGCGCGGGGCTGGCGCACAGCTGCGCGCTCGCCACCAGTTGCGCGGCGCCCGCTCTAGTCCCTACCAACAGCGCCCGGGGTGCTGCCTTATGGGAGTCGCGGATGCGCCACCACGCGGCTCCTACACACACAATCAGTGAGCTGACAAACAACGCTTGAAAGTACCTCATATAACATTCAGTGTAAGAGTAATTTATGTCGAATACAAAATAATACCTAATGATTTTGTACTCGACATTATTTTTAGTAAAAAATTGTCACCCCTTTTACACACTGACGCTAGGTAACGACTATAAGAGCTCCATTTTTCTGAGATACGGACCCCTAAAAATATTTAAATCGCTCTTATTTCTCTTTTTAGTAAAAATGCTTGATCTTGCTACGAGTTTCGCACGTTGTTTGAACATTAGCCGAGCTTACAAGTTCGATGAGACGGGTCCACTCACCTCTGACATAGTTCAGGGCTCCACTCCAGTCCCGGGCACGGCAACCCGCCCATTGACTGCCCTCCTGCATCACACCGTCTGCCAGCCATTTTTCCGGAAAATGGGGCCACTGTCAGAAAAAAACAGAGTTTCGTGTTAAGTCCCTCGGTGCGGCGTGTGTGTCACACAAGACCATGCCAGGAACGGTGCATGTACAATTCAGGCTATTGCATGTATACACTACTACACGTATACAAGAACGACATCCTCACGCTGCGCCTTACAGCGCGGTACTGTATTAATAAATGTTGTGTCAGGCATCTGGGCGACAGATGACACTGTCTAGTAACAGACATATTTTAAAAGGTACCTTATAGCTTGCAGTGGCAAGTCAATTCTTACTCCCCACCATGGTTTAAGCCTTGTCGTGACGGTGGGGCTCAGTAGCCTGAGGTGATCCCAGGCAAGCAAGCAGTGGGAGGCACTTTTGTGCACGGAGCAAGGGGCGAGGATGGGAACTTCACCAATTGCGCTGTCCCAAAACTGGTGAGGTTAACCTGTAGTGCGAAAATCCCCTCCGTAGGTCTGAGGAGATGTCGGTTCCTGATGGGACTGGGTGGTCGTCGAGGTGCCTTGGTGATTTGTAGTTCCGGGTGTCTCACCAACGGCGGCACTGCTGTCACTCATTCGGTGTTTTAGTGCGTATTTGGCATTCAATGTGAAGTGAGCCCCACACACCATTGGATCCCACCCAGAGTCGGTGGTAGCTCGTAAATGCGTGTCCCGCGTCCAAAAAACAAAAGGCCAATTCTTAAGTGATAATAAAAAATAGGGTAGTAAAATCAAGACAACTGAGAACTTGTGTGGTCCGCAAAGTGAGGTCACAATGAGCGTACTTATGCACATAACTTTAATGAAGCTGCTCGATAATAGGGTTGTTGACTTCATGTGACGTGGGCATTGTCTTCCTTCAGAGCTGGTTTGGTAAGAAAGGTATAAAGGATGACCGAGGATTTTTGGGAATAGGGTATCAAAACACCAGCAGAAGTGTACGAAGATATCTTTTTTTAAACGGGCTTGGCCCACCACTAATACTCCAGTGTCTCCAGGATCGACAGCAGCATCCACTATGAACCCAGGGAGCCCGAGGGAAAAGCTAAAACTGACTTGAGACCCGTAACGAATTTAATCAGAAGTAACAGGAGTAGGAGGTAATTCCAATGTACCTCCCTCATCAAAAAGGAGACAGTACACCATTGCAATAACTTATACAAGCCGAGAAAAGAGAGGGCAGCCAGATGAAGCCCAGCTGCTGTGCAGCACGGAGATGTATGCAAATAAGTGATATTTTAACATTGACTACTCATTATATTTGGAATATTGCGATGAATGAGATGTTTCGTTCATTTACTACCAGTAATATTTATGACAAAATCAAGTATTATGAAGATATCATTGAGAAGGTAGCTAAGCCCCTTAACAACAACTTGGTTAGAAAGGTCATGCATGAAAAATGACAACTTATATTTAAAAACTTCAGGGCCCCAAGTAGTATTATCCCAGGGCCTCAATACGTAACGGTCGACCCTTGTCAGTCCTCCTGCTTACCTGTATGAAATGCAGGTTGTTGCAGAACGATGTCATAGGATACTGCCAGTACAGGTTCGGGTGAGGCGAGCCGATAACTGCGAACTTGCGCACCAGTGGGCCTTGGCAGTGGGTTAAGTACCTGAAATATATCGGTGTTACTATTGCAGCAAAGATCAGTCTTAGTGTTATATAATTTTAAACTTTATACCTCCTACCTCTTCGGGGATAATACTTACTTACTTTATCATCATGGCTATAATACATAGTATCGTTTGGCGCTTTGTAAGAGTCGCCGGGCATTCCGACAGCGGCAAGAGACTTTTATTTATTCTTAATCTCTCTCACTTCTTTATTACGAACGCGGCGGCAAGGGTTACGCCACATTTTTTTCGCAACGACCTCGTCTCGACAGCGTTAATTCTACTTTCATGCCTTTTCTGACATATACAACTCTCACTGCCATAGAGTAACGTTGGGACTGGCACGTAATTATGCAGGGCATGACGGGCACCCTGACTTAAAGCTGTGCTTTTAAGCAATTTCCCTAATGTTCCATTCACACTTTTCCCTACACACACTCTTCTTTCAACATCTGCGGTGTACCTTTTTTTTTTTGGTGACGAAGGGGAATGCATTTATGCACGATACCTGGGAGCCCGGGTAGACCCCCAGACCTATGTTGGACTCGGCCATTGGGTAGCAATACCAACTAAACCCCTACGGGAGACTTCAGCCGCTATTAGTGGAGGGTCCCGGATCTGCAGGCAACAGGTCCCATCTGCGGTGTACCTTCCATGTATTATAATAATGACATAGAGTTTATAATCATATGGCTCTTTTAGTAAGGCTCTGTGATTCCGCTTTGGTGTGAACAGAAACTAGACAATACTAGTGACCCGCCGTTGTTCTAACCATGAACAAGCGGGACTGAGTTGCTAGTTCTACGAAAGAAATGTATTCTTTTTTTAATAGAATAGGGAGGAAACGAGCAATCAGAGCCTCCTTACGACTATCGACGCCCATGAACATCCACAATAATACTATGCCGATGCGTAGCGCTCCTTCCCCGCCCCGCAATGGGCCACCGGCAACGCACAGACCTCACTAAACGCGACACTAAAGATGTCGCTTAACGGCAGTATTATGTGAGCGAGCGGTACCATCCCGTTCGTGCCGGCCCAATAGACGTACCTACTATAAAATGTTCGATCTTTTACAATTTACGTTGCATATCTATGTATGTAAATGATTATAAAACGTAAGACCCAAAAGCTGTCCGTCCGTGTGTCATCAATTTTATTAAAATGTACTGAGGGTTTTGAAACATTTTTCACTTATAGATAGAGCGATTCCCAAGGAAGGTTTTGGCCCCTGTTATACACGTGCGAAGCCGGGGCGGAATGCTAGTATACAATATATGGATACCCGTGGCAAAAAAATCAAAATTATGAGTTAATTCCCGAAGACAACAACGTCGCCACATATTCACAAAGAAATAAATTGACCTTTATCGCGAATGCTTTAAACTTTCCAGCATTGACATTTGAAAACTATGAAATGTCAGCGTGTTAGCGGTCATGCGCGTTACACGATATTCTAGTTCTTTCGGCAACAATGAGTACGTTGAGGTGTGTTAAAGTGTCACCAATATACCGCTCTTTATGGGCTCAGCATTCCATTGGACTCATTACTCTAGTGTTAAAATTAGTCATGGAACGAGAATAAATATAATAATGATTAGACACAACTGTTTGTTGCTGGGATAGTCTTATTGGCCGAATTGTGCACTATTGGGCCACTAGCTTCTTTAACTTTTAAGTAAGCATTGCAGCGGGATTGGTCCGGAACGACCGATTGCGCGCGCAGGTATCATGTGAGCGAGAGGTACTTCTCGTACCTCTCGCTCACATGATACCTGCGCAAAGCGACTTAGGTGTCACAGTTAGTGCGGTTTGTGAGTAGCCGGTTGCCCATTTGGGTCGACGGGAACAGGAGGGCAGCGCATCAGCATAATAATTATTTCGTTCGTGTACGTCAGTAGTAGTAAGGGCCCCATTGCTCGTTTGTCCCCCCCCCTATACTATAAAAAAAGCTATCTGGCGGACAGTCTAGACACGCGGACATATTTATCGTAGTTTGACGGCCCATAGGACACGTTATCAGGGACCTAGTGTCAACTGATCACGCCACTCACCGGCCGACCTTTGGAATAACCGATAATTGATTTAATAACGCTTATCGCCCCAATAATTGTGTTTATGAGCGTGAGGCATCTCCTACGAACCAAAAATGCTATGACTCAATAGGGTACAGAAGAAAAACAATTTTGTAATTGATTTTTAGATATAGGTATTGAAGTGTCAGCTGTCTTTGCGTATTGCAAACGCTTTTTTACTATAGGGGCAAACGAGAAATCGGAGTCTCTTGATGACTACCGACGTATGGCCGTCGACCTTTTATGGGAACAAGCTACTTATCGTAAAATTGTAGGTATGCTACTGATGTTATAAACGCGAAAGTTTGTAAGTATGGATAGATCTTTCACGTAAAAACTACTAAGTGGATATTAATTAAGCTTTACAATAATATAATTTTTACACCAGAATAGCACATGGGCTAAAGATATATTAACTTTTGCACGAGGCTTTGTCTGAAGTCCACGCGGACGAAGCCGCGGGTAACGGCTAGTAAACCCATTATTTTCGGTATAGGGGATACTAAAATATCACACGAAATTTCCTTTTAGACACACACAAGGCCCAACAATAGTCTTAATAATAATTAATCACCCACTAACGACCACATGAACAAAAGCCAACAGCTAAATATACGTACCACCAGCAGCACTCGGGTTGCGTAGACTAATGAAACCACGCCTCATACGATAAAGTACGTCAAGCTGATCAGTTTGTAACATTTAACCAGAATTCTACTGTCGACATACACACGCTCTAGAAACAGTCCCAACAGTAAAAACCTATTTCGAGGACAATGATGTTGAACATCGCGAAAGCAAAATGTAAGAGGCACACACTACAGCAATAAACAACATATGGAACCCATTATGTGGGAAGTCGATTTGTATTTCGATACTTCATATTTTTAGCAGTGAAAATATTAGCATACAATTAGGTACATGTCGCGTCATTCTTTGTTTCCAAAGAAATGATTATTCATAAGATAATTGTTCGGAAGTGTGACTGTGGACGTGGTTGCAGTTGCCTTTTATTATACCAACTGTGCTCCACTGTTTCATTCGCAAAAAATCCGTCTTTTGGAGCAATTCATTTTTATGCAAAAATAATGAACGCACCCTTGACTTGGAGAGTAAGATGGTGAATACGTGACGAGGGCGTTACGATTTCGAGGCCAGCGGAGATGTAAATTAGTGAAGATCGAAAAGAGAGTCACATAGAAGACGAGAGGGAGATACATAGTGTCAGATTAGAAATTAGGAATAGTTTATTTGCTCAAATATGGGTTCAGAAATTGATGACAACAAATTTATAGTAGGTAGCATCCAACATATTTTGCCATTTCAGCGTGCAGATTATTTAATTACATTCAAACTTATTCTAACTTTATTCTTAACTATATATTTATCTATCTAAGTAATTACATTAATAGATATGTTTGAAGTTAGAGTTATGAAAGAGAAATATTCCCAAAGAAAGAGTTAGAGACTGTAAATTAAACTTACCTATAATACCTGAATAAAGCATAAAAGTGTATAATTATTGAAAATAAATTTTATTGGTTCCAGTATAGTACTTGAGTAGGTAACCTCTACTGTGGTAACGAATTCAGTTAGTGAAGAAAGATAGAACTATAGAGATTTACGAAGGATGTTTATAACTGTAGGGTTAGAAGAGAGAACACACATTTTCTTTAAATTTAAATAGATAAAGATCTATTTTTTCTCAGAACCAGTCAACAAATTTTGTACCACTAAAGATTTGTTTTGGTTGGTTTGTCTGAACACATTCACATTTCTCCAGATAAAGGTAATTTATGTGCTTTTCCTAGGTCAATTCAAAAGTAGTATTGTAAATAGTGGCTGTGCCAAATTTCATCTGAGCAGTAATTTTTTCCTTAATGAATAACAAACACATATATAGTGTTGGTAATGAGAAATTGCAGATATTTGGCTCCAATATCTTATCTATTGACATCCCCATATCCTTTGAAAAATCTATGCATGGAGATATGGTAAGCACAACCAGGGAGGTAGCTCTTGTTCTAATTAGTTAACCTACTAAACCCTATACAAAAATCATAAAATTATAAACAAATTGTTTACTGTAGAACAAGTAGATTTTTTAATATACTTTTAATCACTCTCACCATGCTAGCATTCCACCAATGCCAAATCCTATGATTATTGCTTGTTTCTTCTCTGATACACCAAGGGCTTGTAATAAAGCAGTGAGTTCTTTAACAGCTTGTGGAGGAGACAGCTCCTTACGATTTCCACCCTCACTTCCACCTGTACCTCTCAGATCCAATGTGACGACATGGTAATCATTCTCGGCCAACCGTCTCACCACAGATGACCAAGAAGGGACCCATAGGTTTCCAACATCTGGCGCATCGCCAAGTATCAATGCAATTTTTCCATTCTTTGGACCAGTTTCTACATAATGATATTTAACTCCCTAAAATTTTTATTGGTATATTTTAGAAAAGCTTTAAACTATTACTTAGTCTAAATAAATCATACATAGTGCATATGTCATAAATAAAAAGTGATCTGTTTATTTATTATATTATATTCAGATTTCTGAGACAGTTATTTTTAATGATTAATTAAAAACATGAATATTACAATAATGTTATTATTAGTAAAAATACTATTATTGCAATTTATATTTTTTATCATACTTAAATCATAGCAAATAGACCAAGGTGTTTTAAAATAACTACGTAAATATCCATCCAATATTCATATTTACCAAGACTTTTATATGACAATGTATACCGATTGATGAATCAACAGTCAGCTCAACAGGAGGACAATCCTTGGAGGATTTTCTACGCCACAATCTTCGTATTCCAAGTTTTATAAACTGCAGTAAGCCTAAGAAAATACACTGGAATACTAATTCCACAGCTTCCCATCCTGACACCTTTTCTAGCACATTTTCACTACGTACACTCATTCCACTTACAATATAACTAAACACGATCACAAACTTGTTGGCATTCGATGCATTCTTATCATTTAGCTACTATCAGTGTACTGTGAACTCACTAACTCTCTAGTGTTTTTATACTTGTTTTAATGGTCAACTTCAGATTTTTGTTTTAAATCACGACATAAATGCGCGCTACGCTTACAGACAGATTAAAATATATATTTATGAATGAATTAGTGGTGTACCTACACATTTAAATTACCTCTGAATTCTGACTTCAAACATAAACACTTAGTAATCGATAAACTCAATCGGTAGAATTATCGTCTATCATATAAAAATTGACTTAGCCGAATAATCACTTATTTATTACTTTAGAATAAAATATTATTGTATATAATAGTTGTATCCTAATTACCTACATACTAGATGTTAGCTACACCTTGGTGTTGAGCTGCCTAAAAGAGATCTACTATTGTACCTACTGAGCATAAATAGATTTAGGTACATTTTAGCCAATATTAGGAGTCGATATAAAATATAATAATTTAAAAAATATGTTGTGTACCTACATATAATACGAAATCTTAGGTTCCAAGAATTCAACAACGACGAACTATCGATCAAGTAAGTTTCTTGAAAGCAATTCAATTACAAAGTGATTATAGGTTATTATAAAACATAAAATAAAATATTTTCTTATAGATTGAAGTAAAAGGACTCAAGGATTTGAAAACAAATTATGGCTGGGAGAGACGGGGCACTCAAGACGTGAGTAAGACCATAATGACAAACTAAGAAAGGGCAAGTCACGGTGGCTAACGATGGGATAACGAGTGTGCAGTCACTAACATTTAAATCTGCTCACTAAAGGCCAGACGAACACCTTTTGTAATGTCAAAGCAATGAGTGTATTTACTAGTTGTCTTGGGCTATAAATACAAACGTTTCTTTGACCTGTATTATTTTGTTTGACAGATGGCGCTACTTGGTATTGAGTTTATTATTTAGAAAGATATCTAACGAAAGATGTATGAATATTATTTATATTGTAATACATAACCACATTATGTAACAACCAATAAGACTATGTTTATTGAGTAAGTAACCTATAACACGTAAATTGTGTATTGTTAGAAGGGCGTACTTATCATAAATGCTATCTGAGGAAGAGGACGTGATTATGCATCCGCAGACAGCAGTCACGTCCCCTCTTGTGTTGCGATCAAAGATACTGAGATAAAATCACACTTAGCTACGTGAAAGGTGCATTACATAAATCGAGGAAATAATGATTTTGGATTTATTCATTTGCAACG
>JAFELO010001377.1:217739-261631 GCA_017140195.1 Eumaeus atala
AATTATGGTGACAATAATTGACGTAAAAACTCGCTTATCAACATAATGTGTTATTTTGCAGTTCAAATTTAAAGGTTCGTAGGTAGGTACTAAGTATCTATAGGCTATTATGTCCTGTCAATTAGGTACCTATTTATAGCAAACATGCTATATTTAATTTAAACATAATTTTACACTATCTGTGCCTACTGATGTGCTGTGTATACCATAGGAAACATATTTTTATTCTGGGATAAAATATCTGTACAAACCGACGTTACCCACATAGTTACTCTACATGTTATATCCCGAATAGACATCTCAGACGATTACTCAGAAACCCTCTGTAGTTCGACATCAGAGACATTACCTCAAGCCGGTATGTGAACTTATCTCTCCAGTGCAGCAAGTGCATTGTGAGACACTTACAAAAAACAACCAGGACGAAAAATATAATCGGTAAAATACAGTAAAGCACGGAATGTAATCTCGTACATATATTTCCCTACTCTTGGATTCATCAACGCTATGATCCCCTTTACATTACCAACCCCATATCACTAAATATTTATGCTAGTTCATTATTTCACTAATCACATAAACCATTTTGTTAGTTAGTAAGCATACCTGGTTAACCTATGAGCGTCTTGGATGACAATAGAGTTTTCATGCGTTGTTATTTGATTGAATTTTTAAATTTAGAGGCATCTACTTTGCCGCCGTCTCGTTGTAAACTAATATTTTTTATCTATATAGAAATGCGACTAATTCATAATAATCATTATTTAAGCTTTAAATATGTCATAGTCGGATTGTCTAAATCGCCGTATTTCATTACGGCTAGCCACTTTCAAAAACAGTTCCGTTTTGTTTTGTGGCGGGTCAACGGTTAGCCGGATTTAATACGGCTAAATGATATGATGCGGTTTTGCTTGACATGACAACAACAATTGTAGAATATAGAGAAATAAAGAAACTATGCCCAGATAGGATTGAAGGTAGGCGGGAGCGTAGTTCCCCACTAAGCCTTTGTGGTTCGGTTATTTTTTTATTTCAATTCAAAACACTTGGCCTAATTTCATACTAGTATCGATCACTATCATTGCCTAGAATCAAGAGATTTAATGAGGCTAAACGTCAGCCACCATATTGATAAACATCTCGCAATGACAATCCGGCTAATCGTTAGCCCGCCACAAAACAAAACGGCCTTGTTTTGGAAAATGGCTAGCCGTAGTGTTATACGGAGATTTGTACAAAACGACTACGATATACACTTGCAAATTCGCTTGTAGGTGTATAGCAAGCCTTATCGACGTGACAATGACTTATGTATAGGCGTAGATGTCTCTCATCGAGCTGTAGCTAGCAGAGAGCTGCACATAGGGGACCCGATTGTCATGTAAATGGCAGCACGGGGGAGACTGGGGCGACTGAGCACGCCCGACGTGAGATGTTTTATAATTACAGTCGCTATGTGGGAGATTCTTTTGTGGCGATCTGAGCTCTCCACCTTCTTATGTATTAGCCGATCCTCACGGACACTTATTCAGTTAAAGACAGAGTGTCTAATATGTGTACTAAATATTTTGTTTCAACATGAAGTATGTTCTTGGCTATGAATTTTTATTTAACTGAAGGTGTTATAAATAAGGATAAACTCAGGATTTGCTACATAGATAACACAGAGACTGCTCAGGCACCTACCGCTTCCGTAATGATGTTTTAGTCTTTTGATCACCTATAGTCTATTAAAAAAAAATCTCTTTTTATTATCTATAAAAAAGGATTTTTGTTTATTATCAATAAAAAAAGAGACGTCCATATTTTAAGACCCTGGGTAATTACAAATTTATGGTTGTAAAAAAATGCACATTCGTCCATTTACCTACTTAAATGCTTTTTGTTCGTTTCCTTCGTTCAGCTACTGGAAAGCTCGATAAAGATAGATCGGTTTCCCAGTGGTTAAAATGATAATTGCATAAAAAAGTGTTCACAACATTTTCCATACCAGTTAAGTACTTAGTTGCGTATCAAAATGTTCTCTACTTCCACTTAGACATTTTTTTAAAACAAGACACGTAGAGAAGCGATAAAGTAGTGCGGTTGAAAAAAAAAACAAATTGAACCAAAGTTAAAAAAGTTAAGACTGACGGGACAATGTGCGCGTCAGACGGAATCAGATTTGAAAGGTTCGTTAATCGTATAAAAGCACGAACATGAGACCGAAATGTAGATATTTATCAAATTATGCGACATAATGCACCAGGTATGGGTGTTCGGTTACACAGTAATACGACGCTATTAGGGATTTTAAAACCAGAAACAACCTTAATAAGATTGTTTAGATCCAGTTTTTTATTGTGTTACACAGTAGGTACGCTCGAGTAGATACGACCGATATTGAGCAGTTTATGTTGTAAAGTTGGCATAATACAGTTAGATTTTTGTGTGAAAACTATTTAGTAAAAAAAGTTAGTGGAAGAGCGCTGAATATTTTTATCGTCCTCTGTATCATTATCATAATCATCACAATCAATGGGATGACGTTCAGTGCTGGGCATAGGCTTCCCCCATAGAGCGCCATGGCTCATGCCCACGGTACGATATAGATATTTTTAGGAAGGTACGAATATTAGATACCCACGAAATGTCTACAATTGACCGAGTCTGTCCTATCGTGCTTATTTAAAACAATAGTCACTAGGAATTAATAACAATATGCATTAAATTTTGCTGTAGAGAAAAGCACTACTATGAATCAAAGAAATTGACAGCGAATGTTTGATATCTGCTTATAACTGTAACTACAATAAAAATACAAGCACGTAAGATTTGTACTATCTTTAGGTTTGTACTTTACTGTGTCACGTCTGTTCTCATATTTATGTAGGCAGTAGTTAGCGTCGTGTTAAAACTATAATGAGTTCCTAACAAATGCCCCAGGAGCATATATTATCTATATTAATTTGAAACGTAGAACCAAAAATAAACGTACCTAATAGCGTTCATAAACCAATGTACCGAAATAAGGCACGTGCTGAAACAAGAAAAAAACCATGGAACCGCGGGAGATTTACTTTTTTTCGGCATTAGCATGCGCCGGCCGGTAACTGAGTTACGTATACAGCCAGACGAGACTCACAATAGCGGCCACTCGTTACCTACTTGACTGTGTAACTTCGTTTGTACGCTCACGTACCCTCCACAGTTTCGCAGACGAGCTATGAGGACGTGTCGCATATGTAATGTACTAATATGTTTCAATCTTAATTAATAATAATAATTAAAGTTTCTGGGCTTGTGAAATTTTTTTTCGTTGATACGGGGCAACGCATTAACGCGCCTTCACGGGCCCTGGGTGGGGTCCAGTGGTGTGTGAGGTTCGCGGCACATTATATAGTGCTGAATACCCAGAAAAACCACCGCGAGTGCCACCAGTGCCGCCTTTGGTGAGGTGCCCCGGAACAGCAAATCATCAGGGCACCTCAACGGCACGTCGGCCCCGAAGGGACCGACGCCACCTCCACAGATGGGGTTGTCCCGCACCACATGACAATCCCACCGACTTTGTGACAGTGCAATGGGGTGAGGTTCCCATCCTCGCCCCTTGCCCCGTGCCCTTTTTTCCCCCTCTTCTTATAAGAGGGGTACAAAGAAAGGCAACTCCTCTTGCTCTTTAGTCCCCTCTTCTTATAGGAGGGGTACCAAGAGCCGCCACCTCCTAGGCTCAATTGGCTTCGCCCAAGGTGTTTCGGATCACCCTAGGCTACTGAGCCCCTCCGCCACGACAAGGCTTGAACCATGGTGGGGGCTACATTAGCCTAGCCTAATAGGTAGCCCAGTAATAGAAAGTCATATACTACACCTAATGTGTGGAAAAACGTAATATGTATTTATTAAAGAAATATAAATAATATTAAATAATAATCATAATGTAATAGATAGATAGAGTAAAATGTAATACATAGAGTAAAATGTTGATAAATCTCATTGGCTTTCGTACCTTCTCAAAACAGAAATTCGCTCAGTTCGTTGCGTAACGAGAATGGCATACCCGCTATCTAACCAACTGCGTTAGCGTGTTGTTGAAATGTGTATTAATGGACGAAATCACACTGACTTGCGCCTTTCAAATCGTCTGCCATGCCTAAATATCCTATTAAATCAAAGAACAGGAAGATAAGGTAAGTAAGTACTATCAGCACTTCGATGAGTTATCCAAAGCAGATTCCATGGTTGCTCTTAGTTTAATATAATCATAAATCCAGCAAGAAATTTTTCATATGAAGATATCAAAATAGAATAGGTACCAATCATCTCAGTTTAAAATCTTAAGAAAACAAAGTAACTATACTATACATAATATTAGTATGAATATAAGAGCGTGAACATACATTTTTATTATATGTTTATTATTAGCAATGTCCATAAAACTCGTATGACAAATCCAGCATTTTGATTTCAACTTAGGGTGCGTCACGAGTAGCGAAAGCTCGCAATACCTATTATCGCACCCCTGCTGAAAGATTCATTTAAAATGTTATTTTACACCCAGCATCTATGTACTTGTATTGTGCCCAAGCTATTATGTAAAAATTACATTGTAATAAATTACAAAAAGCTTTCTGCGGGGCGCTTGAATAATGCGCCCTTGGCGTAGAGAAAAAAATATTGTCTATAGTAATTATGGCGGGTGATACGGCGCCATTTTGTCGTGACATTTTGGGGGAATAATATTGAATTAGATTGAGTAGTCACGTTAGAGTTAATGTGTTTAGAAATGTTAGAAAATGGCAGTTGAATAAGTAGACTGAATAACATTCTGCAAGCAAGTTAAGGGTATTTTTTAATCTTATAACGGTGAGATTGATCTATATGAGGGACGTCGCCCGACGCGTCTTATAGTGACGATGGAGCTGCACTGGACAATTCCCAGCGCATAGAGTAGTAAAAAAAAAAAAGAGCGATATAGGTAAACCACCAATGAATTTTATTTAATAACAGATAGAAACCATTATCCTTATGAGTACCGCGTTCCTTATTTCCCGTATTCTATAATTGATAATGAGTTTAACGTATCATAAATTTCATGAAGGTTGCATTGTGATAACTAGCCCTTTAGCTAACTCCACATGAACTTCAGAAAGCCCAAAGTAATACTTTTTTGTTTACTCGGGAAAACGCATTTACGCGCCTACACCGGCCCTGGCTGGGGTCCGGTGGCGTGTGGTGCTCCTGGCAGATTACAGCGCCACGGAACAAATCATCAGGGCGTCCCTACGGCCAGTAAGACCCTTAAGGGACGGACTCCACCTCCACAGATGGGTTTGTCCCGCACTACAGGACAACCCCACCGACTTTCGGCAATACAATGGGGTGAGGTTCCCATCCTCGCCCCTTGCCCCGTTCGCAAAAGCGCCTTCTCCTATGTATCTTTTGTCCCCTCTTCCTATAAGAGGGGTACAAAAAGCGCCTCCTCCGCTTGCTCTTTAGCCCACTCTTCTTATAAGAAGGATGCAAAGAGTTTCCCCCTTGGTTCAATTAGCTTCGCCTGGCTTCCCCCAGCCTACTAAGCCCCACCGTCGCGACAAGGCTTGACCCATGGTGGGGGACATAAAGCTACCTACGTCAGGCGCTAGTTATCTTTTTATATACAATAGGGGAACAAACGAGCATTCAGAGTATTTTACGACCACCGACGCCTATGAACATCAGCATAATTACCCACGGCCACCGCACACCGCCACAAACCGAACGAAGCATAACACCGAAGGTGTCACTTTGCGCCGCTATCATGTGAGCGAGATGTACCTCGACGGTCTGCTGCATTACAGCATGTCACTTCCTTTTACTACCGCAAACACTGCGTCAGTCACTTTCCTCCAGTCAATATCTCGTCCAAGGCTGTGGCGGAGAGAAGAGGGAACTGTGAAGAATTATGGTTCTCAGCTGCCCCTCCGATGATGGGTTGCGGAGAAGCAACTTACCATGTAAGTAAAAAACCATTTTCATTGAGTCAAAATTCCTCACTTATACTTCAAATTATAACTTTTTTATAGAATAGAGGGCAAACGTGCAATCGGAGCCTCTTTACGACTACTGACGCCCATGATCATCATAATTACTATGCCGATGCGTCGCCCTCCCCCTCAATAGGTCGCCGGCTACACACAAACCGCACGAAACGCGCTTCAGTGAAGACGCGGGGAAACGCACGGCCCTGGGTGGAGTCCAGTGGTGTGTGGCACATGATAGTGCTGAATACCCACAAAAACCGTAGCGAGTGCCATCAGTGCCACCCTTGGTGAGGTGCCCCGGAACAACAAGTCATCAGGTCACCTCGACGGGCTAGTCAGCCCCTAAGGGACCAACACCTCCTCCACAGATGGGGTTGTCCCGCACGACTGGACAACACCACCGACTTTGGGACAGTCCAATGGAGTGAGGTTCCCATCCTCGCCCCTTGCCCCGTTCGCAAAAGCGCCACCTCCTGTTGCTCTTAGGTCCCCTCTTCTAATAAGAGGGGTGCCGAGGGCGATTCCTCCTCATGATCTTTAAGTCCCCTCTTCTTATAAGAGAGGTGCAAAGATCCTCCTCGTTTCAATTGGCTTCGCTTGGGTTCACCACAGGCTACTAAGCCTCACCGCCAAGACAAGGCTTGAACCATGGTGGGGATGCATGGCACTACCTCCTCCTATGCAGCATGACACTACCTCTTCCTAAAACTAATTATACCAATAAAACCTAAATGCAGATGAGAAAATATCAACTTGCACGACCATGAAAAGGTAAACAGGAAGGAATTTTTACACGCCACCTCGAGGGCAAGTACCTACTGTTACGGCCGTTTATAATTTATAGTACCTAATAATATAAAGCTGAAGAATTTCGTTTGTTTGAACGTACTATGCTATAGAAATATTGGCTCGAATTAAAAAAAAATTGTGTTGACCATTTATCGACGAAATGCTATAGCTTAGATACAATCACGCTACGATTACTAGGAGCGGAGTAGATCTCCCCGCGACCACTCAAGTTCCTCACGAAATATATCGAGATTCTATCTCTAGTAGCCAGATCCATTGATACATAGAATATGGAGTTAGTAAGTAATTAGCAGATGTTAATATTCGCAATCGTACGTAACACTGTAATCAAGGAACACTTCACATAATAATAATTTGGCTAATACTTTGCATCTACCTAAATAATGCTTAATAATTTGGCTAATACTTTGCATCTACCTAAACAATGCTCTTTTTTAGTAGACGTCACAAAATGGCTTTTTGCAAAGGCCGGACTAACGAAGCCAATTGGCCCCTCTGAATGTTAACGTAATGAACTGTTGACCGAGGCCGCTAACGAATCAATTAAGTCATTTTTGTAACTCTCAAATACGCCACTTCGTCTAATATCTAATTAACATTTATGGGAAAGAATTTTACATTAAATACTTAGTGTCTTTATAAACCATAGACACTTAAAAGAAGAAGAATATCTACCTAATAAAAAAAGCATTTGCATGATTCAACTTTCTAAAAATCTCAAGTAAAATATACTCATCTTTATTACTTTAATAGAAAATAGTTTTTATTCATCAAGTGATGTCATGAATTTCCATCAAGTAGTGACAATACATTCTGACTATATAACTATATCGCATTTCACTTACATCGAAAGAAGTACTTAATCAAATATTTTTATTTACCTATGGCTGCTGAAATATAATCAAAACAAAATGGGATATCAATAAAATATTAAACATCGCCCTCAGGTACTGCTGCCTTTTGCCTTAATAAAAATATGTAACCCATTTTTTTATTTTATTAATCCATTTTCTCACTGGTCTTCTCATCGATAAGATTGTTGAAAATACTCTTAGAATGAAACATTAAAGCTCACCGTAACGCTCTACGCCTTACCGCGCTTACGCCTTCATATACTTAATACCATCAGTTTTTTTGTTTATATTGAGAAGGAACATGATGTACCGAAATAGTTACGTTACTAGAATAGAATACATAAAAAAACAGCACGCTTAAAATTGACACTCGTAAAAACTAGAAACAGCTCATAATTGTATTTAAAAAATCATGGGTAAATAAATATTTCTAGAATGTACTAATATACCACGGGGACCGTCGTGATGATTAAAAAGCAGTCTGACGTAAAAATAACGTTTCCTTACAATCCCAAATGCTAGTTGCATTTGACGGGCAGCTGCCAGTCGCCGAGTGGCTTCGTTAGGCAAGAGGGCGCTCGCGTCGCAGTAAAACTGAAACGACAATTATCCGCATCCACTCTAGACACGCTCTAGTAACTCCGCCCGTCTTGTTTTTGGGATTTTTAAGTGTGGTAGGTAATGATTGTTAGGGTGAGGCTAAAAACCTTCGACGAATAGCTTTCGAAATTTTCATAAAATGTCTGTGAAATGTTAATAGTGAAATTTTTAATTTAACACAAACTGTACCTAACTGTAACCGTACATACCATGAAATTGACTACTAGCTGTAGCTTCATGTACCTCGTAGCATGATGTTGGTAGGTGCAAAAATATCGCCCCAGTGATTGTGATTAAATTTTACACAAATGTGTAGCTTTGTCGGCATATGAATAAAGTGCAACTGTCTATGTTTAAAAATAAAACAAACTAAAAGTAGGATATTGAAATATTTCTTTATTTCTGACGGTTTCATCACTTGGCGCAAGAAACATAGCAGCTCTTCAATTTTCTAATCATGATTAATTTTTAATATTTGATTACATTTCTAACACTGAAAATGCCTAAGGGAAGCACTTAAGTACTATGTATCTATGGCATATCATGTAACATAAATTCTATAACATCAGTCATTATAAGTCATATTAGCATATATCTGATTCTATAACGATTTGTACGGCACACCCGAATGCTCGTATCTCTCGACCGGCACCTGCGGTGATAAGAAATACTTTTTTATTCTGTTGAAGTTACCGCTATCTCTTATTATCTCTTATTATATTATAACTCATAAGGTGTAAACCACAAGTAACGTCGTTGAAACAGAACAATAGTGGCAGTAAAAGCGCTATAAATCATGACCGCCACGCCTCCGTCCTAACAGTTAGGCGCTGACAGATAAGGGTCCTGCAGTGGGGGAGCCACTTCCGCTCTACATACGTTTGTGTCTATGGCAAGTACAGTTCGCTGTATAAAAAAGTTATCATCTATATAATCCGAAGTATCTTAATAGTATGGAACAAAAGTAGATTCACACTTGAGACACTTCACACGAACAGTATAAAGGAAGAATAGGTACCTATTGATTGATCTGCGTTTTAGATTTTCATTTAATATCAAAGGATTTTTGTATATTTAAAGCTGTGACAGCCCGTTTAGCCCCTTTATGCTTTAAAATAAATATCAACTTTTGGCAGATATGTATGGACATATAGATGGATAATGACTATGGAGTCCTTATCCGTATTTTAATACTCACTGCTGGGAAAGTAATTAGCGTATTGCATAATGTTTACTATAAATTATTCCAGCTGAGTGTACCCTGTAACAACACTAGTCTAGAATTTATTACAATGGTATCTAAGTACATCGCGCATTCACAGTTGTTATAAGTTTCACTGTAATGCAGCGGAGGCAGCTATCACACCGTTCACAGTAACTATCATTGTGTGATAAGACGTACGTGTAGAATCGGGAAGCATGTGAAATATTAGTAGATTTATTAGCTACTTTATATTCAAAGTAGATATGTATAGACATCTAATTTTTATACATTCTAGATGAAATAATTAGTCGCTAGATATAATTTAATTACGCAATTAAAGATAAATAAACGCAATTAAAGATAAAAAAAGTGGCGATTACCTACTGTCTTGACGTTATTCTGTTAACAAGGTCATCCCCTTAATATAAATACTCCCATTTGAAGAATGTATTCTTTCATTCATAAGTATTAAGTGTTTAAATATTTATTTATTGTGTTAAAATATTTCTACAAAATATTTTATTTATACAGACTATAAAACAAGATATGATGTCCTGTTTAACACTTAGGACGGAAATAATTTTTAATGGTCAGATCTTATTTTAATACAATAAATAGCGAAAACAAGTTTCCGAGTGCAGCATTTATTTTTTTTTTATATTGGGGCAATAATAACCGGCTGTACGTTGAATAGTCTTGTTGAAGTGTCATTGGTATCGACATACAATGGTGAGTTGAAACTCGAAACTTCTGTGGAGTGGTCATCTTATTGTGTGTGGTCACGTAACCATTGTGCACCGCTCTCTGTGTACAGATGAGCCAAAACAAACTGGATGCTGTGTTATTCCAACTGGACCGCTCGTGACGACTGCGACACCATTTGAATATTTAATTGCCATAAAATAATATTTATTTAAGCTTTTCATGTCATGAATTGAAATAAACAATAAAATTAGCTCTTTATGGAATTTTAGATCACTCTTTACTTCGGAATATTATTTATGATACAAGAATAATCTTACCTCTGTGGGATACCTAGGTAGGTTTGTATGTTCGGCTGTTAAGGCTATAAAAGCCTCAACGGCAAATTTTACAAAAGGTTATTATTTTATTATCAGGATAGTATGTAGGTATTATGAAAAAAATATTAGTTAATGTACAAAATTTAAATTACCGCAAAGCTTGAATACAAAAGTCCTCAACCAATGCGTTCCCTCCGTGATGATCTATGGAGCCGGAACATGGCCTCTTAATTTAGGACTGGTCCGCAAGTTTGTGGTAGCTCAACGGGCTATTGAACTGTTCCACAGAATTCGTAGCGAAGTCATAAGGCAGGGAACTAAAGTATCCGACATCACGCGACGAATAAGCTCGCTGAAGTGGCAATGGGCTGGTCACACACTCAGAAGAACAGATGGCAGATGGGCCAGTAAGTTTCTGGAGTGGAGGTTGCGTTTAGGAAAACGAAGTGTTGGTCGACCGTCCACCAAATGGGAACACAATCTCCGTGCAGTAGCCGGTCCGGGATGGATGCTAGTAGCAGGAGATCGGTCGTCTTGGCGTTCATTGAAGGAGGCCTATATCTGGCAGTGGACCGATTGGGGGTGATAGTGTATAAATTTTCATTTTCACGTTATTAATTTTTTTATGGTTCGTTAGCCATTTTGATATAATAAGCTATGGTTTGAACATTGAGTATATCCAGTTAACAATGTCACTGTAGGTTCATATAAGCTACTACTCAAGTAGTTGTATCAATGCAATAGAATTCCACAAAATCAGAGAGTGTTACTTGCTTTTGATTATTTAGCTAAATACAAGGCATAAAACAATTATGTTTGTAGGGTAGGACTTCCAAATTTGTGCCGTTCCCATCTCGCTGCAATGCACTAATTACTCTATCTGTTATAAAATTTACTGTACATAGCATATTTGAATAAATCCTACGCTGTCAACTGCCGCTATTGTTGCATACATATGCTAGACAAATCACGCCATAGACAATAAAATCAATAAAGTAATAAATCAGTATATATTGTCTGTGGGTGGATGTTGGATATATAGGGCGGGGTTGCTAGCAGCCAATCCTGTAACTGATACTCTACTTCTTCCGAATAATGTGCAAGGTAAAATGTACTCCATGCTGTAATAACAAGGTTGAAGCTCTAACGACGTATGTTGTGACTTTTGTAAGCGATATCCCTAGTTCATCTATCGCAGGTTGGTGCAAAAGAAATCGTGTGCCATCGTCGCAGAGATGGTTTTCGATGTGTAGGGACTTGTAATTGATATTATTAGCTTCAATTGGTGTTGTTAGATACAAAACTCGTGACGCTCTTTATATTCTGTTGTGGGGTACGGACGAGATATATTTACCTAACTATATGTTCTCTAAATATCTAATTTGTAGAATAGGGGCTATTTTTTGACGGCTTAAATTGCTCTTCTTGGAGTAGGAAGTAACACCGACAACTTCCTGACATCAAACTGTAATAAGAAAATGAAAACTTCTAGCAAGACTTCTCTGGTAGGACCCAGGAAGCCACAAACTTACTTTTAGTTTAGCTAATTGAGCAAGTGCCTACTTTTTAAATTACAATTCGTAATTAAGATTATATTATTGTTATTAAAAAAATCAATCATACAAATGCCTTTCAACAAAATTGAAAAAAAAAAATTAAACAAAAAGGCACCTGGCGCCGAAGACCGGAAGTCATTACTGAATAGATGGACACCCAAGCACTGATAACGCCCCACTCTACTCTAAATTATATATAACCACCTTTAATTTGCCCTTCATAAGAAAAAAACAACCCCTAAATGCAGGGTGTATGGTCTAAAGTACCGTAACAATATTTTTTATACGTTACATATATTTTTGTCGTGTTGATGAAAAAAGGACTGACGACACTCCTTTTGAATCGTATCTATTGTTACGATCAACCCAAGACGTCTTGAGCATTCAAAGTGTCCCCCAACAACATTTTTTCTAATATTTAATCGAGGGATAAGTAATTTCCTGAAAAGGTTAGGTATTTGCCGATAGCGTTGCCTTGTAACGGTCTTTTAGACGAGGAATTTTAAGTGCATTTGTAAATATTTGGTTATATTGTTAATGGCTAGTTAAATTGTAGGCATTCTAGTCTAGCTACATTACATAGTAGCCAGTGACAAGTAGTCCCCGCATACTGTAGAAGATCAAGGAATGTCCGACTACTCGAATAGTGACTTCAATTATAATTTTGATTTAAATGTTTTTATTTATTCCTGTAAACGAATTGTGTGATCTGACATGAAATTTAGTCCGTTCACCTGTAATGAAGGAAATTAATTACAATAGGCTTATAATTATAATCAATTGCCTTAGGTAAGGGCCTAGGCCTTGTCATGGCGGCGGGGCTTTTTGCATCCCTCTTATAAGAATCTTTGCATCCCTCTTATAAGAAGAGGGGGCTTAAAGATCAGGAGAAGGAATCGCTCTAAGTACCCCTCTTATAAGAAGAGGGGACCTAAGAGCAACAGGATGTGGCGCATTTGCGCACGGGGCAAGAAGCGAGGATGGGAACCTCACCCCATTGCACTGTCCCAAGGTCGGTGGGGTCGGTCCTGTAGTGCTGGGCAACCCCTACTGTGGAGGTGGTGGTGGTCCCTTAGGGGGCTACTAGCCGTCGAGGTGCCCTGATGATTGTTGATCCAGGGCACCTCACCAAAGGCGGCACTGATGGCACTCGCGGCGGTTTTTGTGGGTATTTGGCACTATCATGTACCGCGAGTTCCACACACCACTGGACCCCACCAGGGCCGGTGAAGGCGTGTAAATGCGTTTCCCCGCGTCAACAAAAAAAAAGGTAGATAAGGTACAAGTGTGTGTGTACCATCGAATAATATCAGTTATATTATCGTAACAATAACAACAGTATATATAACATCGGTAAATAGTTGCCGTTTTATAATTATAACACTAAATCCTGGTTGAATGAATACGTTTAGTAAGGCTTAGGTGTCTAATATGGGAATTTCTCCATATTTTAGGTAAGTAAACGATGTCTAACCATTTCTTTTATCTATTTACTGAACGTTTTTGGACGCCTTCACCAGGATCCTATAAATTGTAGAGGAATTATTAACTCTGCTAAGTCAACAGGAACGTGTACTTGTCCAGTGTTTCTATAATAATTTCCTTTCCCCAAGGTGTGTGGATTCACCCGAGGCTGCCGGTTGCTGCCACCGCCACGAATAGGCTTGAGCCATGGTGGAGACACTGGCTGGGACCTGTCTAACATTAATCTATTTAAATTAAATCCATTTAGTTTTTCTACTATTCACTTGTAAGTTATTAACGCTAAAACAGTATATGATAATGAGAGAACACTATGATATCGATTAGGCACATCACAATTAGTTTGCTAATGGTCAAGTTTAATAATGAAAGACGTATTACCAGCAAATAGGACAATCTCTTAATTATCCTTAACTTATTCATAGATATTCGAAAATATGAAAAAAACTTGGATCAAGAAATCTTTATACAGTACGTGTTTTTTATTATTTTATGCGAGGAAGGTGCCTAATCGTGGAAGGAGGAGATAAGTTCTGCGCTTGCAAAATGAGAATGTAATTATAATCAACTTAAATGTGTGTCTGTTAAGACATTTACTTAACAAGTAAAACACTTACGTAAGTGTCACTTACGTAAGTGTTACTTACTAGTAGTACCACCGTTTAAAATTGGTAATAAATAGTCTGAATCGTCCCAGTACTTCTAGTAATTTTGTGTTATCAAGACACCTTCATCCTGACCTTGGCTACTGGGAAATACCTAAATGAAAAGAAAAACATTTTGATTTGTCTTCAATATAATCCGTTAAATAGTGTCATTGTTACGAGTAACATTCGTGTAACTTTCAGAAATCATTAACAATCTCTCTCGTTAACGCGTCACATGGCGCCGTGCAAAACGTATGCCATTTCGTGTGAGTGTTCGCACAAGGCCGATACGACCCCATGTCAGTCGCGAGGGCTCCAACCCGTTCTCGCTTATTAACTTACCAAAACCAACAATCGTGATTAAATCGCGCGTGAACTAACAAAATAATAAGACTTGCTCTCTCTAATATGACGCGTTCGGTTTGTTTTACATGATGCTGATTTGGTATTTTAGGGTTTCGTACCTAAATGGTAAAAAAACGAACACTGATTTCGTCATGTCCGTCTGTACGTCCGAATGTTGCGCACGTTTAACTCTGAGATAGTAGATGCTGTCTGTATGTTTGAAATGTGGAAAGTTAGGTGTATTTTATGAACCGCTACAAAATTACGTAGGTAAATGATTTCGGAAAATATTTTTTAAGGGTACCATTCCATGCATGTAAATGTAACTGAGGTTTGAAATATCTTTTGGAGAGGATACTGTCGTATATATGGGTGTCATTAAATAAGTAGTTTTAAATGGTATGGAAATTTCAAGAACTTTTTTGATCATGCTAAAACTGCAAGATACTTGCTTCAAAGGTGGTAAAAGTTGTTCCGCCTCAAACTTTCAAACTACAGTTGACAGTATAAAGAAATTGAGATTCTAAAATCCAATAAAAACTTCAAACGAAAATTGGTTTGAACAAAATCGATATGGTACTTTAAGAGCTATTTTTACGAGACTGCATCAGAAGGAGAGTAAAATTTTCCAGAGTTTGTATGTATGTATGTAGATGGCTATACTCTCCCTTAAATATTGAATAGTTTGGTGAATTCTCACTTATGGGGTGACGATAGATTCGTCTTGATAATGCGGGTGCCAAGAGGTACATTAAAAATGGCAGATTTTTTTCTTACCAAACACAACTTCATGACGAATATTAAAATGTGGGGTTTTAAAAGGATATTCCACAAATACATAAATAACTTGCAGTTCCAATTACCAAAAAACTAGCCAAAACTACAAAATAAAAGTAATGAAAATAACAAAAAACCCGACTGCTAACTGAAAAGAAAAATCTAGACTTCTACAATTGGCACACATTTTTTAAGCCTGGGCAAAAATGTAATCGATGACTAATGGGTCCGCTTGCTTTTCGCAGTACTTTGCCACTTTTTAGTTAGGTGTGTGTGTGTGAATTTGCTGTTCTTTCAATCAATTTGATTTGCTGCTACCGAACTCTTCATCTCAGTTCTTTGTAGTATAAGTACTAAATTAAACCATTCCTTAGTCGAAACAACGTGTGGATCAGCTCCGATGTGTTTCTGACTGGGGTTTACGTTCATTAAGAGCTACATTATTCTGAAGTGAAATATATGCATGCGACTTTAACGAAACACATTAGAGCGTTAGGTAAAAGAGCAGTATAATTCTCCGGGACTTTTAAAACTTATAACATCATGACACCTGTCAACTCAGTCCACCCGCGACCATGGTGAAATAAACCGCGATAAAATCCGTAAAAGTAGTTTTATTGTAATACGAATATTTATTACAATAAGACTACTTTTACGGATTCTATTGCGGTTTATATAAATATTTAACTAGCCCGACGTTTCAAAAGGTTTACAGGAACCATGTTCACGGGTGGACTGACATGGTTGCTGTAAACCTTCTGAGACTTTGGGATAGTTAGATTATTAAATGAACCGCATTAAAATCCGTAAAAATAGTATTATTGTAATAAGTAATATTCGCGTAAACTTAATACTTGAATACTTGTAGTTTGAATAAAAAGGTTAACACTATAGAAGCCCATCCTAATGCACCGAGAGACGAGAGCGCGGGAGGGGGCTTAAATTTCATTACAATTAGCTGTCGCATTGTATGAATAATTCATCCGCGGGGCCGCGCCGACCCAGTGCCGTGCAAACACCGGAGGGTTTGTAGATGACCGGCTACATCGACTGTTTGCTGGAATTAGTCGCTCGGTAATTTGCCAACGTCCGTTTATTAGCGATAGGAATTACTAACAAATACACGACGCGATCACCATTCGAAAATACGAATTAGTATTCATTGCAAAATTACTCGGTTTTCATGCATTTTATGTCACCGACGTGTATAGCACACTATACACGATTTAATGCACATGATCTACTTTCTTCAGAGTGTTATAAAGAAATTTAACGGAACCCGCGGCCCCTTGTTCTGCAACTGCACTTACCACCAGTGAGTGACAGCGAGACGGTTATTAATAGCGTTGTTAAGTAACACGCGGTATAGCAACGTGTTGACACGTGTACAGCTCATCTGTCGCGAGAGACGAGCGACGGATCACATCGCGACCCGCTGATCGTGTCTGGCGAGTAATAGCTGTACAAGCTATAAGCAAGAGCGATATAAATATTGTTTCTTAAAGGATTTTTTAGAACATTTGAAGTTCGGTGAAGCGTCACAAGTCACAGCAAAGGCTGAGATAATATGAGTATACTCCAGTATGTAGGACATTATATTTTCTTCACTTTTACAACAACAATTTGAATAGTGCGCACGTTTTTTATACGTGGCCTAAAGTACTCGTATCGTTACTGCCTCACATAAAAGTTGTACAGATGTGTTGCCATATTCCTGTTTGCCTCCCCTAATGCGCCACCGGAAACGCAAACCTCGCAAGAAACGTGTACCTGTCACCTCCCCTGTCGTGCCGACTTGATTGTCGAGTGCATTGGACTGCAATGTTGCAATGACACTCGATAACTCAAGGACCTTTGACTGTTCCTTCTGTTCATCATCATCAGCCGGACAACGTCCACTGCTAGACAGTCCTCCCACACAGAGGCAATAGGTCATGGCTTGTTCGTCATACGACCATCGGGTATGTAGGTAAAACAAGAGGTGTGCAAGCACAACATTATGTCACATAGCGTACTGCTGCGGGGGAGTGCTGCTTATTCATCATACGAGCATTGGTAGCATATTTGTGCCTCATATCGGATGCCCAAAAGGTATATCAGTATGAGACTTTAAAGATATTGGGAGCGTGACTTTTTACTCCCAATACATTATGGAAAATGTAATGCGATAACCATAATGGAAATACTCGTAAAAGGCACAAACTAGACATACCAGTCATTAGACTTGGCTGAGTAATTGTGTCTTTTGAACGGAAATGTTCACGTCCATACAACAGGATCCCACAAAAAGTTCAAGGACTTTCGATCAATAAGTTTTTAAAAGTTAAAGAGCATACAAGCATGTTTGGTCAGGTCCAACACAGTGCAAGAGAATTACCCAGAAGATACCAGACCTAAGGGAATTTTTTTTTTGGTCCTGGCTTTTTCCACATTTTCTATATTCCGATAAATGTTTATCTAATATATTATACTTCTTACAATCACCTCAACTTAGAAGACTTCCCAGATCTGGGTAGGATTGGAACCGGTGGTTTGGTTTTGACTTTTATTAACAGCTTATAAGATCCCACGATTAATTCAATTTATATCTGTGACTGACAATGCCCAAGCCTGAGTGCATGCTTCGAGTGGTACTTAGAAAAACCAATGGGAAATTATAGTTTCATTGTAGACGATTGATTTGATGCTGATCTAGTTCGCTCCAATGTGCTGAGAGTATCAATACCACTGTCACACCGCTCAAAAGTACTCTTTGGTACGCTCGTACCACTAATTCAGAAATACCACAGTAAATACGCACCGCTTGCTTTCCACGCTTGTACCGCACACCAATGCATGACATGCACCAACTGTGGCGCCGACGCATCCGCCTGTAACTTAACCCACCTTCAATTTACTGGTGAAATAGACTGGCGCAGAAATAGCGGCCACACGTCTATTATAATAACTGTGGGTGCAATTTCTTTAGTTGCAGTTGCATGTAAGCTCTGCAAGCTTGACGACTATAAATTAAGTTTTTGTATGAGATAGTTCCACTGCTGCATTGTAGCCGAATCGGGCCGGCATCACTGGGTAAGTACCTTCGCTTGTGTAGTCTGTGACCAGCCGGTGGCGGATTGGGTGCGATGAGGCGAAGGAGTACACACTTGCGTGTCTAATAACCGTATGGTTATTAATAGGCGTCCTCCAATGCTATAAAAAAAAGTACGTGCCGCCAGTGTGTTTTCTAAATATAGTACTGATCTGCAAATTTGTCGCAGCTCAACGGCTTCTCACCGTGGTGTGCTAAGGGTTTCTTATAAGCGCTTATCTGTTGTCAATTTATTGTTAAAATATACTGAGTTGTTTTACCGCTAATGCCCAATGCCTTTCTCGCTTTCCCACAGACGAAAGATCATGGCTATAGCGCCACAAAATAGGGTGTATTCGCAACAACATGGCCAAATATTATTCCATACCAGCCTAAACAAATACTATTACTTCCTCTATTACCCACAAAAACTAGCAAGTGTAGAGTTACAGCCAAAAAGCCGGCGCCATGTTTTTTTCACTTATTTTGCTTAAAATAATATGCGTTATTAATCTATTACTAAGTAATTTAGGGATTATGGATAAAGTTCTCTTGTGTTTAACGTTATTTTTTTAAGCATTCACTTGACTGAGTCAGAATGACGGTTATGTTTTTTCAGCGTTTAAAAATTTTATATTTCTATAGCTCGCTCTACTGATTTATAAAATTCAGCACTAAGTACTAATTAAGAATTACTTATCTGTAATTATATGATAAAGACATAATGGATAATTGTATACCCGACTAATACTGGTTTTACATATAAGTCTGTCCGTTTTTACGAATAAACTATTGAATATGAAATATAATGAAATATTTATTTATTCCATCCAAAAAACATATTAAGGTTTTCCTTGGGATATATAAATGACAACATAGAACGATGATCCTAATAGCCAATAATTAGAGAAATAGTATAATTATATTTCGATTTAAACGCTAAAAAAGGTCATTAGTCGGGCGGCCGAAATATGGCAAGACCATTAACACCCCAAGTAATCAAAGTGACATTTCGCGTAAAAACTAATATGTTTAACGATGAAGACATCATAACCCCACTGCTGGCAGTGTCGATGGGCACATGTTGTATTATGTCCAGTGCAAATTAATGTTTTCATATCTCATCAATTGTTATCATTTAGTGGCATAATTATATTGAAATTGATAATAATAATATCGTTCTACCCGAATTTCGCTAACGGCGGCCATCTCCACAGAGCTATTAGCCAGCTGCGCAGGACATGTTGTAGTGCACAAGGGCAGGCGCATGCACTGTCCTGTTGCCTCATTATCCTATTCCACGGGACGGCGACCCGACACGACCGGAGCGAAGTCAGACACAGAACCGGCTGCTTAATGTGCTCTCCGAAGCACAGTGGAGTAACAACACCAACTTCTTGACTTCGGACTGTTTTAACTAAGCTTTTTGTAAACAGCCTCTCTTTTTTACGGCTTTTTTAAACTCTGTGTCTCGGGATCGCATGGAAAGATCAAGCTGAATTTATGTCACATATTTATCTGCAACGTGTTGTAGACCTGAAAGAATCATACTTCAAAGTCAATGAAATTTTAAGCTACATCTGTCTAAGTGCATACTTTCTATGAGATCGCGGAAAACGAACAGACAGGCAGATGGATTGACGCCTGTCAGATAGACGTCCATACGGATGGACGGACGGTCGATCAGTCGGACGGATAGACGGAGAAAGAAGTGGTCCTATAAGGGTTCCCTTTTTCCTTCTGAGGTACTTGCTGAACCCCTATATAACGTAAATTCCATACCATGAACAACCAGGGACAGATAGCTAGTTATATTCTTGTAAAAAGGCTGAAATACCTTTTCTTTTTGGTTTAAAAATTTGAATTCACTGATCCCAAACGACCGGCGCCTCCTCCACAGAAGGGTTGCCCCGCACCACAGGTAAACCCCATCAAATTTGGGACAGTGCTTGAGGTCCCCATCTCGCCCCTTGCCCCATGCACAAAAGCGCCTCCACTTCCTGATATTGAGCCGAGGGGACTCTTCTTATAAGAGGGGTACAAAGAGCAGCCCCCAAATGAACTGGGGGCAAGGCTTCTACCATGGTGGTGCACTGATCCTATCCTCAATCAACGAACGCCAAGATCAATTAACAAAACTACAATAAAACTAATTGTACGGAATTTATCGCGGTTTATTTAGTCATTTAACAAGCATTGTTATTAACAAGTGTGTTTAGTCCGTGTCCGGTTCTGTCCTGGCCGCTATATATGTTATATACGTGACGTGGGAAGCGACACTCGGCGTCTGTCTGTTTGTCTCCGAGATGTTTTTAAACACTGACTACCGAGGCTCACGTTACCGTCCCTAGCGCTAGGGTTGTCGATACCGTAATCAAATGACACTCAGGTCGTGTCCGTCGGTTCTGACCTTGCCGCAGTGCATCATAGATAGGTACGTGACGTGAGAAGCGACGATCGGCGTCTGTCTGTTTGCCTCCGAGATGTTTTTAAACACTGACTATAGAGGATCAAGTTACCATCCCTAGCGGTAGGGTTATTATTCTGATCCTACAGTTATTTTATACGAAACGTAACTGCGTCTCTATCTACATACACTTATTTTAAGCTCCCTCTCAACTTCCACGCATCAGCTCCCCAACAATCCCCGAGTCAAGCGTGCGTAAGTAAAAAGCTCTTACTTAAACACACAAATTAAATATAGAAACTTCAAACTGCCAGCCCTGGTGTTGTTCGTCGATGACAAGTCTTTAAAACTGTGTAAATACGCGTCAGCTCGAGTTACGAGATCGTTTTTAAAACAATACGAGAGGCGCCGCGCGTCCCAGCCAGGCGCAAACACAAATATTGAACAACAAAACGCGACAGGCGAGCTTGCAGGCTCTCGCGGAGAGCTTTCCGGCAACAAACTGAGTCTCATTGCGCCGTCGTCTCTCATATATATGAAAAAAATTGGCAATACATATACAAAACTCTTCCGTTGGGTATTGAGTGTCTAACAGACAGACAACGCACAGCTGAAATTATTGCATCTGGGAATTTGAAATTTTGTACTGAAGTACTCTTTATGATGTAAGCAATAAGAAAGTATTTTTAGAAATTCCTCCCTAAGGGGGCGAAGCGGATGACTTAAATCTCTACGGAAAATACTCATGTTACGCGAGTGAAGCCACGGGGAGCTGCTTGGTCTTTTACATGAGAATTATATTGAACCAGTTAACCCAGTAAATGTTATTTTGCCGTACCTATAAACTCACCTACTCATAAAAACCTAGGTCTAGCTCATAGTCTATCTCAGTGAAGCATACGGTGTCATATATGTCGCAGTCGGATTGAGACGCAAAAGGAAACGGCCTTGTTTCTGAAAATGACTAGCCGTAATGTTATACGGTGATTTGTTCAATATGACTACGACATGTATACAACACCGTATATACGGACGGCGCGGCCATTGCCTGACCAGCAGTTGGAAGACAGCTAGATGTGCCCTGATGACCGAAGACGGTGCTGTTGGCGCTCGCGGTGCTTCTAGTGGGTATTCGTCGTGATGATTTGCTTATGTAGTATTTTAATTACCTTAAATAATCTGCAGTTCTATGGACATGGGCGGAACTATCTTCTTTGAAGCGACAGCTGTGAGCTGACGTTGGTAAGTCTTCATCTCTTTGAAACGTTGTGCGAGACTTTAAATCGGAGAAAGTTGATCCCCGAAATCTGTTGCCCACGTGTCTTAGTCTCATGGTGTACTTAGTCTCATGGTCTAGGCGCTAAGCATATCGCACAACTGGCGGCTGAATAGTTTCCTGTATACAACGTCTCAGCCCATTCCCTGCTACGCGCGTCTCAGGTGGCTAGGCTACTCACAGGTGTGAGAGACGCATTATACCGCACAATCATGTGTGCAATGCGTATATACAATTGTATTCCCTTGTACAACTATTCTGATAGGACCACAGTCCAATACGAACGGAATGAAATCGGAGGCAGGACGATTTTAATTTTCGTGGATGTTGTAACGAACACTGTTAGGTTTTCACTATTAAGTTTAGGAAGAGGTAGTGCGATGCTGCATAGGAGGAGGTGGTACCACGCATGGTGCATTACACTATATCCTCCTCTGCAAGGTAATTGAGCCGGCACGACCGGGGTGGAACCTCTCGCTCACCTAATACCCCCGTAAAGTGACATCTTCAGTGTCGCGACGTCAGACGTAGCCACACTCCAGATCAGAACTGTATAAACAGTTTATGTTTAACAACTTTGACACCCAGCAGTCGACAGTCAACACGTATACGCGCGCACGATACGAGGCCCTTAGCATCAATGTGGCGACAGCTCCGATGAACATGTATCAGGCCACAGCATAAGTTTAGATTCAAACAAAATAACGATAGTATTGTATGTGATGGACCAATAAGTAATCCCACCCCTGGAGTGAACCCAGACACCTTGGGCGAAGCCAATTGAGCCGAGGAGGCGGAAGCTCTTTGTGCCCCTCTTATAAGAAGAGGGGACAAAAGAGGAAGAATAGGCGGTGCTTTTGTGCACGGGGCAAGGGGCGAGGATGGGAACTTCACCCCATTGCACTGTCCCAAAGTTGGTGAAGTAGTCCTGTGTTGCGGGACTACCCCATCTGTGGAGGTGGAGTTGCTCCCTTAGGGGGCTGACTTCCTCCCTAAACCTGAAGACAAAAAGTCTTTCGCAGTCATTCGAACTGTTAAGGGTGGACAAGCGCCGCCAATCAGTAGTAGGTCCCACCGAAAAATCATCGGCACTATCATGTGCCACGAGTCCCACACACCACTGGACCCCACGTAGGACCGGTGAAGGCGCGTAGATGCTAATCCCTGCGTCCACAAAAAAAAAGGAACAACACGCGAACATCACTTTGTTCTAATAGATCTATCTAATTGTAAAAACGTTTCTCGCTAATATTTAGTATATAGATTCATAACTATAGTTTGTAAGCTATAGCACGGCGCGGGACACAGTTGTCTGTTGACATGCGTCACTAGCGATGTGACGTCAATCAATTAATTTTTATTGCTAACGATACTTGCAGCATAAGTCTGGTTCACTTCAATATTATTATGAAAACATGCAATAAATTAACCGGTTAGGCAAACTTCCCCTATAATTGTAAGTTACGCTCTCATTTATATAATTGTAGTTTTTTACTAGTATAAATTTAAATACGTACGAGAAATGTTTCTCCTATTATAAAGACATTGACCATTTGCCGTGGCAGCACATTCCGACGTTGGCATACGGCTATGACGTCACGTTATACGCATAAGATGCTTATTTATACCTTCAATTCAATTTATTTTTAGATCAATTATTTTTTTTATCACATATAATTTACTTTTAGTTGATAACGATTTAATATGCTGTGAATATGTTTAGAATGTGTGACAATTTAAATCTACAAGTGGAATTACCAAGAATAGGGGGTGAAGATCTATTAATGTGTAGTCTGTCTTTTAAATACATTTATTGAATGACGGCCTTTCCATATTCACAATCAAGAGCAATCATAAGATAATACAAGGAACAAACAATGGAATTAGTCCAGTCCTTGATAATGGTTAGTAAAAGGGAAAGAGGTCTTATCTTGACAGTTGTCCAAGACGCGGAATTTTAATATATATATATATATATATATATATATATATATATTAAAATTCAATCCTCCCATGAAATGCAATAGTTGAAGATTATGGTGGCTTCATATCTACATGTTAAATCAAAAAGAAAAAAAAGAAGGAATAGAGCTCTGAAAAGGAACACACAACCAACAAGATTTCCATTCTCTTGGCCTCATGATCTTTGTTACAATAAATATAATTTAATACCCAGGTTTCACACGTGGCATAAACTATTCAAACTAACACATTAATGATACGGTCTGTCAAATTAATAGCCGTACAGATCATGTAAATAACATGCACACATAAGAGAATTATGACATTTTAACATCTAGGACATTTAACAATAAGGATTTTTGGAAACATAAGATATGAAACATGGCGTCGGCAAGAAATCATGAACTCACCCTTTTATATGTAATCATTTATTATTCGTAGCATATTTTGTCAAGAATATGTATATAGGTTCCCAGCGGAAAAGGAAAACTATCGAATTATCATATGGTGATGACAGATAGTGTCTGCCGTCATTCCGTCCCCCACGTCCAGCAACAGAAAAAAAGGAGTGTCATTTCTTCAACACAGAGCACACCTTTAGCCTTACTGTCAAAGATGACAGATATACCTTTTTTATAAAATGCTTAAGTACCAAAACACAATTGCTACAAAAAAAAGGAACGTTCCTGAAACTGTCACCCGCGCTATGCCATGCAATTTAACAACATAACAAAGAAAAACTTATTAAATAATCAAATTAGAACTATTAGTAATAAAAAGTGATATCACACAATTGTTAATTGACAATTAAGTTTTTGAAGATGAAATGGATGTAATATAAATGGGAAAGTGAATAATATAACATAGCGATAATAATATGTAATAATATCTGCTGACTTGTCACACCGCGTCAGCCTGACCCTGTGTTAAGTACCGTAGGGACTTGTGTTACAGGTACTAGACAACGGAAATATATTTAATATCTTTTATAATTTTAATAAATTTTATATATTTAAGATTTTTATTATATAAACATCCATGACCTAGGCGGGATTCGAACCCGCGACCTCTGGTGTTACACGCGGCCTAACCGCCACGTTACCAACTGAGCCAGCCAGTTGTCAAATAAAAAAAACGATACACATCGTGAACGGTCAATCATAAAAAGAAATAAACGAATAACTTGAAACACCTAATTCCTAAATCGTCATAAATCATAAAACAATGATCAACTACACCAACCTGTTATATAACAATAATGTCGTCGTAGCCGAATTTCGGCTAAAACGGCCTCTACTAAAAAGAGACACCCGCCCTGGACATATATATCTATTAAAGTAGATAGACTGCAATATGATTCACATCTCGCATAGCTCATGTGGGGCCGCCGCACCGGTTACGTATTCCGAGACCACCGCGCGCGAGTTCCTTCACCCGTCTGAGGGTGAAGGAGGTACTCGTGATCCAAGCCAAACGTTCACGTCAGCGCTCGGTCTCTCTGGCCATGACAATAGTGGTTAAGTTAACTGTTACAAACACTCTCATATGGGGATACACTTCACCCATCTGCGGGAGGATCAACACCCTGGTCTGTCCCTCATTCGACCCCAAGCTCAGTTCCGTCGCCAGGCGAGCACTCGTAGCAATCCCATGCAGCTGTATTGGGCTGCCCTTCGCTTCCACAGTATCAGTCCAGGCCCGGAATAAATCTGTCTACTTTCATTCTCCTATTCCGATGGGACGGCAAACCGACATGACCGGAGAGAACTCAGCCAATGTTTCATTCATCATAGAGGCATAACATTACTAGATTATAGAGCATTTACGTAATTTTTTATGTATCTTTTTATATATCAGGTGTGGAAACGAGCGGCTCGGTCACCCATCGCCTGCGCCGATATGCGAGTGAACGCAACCGTGTAATTTATGGGGCGTGTTCTAGTAAAACCACAATAAGTTACACGACGGGCCTAGTGATCGCGTAAACTGCAACGTGAGTAATACAATTATATAATTCACGGACTCATAACAGTCGAACGGCTTTTGTATGTTAAGCGTCCATTACATCGGGGAATAGGTCGGTGAATCAAATCAATGATCGTAGCAAGTAAGCGATTACGTATAATATTAACTCCCAGCCCGTTGAATGAATCTTTGCCATGCGTTTTTAAATACTTACAATAATTTCAACTAACCGCAGTGTTTGTGCCGCCGGTTCTTCTCGGGTCGGGGTAGAATTGATAGTGTTTTTGACTTTCATTAGGATTGGAACCGGTGGTAGCATCATAACTTTTATTAGGAGATTATTATACCTTATGATGGACACACTTTGGTGTTGACTTTAATGAATAGCTGAATTACGGTGGCCATTACTATAGCGCATTTGCGCAGGACATTTATGATCTACAAGTAGGGTTACCACACGTACTCTGAAATAGGGATTTATCCATTTTTTATGGAGGACTACTTCATGAACTTCGACATCAATAACGTTCGCTGAAATATTTTACTTACTGTTTATTATTGTCTCGTTACTGGTTAGTGAGTACGTAGTTGTGAGATGGTATCGACAGCCACAATATTGCGGCGTCTGATAATGTTTAACGTCAGGTCATCTCGATTATTAATTTTAATTTTGATTCCAAATAGACTTCGACAGGTACAAATAGTTGTTAAATATCACAAAGAGTACTTTAGTGAGAGGTAGTGCCATGCTGTATTGCAGCGGAATTGGGCTGGCACAAATGGGAAGGTACCTCTCGCTCACATGATACCGGTACTCCGGCGTTTTGTGCGGTTTGTGAGTAGCCGGTGGCCAATTGGAGGCGAGGAGGAAAAGAGGGCAACGATTCAGCATAGTATTTATGCAAATGTTGCTGTCAAAATAATAATTAATAAAGTAATGAATACGTTGTATTTGTTGTAACAACATGAAAATATTTTATTCGTACTAAATATAAGTGGCTAATATATATATATATATATATATATTACGTGTATTCTATTTCCATATTTCTATAATTTCTTCTCAATTTTGAAGAGAGTCAGAGTACATATAACACTGGCTTGAACTGAAGAAATGAATATGCAGTACAGTTAATCTAATTGCTGGTTAACCATACGTGATATATCAGTAATTACACGAACATGTGTTGGTAATGAATACTGGCTGTGCATTTAAAGAATATTCACAATTTGTCCGTGAAATAGTACCTCTTTGTATTATAAGATTATTATGAATTTTGTTCTTTGCACAACACGGAGGTTCTTAGTTTAGTGAAGTAGCGCTTCTTTGTAGGATTAGATTGTTATGAATTATGTTCTTTGCACAACACGGAGGTTCTTCGTTTAGTGAAGTAGCGCTTCTTTGTAGGATTAGATTGTTATGAATTATGTTCTTTGCACAACACGGAGGTTCTTAGTTTAGTGAAATAGCGCTTCTTTGTTGGATTAGATTGTTATGAATTTTGTTAATTGCACAACACGGAGGTTCTTAGTTTTGTGAAATAGCGCTTCTTTGTAAGATTAGATTGTTATGAATTTTGTTCTTTGTACAACACGGAGGTTCTTAGTTTAGTAAAATAGCGCTTCTTTATAGGATTAGATTGTTACGAATTTTGTTTTTTGCACAACACGGAGGTTCTTCGTTTAGTGGAATAGCGCTTCTCTGTAGGATTAGATTGTTATGAATTATGTTGTTTGCACAACACGGAGGTTCTCACTTTAGTGAAATAGCGTTTCTTTGTGGGATTTTTTTAGATTGTTATAAATTTTGTTCTTTGAATAACATGGCAGTTCCTAGTTTAGTGAAATAGTGGTTCTTTGCAGGATTGGATTGTTATGAATTTTATTCTTTGCTCAACAGGGGGTTCATAGTTTAGTGAAGTAGCGCTTCTTTGTAGGATTACATTATTATGATTTTTTTCATTGCACAACAAAGAGGTTCTTAGTTTAGTGAAATATTTTTTATGAGATAGGGGGCAAACGAGCGGGTGGGTACTAACTACTGCCGCCCATTGACATCTGGAAGACAAGGCGCCTTACAGGCGCGTGGTTGGCCTTTAGGGAATAGGTATGCTTTTTTCATGAAGACCTCTAAATCGTATCGGACCGGAAATCCCGGGGGAGGCAGCTGGTTTCACAGTACAGTTGTGCTCGGTAAGAAGTGGCGTTTAAACCGTGTGATGGACGTGGAACTTAGAGTTCTGTCGCGATATCCGAGGATGGAATTCTGCTGCTGGTGTTAAGCTGAACAATGCCTCGGACCACTCGCCGATAGAATAGAAAATACGGCAAAAGACGCACAGCGACCGACATCTCTCCGTAGTCGCTCTACGTTGTATGCGGTCAAATGAAACGAGCTAACATTGCAGGGCCTCTGGCCAAAGGTGGGAGCCGTACTCCATATGCGGTCGGTATAAGTTGCAGCCGATTAGTTGGATTGAGGTATTGCTTCGCACTGTCGAGTACGCCCAGCTTCCTTTCGTTTCCAAATGATGGACGGTCGACACCAAGTATTCCGACACTAGCTGAGGCATCGGCCTCAATCGGCCTGTAAAACACCCACCTATCGAGGTGGGTGTTTTTAAAACGAGGAAATACGACGAAGGCTGACTTTTTAGACAAAACGCACAAACTTCTAAGACGGAAGTTTTTGCGTGGGGGTAAAATTGGCCTAATTTAGGCGGAGACTTCGGATAAAAATTCATCAACTTCAGTCACAAGCTTGTTCCGATACTCGTTAACATATATCTGTGTATAGTCTGCGTAACAATGAAGGCCACTAGTTTCCAACATGTCATTGATATGCAGAAGAAACAGCGTTGGAGAAAGAACACACCCTTGGGGAACACCCGCGTTGACAAATTTAAGGGCGGAGCATGCGCCGTCAACTTTTATGCTGCGATTTGTATAGAAGCTAGTGATCCAATCGCATAATTCGCTTAATAGCGCCTCTTTGTAGGATCAGATTATTATGAATTTTCTTCTTTGCGCAACATGGAGGTTCTTAGTTTTAAAGTAACCGGAGTATATAACCAGGATGAAAGGTAGATATTCGGAACGCAACGAGATCTGTACTTTAGGAAATATTCTTATGAGCGTGTCTGTATAATATGATAGTGGTAGCCTATAGCGGTGCACGTTCCGTGCGGTTTACTAGTTAGAAGAATGAAGCTGGATGATAATTATCTAGATGATTATGGGCGCTGATAGTCAGCAGACCCCAGCTACCCTTTTGCCAATTGATACAATAATAAATTACATCTAATTGTAGTATCGCAACAGCAAGCGAGAAGCAATAGTTGACCTTTCAAACGACGCCGCCGTCATTATATCGGCAAAAATCCGACGCCGCGTGAAAAACAATCAAAAGATGCCGCGTCTGACATCAGACGAGCCGCCTCCGCGACAATTACCTCTCTCCCCCTTCCGCAAAGCGCGAGGAAACTCATTTTCCATAGACTCCGCGACTTATTACACCATGGCAGACTTATAAACTCAGCCATTTGATTATCTTCAGCTTCTATGTCCTCCACAAAAGATTCATATTCCGGCACCTATAAAGACATCATCGAAATAAACAACTTTGTAAATCCGCGTACTAGTTATATACATTAGTAGGTGGTAAAAACCTTTCAATGTATCCATGTGTCCTATCCCGTTGCAATAGAGTTTATAATGATATGGACTCTTTTTTATTGGCTGTAATATGAACGTGGTAGTATAATACGCGTAGCGAATAGCATGTCAATCATCCCGCGATTGAGCGCTGACAAAGGAAAAATCCTTTGCGAACAGCTGAGGAGTGATCAAAGTCAGGTGTCAAAATAAACAAACTCAAAGGTGATAATTTCGCTCTCACTGTGTTACAATTTTCAATTACGTTTCGAAATTGGTGGTGTTTAGATTTTCAATATTAACGGCTCTGTGAAATCATCGATATTCATGTTGCTAACCCAACAAATCCATTAAGTAAATTCTTTTGTACAAAGCAATGGACGCACAAAGGAGCAATTGTAGCCATTTGGAGACTGCCGTTAAAGCCCGCATATGCAGATGGGGTGTAGGATCGTCACATGCATTACCGGACGATCTCACGAACCGCATGAGACACGTCGATTTCAAGGCGATGTCAAGCGAGCGAGCACTTTGGCCCACTGGGAGGAGGGGAAGGAGGGCAGCGCATGGGCATAGTAATTGTGTGGATGTTCATGAACGTCTGTAGTCATAAAAAGGCTCCGATTGCTCGTTTGCCACCTTATTCTACAAAAAAAAAGAACTCCGGTCGCGCCGACCCTCTTACGAAATCTTCAAATAACAGTTACTACTTTACGTACCTCATGTCTGTATCAGCAGAGTTTGACGCTGTCGTGTGATCTGAGATACCTCCCAGACCAGCTCGATTCAGCTGTGATCCAGGTCAAGGGGTTGCCACTCTTAAAATAAATGGTGAAATTGGACGGATCACCATTCAATACTCCGTGAATTGTTAGGCACATCTGTTTGATTTACCACACCAAAGTATCATATCTGTAACTATCCAGAAAGCTTCCAATTGGCTTCATGACTTTTTTAGACTATATAGTCTAGATAGTTTTTTAGACTTTTTGAGAATCCGGATGTAATTCATACAGAAGAGAAGGGCAACACTCTAATTATGCGAATGTCTTTGGTCGTCGACTTGGCATTAGGTGATCCAATGGCTCCTGTACCAATGACACAAACAATCCCTACCTGCGGTTAGACGCGGCAAGCCGACATAAAGCTAATTGATCAAGCGCGCCGGATACACCAAGTGTCACCGACTGCTATTTTGAATGCAGCCCCAAATGAGCATATAATGCTTGCGGTGATTGCTCCATAATACCCACCATAAAATAAAAGGCCCCATTGTGGGGAGGAAGCGGTGCAAGGAAGCGTGGCATTGTGTATTGTCAAAGGCTACCGATTTGTATGAAGGTATTTCTGCGAAAGATGATCTGCAAATTGGTAGGTGAAATTAGTAGGAATGTTTCTCGCTCGGATGCCCTTTGATTGAGGGGTTATCGCATTTCGAGTGTTGGATTCGTGTGTGAATGCGTCCCTTGCTTTCGAAGTTTAATTTAAGCGTGTTAAATGTGAGTTTATTGTAATATATTAACATTGAACTTCTAGCTGTTGCTTATATAAAAATTGCTTGTAAAATAATATGCAATGCAAGTGTTTTCGATAAGGACTAAGTAATTCAGAAATAATAAATAAATTTGAATATAACTTTTCTTATTTCTCTTCTTTTTTATTTCGGAAATATTAAATAATCGCAGGAACCTAAAAACTTCTACATAAATTAAATTTTATTTACGTGTATGCAAAGTGCTTGTTGTGCTGGATGTCTGTTCTGTTTTCGACCAACTCACAAGTCTTGAACTTGTGAGTCGGTCACAAGTTCAAGACTTGGGAGTTGGTTCGCTTAAATTCAATCACATACTACATTGTTTAACGAGAGGTCCAGCAGCCCTGCCATCTTAAGGTATCCAAAATTCTGCAGCGCTCCAAAACGAAATCGTGTATTAAAAAAAAAAACGATATTACTACATTGCAGCGCTAAAAATGAATGGAAAATAAATTTAGAGACAGCTACACGATTATTTTTGGAGTAAATTAGTATGGCGTTACAAATTGAGACGTTTATTCAATTAGAGGCTGTTATAATAATGGAGCAGCGTCGATATCAGCCCCCCGCTAGCGCGAGCGGGTACTGTTACACGGCGTCGCGTGGCGCGTCATCAGCCCCTTTGTCCTGCACTCATTAGCGAGCGAACTTGTCATTACCGATTTATATAATTCTCTTGTCGAACTTTAAAAAAATGATTTTTTTTAATGTGTAGCGGGTGTTCGGGTAAAGAGATGTAAAAACAATACTTGCATACATTTATAATTGGTTCGAACGCGTTCTCTTTAGAGTTAATTACTTCAAACAACAGAATCAAACCCTCATAGGATCACGTTGTTGTCTGTCTGTCCATCAACGCATCGTCCAAGTAATTATGCGGATGTTTATGAGCTCCGCGAGTCATCAAAGGGTTGATGTCTCGTGTGTCCCTACAATATAATAATAACTTGGGCCGAAGGAGAGTCGATTATTTTCCTCCTGTCCGATATGCAATATCAGTTTCCTATTCACCCTGCATTAGTGCATGGTGTAATAGTCAGATTAGCTGAGCACGGGATCAAAAGCTTGTAAAGATTTGCCGCTTTTTGACAATTCGAAGCGCGCCGTTTGTAAAGGGGAGGGTGGAAAGCGAAATGTAAATTATTTGAAAATTTATTAGTTACTAGCTGTTGTCGACTTCGATTGTGTGGCTCGAGTTTTTGTAATTATTCAATATTTATGAATGCGGCCTCTCCCAGGCTCTCCGTGCTGCCACCCCTATTTCTGACTGTTTTAGTTCATTGCAATCCCGTACTGTCTTGTCGCTTCGATTAAGGAAGGGAAAATGGAAACAATTCCTACTCTTAAAAATAGGAAGAGTAGGAAGTGTTTCCAGCTTCTGATTAAGCTTTTTGTGGATCCCAAGGTAGCTTTTAGCATTCCCTCAGGCTCCCAGCGATCATATCAAGGGGTCACAAGTGGGGGCCGCTGCCGATCCTGGAGACATGAGTGGCGGCGGTGGGTGCGGTGGTTCAATCACGTTATTTTGTACTCTATATTGATCTATACTAATAGGTACGTAAGGCTGAAGAATTTGTGGCTTGTACCGAGAAAGGTCATAAGCTAATAGCACTACTCTATGACTAAGAGGGCTGGAATACGGTGTTTTTAACAGATAGAAAGAAACAAAATACTCGTGTATCTCTCTCATGAATAAGAAAAAGGCTGCTCGTTTTCCTCCTAATGCTATAAAAAATTACGAAAACTCTATATATACAGACTATTGACTTCCTCCCAATTTAAATTAGTATTTAACTATTTTTATAATGTGTATCTAGATGCACATTAGAAAGTAGTTCTAGATCACGTTTTTAAACCTTAGTTACTCACCATAATTTATTATTATAAGACAAATAAATGCACCGCACATTTAAAGATAATAATAAAACAATTTTTTTAAATAATACTCAATCAGGATTCTTGTACGTATGCTGTAATGTAATCTTTATGTTTTCCAAGGACCTGGACGGATAAGCTTACCTATGTATAATCTACATAATTTTACTTGGCTAATTGGAAACAATATAAAGGCATAACTCATACACACAGCAATAAATCATTCATAAGAAGCATATTAAAGAGTAAGAGAGAGTAAGAACGGATCAAAAAATTCTGTGTTTTAGAGAAGTTAATGTTTTACCACAGAAAGAAAATGTTAGACATAATAATGTTAAAAGTTCAGAAAATTATCCGTATTCAATTTGTCTTGTGTAAAGCTAGCTAACCTTTTAGGTTAGCCAGCTTTATACGCTTAGCATTATAAAGCGTGCGAAATGTAGATCGATCAATTTTCAATAAATGTTATTGGGGATTTTTTAATTAATAAAACACGAACTGGCTATTTCACACGGCACACATTAAATTAGTCTTTCACATACAACCTATATCATTAAAATAACTTCCCATTCCAAACAAAAATAACGACCTCCCCATTCAAATTAATGTTTATTTGATTAACGTTAACCGTTCCATGTCGGACAATTAGGCATCAATCGTCACAATAGACCAGCCACGGGGTAAACGGAAGCCTCTTAAACTGTTTTCTAAAAACAGTTCGACCGTTAGTGTGTACGCGGCACAATGGCGGGATGACAGCTCGGCTATGCTACCGCGCCATTATTTAATATTGGACGCCATTGTGAGGAGCTGTCAGTGGAATGAGTCGTCAGTTTTGTACGCCTCAATAGTTTCTCCATTACAGATGGCCACGGATTCTAACGAGGCTAAGCCCGATATGTTTTCATCGTTCGTAACATTAATATTCTATCATGTACTTGTTCTTATAACTTGTCTCTTTATTTAAACGTAATTGTAAAAGATAGATGTTTTGGGAGAAATATGCATCAGATTCCTCCGAAAAATACAATGGTTTTGATTTCATGATTGTTAATGCCCCAAGTACTTAGTCGGAAATTTAACACGCATTACCACGACACAAGGTCATTAAATCCATTTTGTCATTTATCATTAACGCTTAAATGTCAAGGTGACAGATTACTGTTTTAATTCGCCACGGACAACAGTCCAATGTTTTATAGCACTTACCTTTGTTGCCACATAAAGGAAATAGGGTTCAGGTGTTAGGTAAATATTGTTCAGGGAGCAAGGGAGTAATTGGCCGCAAGGAAGTAACAGCCGGCGCGGCAGGCCGAGGGGAAATATAAACGACTTGTCATCTTTTTTGTTATTAGAGTGTAACTGTTGCTGTATTATTCGTTAGTCTACCGGTATGTTCAGGCAATAGTTGAAATTCTTAACACTGGGGGACAAACGAGTAATAATTATGGTGATTACAACACCCATTGACATCCGCATATACAGATGCGTGGCCTTCTTTCACCCCAACCGGCCACCCCTTACAAAAGTTTCTGACATCAAGCTTTCAACTACAATTTTGTATGGATACGATAATACAGCAGAACCAGGTCATTTGGAGATGATGTTGGTGGATGGGTGCGACAGACGGCCAAGACATTTGTACTACAATAAGGATTGCTCATTTGCCTTTCTCCTAGGGTTTGGTTATTGACCTCTTTGGTCTACTTTTAGCAACAGATCTCGAAGTCCCGGGTCGTACCAAAAAGGTTTACCTATTGGGGTTTCCATTTGTTTTTAAGTAAAATTCTGTTTAGGAACGGTCCCATGTCAGAAATATAGCGGAAATACTCCCTCGTATCAGCTGTTTTTTTTGCTGAATTGGCTACTTCATGGACGTCTCTTCAACTGAATTGTCAGTTGCAGTGTAAGAGAAATACGGGAAATTGAAAAATTGAAACACATCAGCCATATCAATGAGACTGAATGGTCGGTCTGGTTGTAACAATGATTGACATCGTTCCGTTTGTCATCCGCCAATGGCCGCAGCATCCTCATTGCCGAGAGGATACGAGCAATCTGGTGCCAACGCCCATGGTCAGCGGTAGGTACCTACCATTATATGCCTACTCCAATCTGCTATCATTGGGGGGCGCATCGCGCAATAATAATCGATAAACTTTTAAAATAACGCATTTCTCGTTCTTACACACAGACAATAAAATCCATAAAATCGATACCGTTTCAGAGAAATTTGGCCACATACACTTTGACTTTTCGAATTGAGAGAAAAGGCAATATTTGGAATGGTTTTTGGAGTATATTCAGTATACCTTATATTTAATGACCGTGGTATGATAACAAGAACTTAATAAAAGGAAATACACTACAAACTCTCGCTCACATAATACCACCGTAAAGTAACAACATCGCTATCGCGTTTTGTGAGTAACCGGTGGTCCATTGGAGGGGATAAGGGAAGGAGGGGATAGAAAAAAGGAAAAAAGGGATCTCCATGGGCATCAAAAGACTTCGGTTATCTTCTATACTATAAAAAACAATATATTATTTAAAAGTGTACCATCTATAATAGTATTGCATAAGACAACTAAACAAACCGTATGAAGGATACTAAAATAATTTGAAATTGGAATGTAGTCATTGTATTGCCAAGAAATAAAAGTAACGAGTAACAACATCATTTAGTTATTTAATACCAATTGTCATATCCTGAGACATAAAGAGTTCACCGTGGTCGTTTGCTGCCAAGATTCTCTCGGGAGCCTGCGTTCCTTGCAAGCGCACCATTGGGTTACCCAACAGCCAAACCCAAGGGTGCGCCCCTTGGGTTTGACTGTTTCGCGGTCCAGTGATGAGCGTGGTCAAAGGTAGATCGTGAAGTCCTGAGTTCGAGTCCTTGGTGTCCTTGGGCCAAAAAGTGTTATTGAGATTTTCCAATTCTTTATAACAGTCTAAAGCAAAGAACTAAAACCGCTAGAAGTCAGGAATTTGGTGGCGTGACATCACCGTGCCGTGCAGTAATGCCTGAAAACCCACCTGTTGTATATGGTAATAAGAATGCGAAACTCGTAAGCTGCTTACAGTCGGGTGATAGGATGAAAATATCTGACCTATAGGTGCAGAGGTAGCTCGTAATAACGTGGGTGTAATGACACTTTAAACAAGTATTTCTCGATTGGGCAGCCGAGGTATCCAGCGGCTGAGCCTCATTTACTTTTATTTACGCGTGCCGCCAAATTATCGACGGATATTACGCAAAAAGCATTCCGCCAAGTAATGCGACATCGAAAATATTTTAACAAGACACAAAGCCAAATTATTTAAAAGAAAGCAAAACAATTTAAGCTGACAGGAGCTCATTGAACAGAGAAACGTATTCAAATATCTGAAATTGTTGACAAATTAAGTTCCCCGCCCGGACTCAAACTCCCTTACCACTTGAGCGCGACTCTTCAAAATTGTATTACGGACAAATGTTACGTGCAGCTCCATTTAATCTGCGTGAGCCGTGTGTCTTAGGCATAAAGTTTATATTTGACCAGCTCTAAGTTTATAAACTACTTTTGTAAAGTTGTCACGATTCACGAAGGGACGGTTCCGAGATGTTCGTTTTACTAGTTACTCAATTAGGCCCTTTGTATTTGTTTATCTGAGTTTGTATAGCACTAGAGAGAGATAAATATACATATTAGCGTGTGTATGAACGGGATAACAGATGTAAAGTAATTTGAGACAGTTCTTTTCACGGGTAATACGTTCCTATTTTGAATAGCAACACGAACTGGCGGGAAATGCATTTGGAGTTCTTTTTTTTTTCACTAATTTGGTAATGATTGTTGATTTTCTTTGATACGTTCGGAAATTTAATGCTTTACGTTTGGCTACATTAAAATAAAGTTAGGTTAGACATTCAATTAACGTGTAATATTACCGCGGAAAGTGGGCTAATTTTGTGTCTACATATAATGAAACCGGCTAAGGGCGAGTCGGTCACGCCTATTACCACCTACCTCTACATCGAACATTGTAGTTTACTACCAGTTCGAACCAATTTTCGTTTCAAGTTTTCATCGAATTCTATAATTCCACTTTTTTCAAATCCTCTTCTCAGTACTACAAAAGTTAGTGTATTGGTATTGGGGACAACATTTTATAAGCGAATATTTCACAAAGTATTCTAAAAACTTTTTAGATACCTCCGGCTCATCTAAAAGCACCTATTCAATGTCACTCCACACAGCTATACTCTCACGTATTTTTTTACCCTAACGTACGCGCACAGAACAGAAAAGATTACATGTATGGAGCTACCTTCAACATCTAATTTTTCAAAATCATACTCCGTCATTTTGTAGCGGCTCTAATAACGAAATACGCTACTTCCAGATTTCAAACATCCAGCACCGATAATCATCGAGTAAAACGTCTGTGACATACGGATGGACAGACGGACATGATGAAATTACAAGGATTCTGTTTTTTGTCACCTGGCTGATATCTATACTAACAGCGCCTAACGTTTTAAAATTTCTGTCTATTTTTTGTACGTAGTGTAAACTCGGGAAAGGCTGAACTGATTTTGATGAAACTTTCACTGAAAAAGAGATAGTTCACACAAACTTTGTTTCTGAAAGTAGCGCTGTTTGCTATCAACTTTCTAGACCATGAATAGCCAGGACCAGCCCTGGTATTCACGGTCTAATCCGATGCATATTGCCAGTAGACGAAAGTATTGACCACACGATCGAAGTAAAACTTCCGTACTTCTACGATACGTAACTGGGTTTGAGAGGAAGAGAGAAAGAAAATGTGTGCATATATCTCTATCTCTCCCTCCCATCTCGCTCTCTCTCTCTCTCTTTCTCTCTCTCTCTGTCTCTCGCCCCTACTACATGTACAGTAATACAGATACAAAACGTAACTTTCTATCTCCACTAACTAATACCTCCTTATTGATGTCTTCATTTTACGCGAATGTAAATTACAATAAAACTACTTTTACGGATTTTATAATTACTTAACTAGCCCGACTGAAGCTTTACATCAACATGGTCACGGGCAGACTGAGATGACAGATGTCCTGATGTCATATTGTATGTAGAACAACTCAATGATCAGAATTATTCGGGTAGTTTTAATACAATATGACATCAGGACACTTGACATCTCAGTCCGCCCGTGACCTGTGACCGTTGCTTTTTGTTATTGCACAATAATAAAGGATATAATAAATAAAGGAGTTTTTCTTAACATGTACTATCTCCTCCCACGGTGGAACATATGCATCTCTCATAAATACTAAAACGACCAACTTTAACTGACTACTGAGTACTGGCTACTTAAAAATCACTTCACGTATTAAATATTGAATGAAATAAAATTTACGAACCATCGAAATATCGGTCACGTCCAAGTAATAATCGATTAAGCATAAACTGCCAAAATATTGCGAGTATAGTTTGTATTCCGCGAGTGAGCTGTGAGTGAGTGAGTGAAAAACCCGCTCACCCCTCCGCTGAGCCGTGATTGAGCAAACACGAGGTGACTTTGTGCGATCGACGACCGATGGTGCATAAAACATCTCTGGATCAAACAAAATTGGATGGTGTTATGTAATATGTTATTATTTCATGTGCAATCGGTGAGAACAAATTACAGACAGAAAGCATTTCTCATTAGAGCATGTACGTACTACAACAGAGTGGTTTTGAATTCAGAGAGCGATATCGACATAGATTTGTTTAATACGACTAGTGTGCGGTGCCTGTGGAGCGACAGATCTTTTACTTCTTCTATAAAAGATAAATAATAATAATAATAATAATAATAAAAGTCTTTTGAATACCGATACGAAAATATTGTTATTTAACAAAAGCGTTGAGCTGTATCATTAAATGTCACTTATTATTTTTGATTATGATGATGATATTATTAATGATGATGGTGATGACGAGGGTGATGATATTTGTTTAATTATTTATTTATTTAAGTTAGGCACCCCAACAGCACACTCATTATTACAATATTGATAAATAACAGTTTATGGATTATTCCGATGGGTGTACCAATAATAGGAGTACACGTCATTCACAAAAAAATATAATGCGGTCCAAAGATAATAGTAGAAATTGAGTTAAACATAACAACATAAGATCCTAATAAAAAAAATCCGATCTTAATGAATAATAAAAAAAAAACGTGTTCGGGTTTATGTCCTTTTCAGCCACTGTTAGGAGTCTTTTGGCAGGATAAGATTTAAACCAATTTAATAGTTTGCCAAAAATTCCAAATGACTTCAATTTCATTATGAGGAGTGGGTGGGGGATCTTGTCAAAAGCGCTGGAAAAGTCAGTGTAAACTTTATCCACTTGTTACCCCTTGTCAATATCTCAAGATAGGTCAGACAAAAGATATTAAATTTGTGTTAATGGATACTTTATGAAGCCGTGTTGATGTGATGTTATAAGAGGGATCACATGTTGTGTGATTACAGGGTGTACCACGGATTCAAATGCCTTGGAGAAGATGAGCAAAATGGCTATAGGACGATAATTTTTCATACTAGTTTTCTTCCAGTTGTCCGGGAATACGCCGCTTTTGAGAGAGTGGTTAAAAATGTACCACAGAGAGAGTGGTTAAAAATGTACCACAGAGGTAAGGCAAGCTCGCGACTACATCACGACTACATCGCTTAACAAATAGTGCAGGTGTGCCATCAGTGCCCGCACTCTTTGTTGTTGTCTTTGTCCAGGTGTTTTAGTTCTATAAGCACTTCGTTTTCGACTTGAACAGTGTTTCCTGGTTATACACTACTGAGAAATGTTTCGAGAGAAGCGCGGTGATATCAGACCCTGTGCTACCAACTGATTCATCTAGATACATCGTAGCTGGAAGCGATGTAGCGCCCTTTGTCTTCGTTTTTATATAATGCCAGAATGCCTTGGGGTTAGTTGGACAACCAAACGACATTATTAAGCTCTGTCTCTATTTACATCTATAACAAGTGCACTTTGTCTGACGCGAAGGACGCGGGTGCTGCACTTCTACACCCGGTGTGATGGTGATGATGTGATTGGCCTTTTTTATCTATTTACATTTCATATTGTTAGCGGCAGGTGTAAATTTTCCGAATAAAAAAAAGTAAAATAAAAAAATCAAGAAAATAAAAATAAAAATGGTATGATTGTATGTATTTGAAAATATAGAAGAATGATAACATTTTAAATATCAGACTATGTTTTTTTGATAATGTATAGGATTTCATCATGTATTTATTTATTTCTGTAAAACCTAACCTGTATAAATAAATAAACTTAATATACTATTTCTACAATTGTTTTAAAATATTAATTGTAGTATATTATAATTATCATACGTTTTCAATGACCCTCTGGACTTGTAAGCCTAACTCCCTCTGGCTATACGTTTAGGTTTTACGTGTAACAACACTTTATGCTTCGCTCTCTCATGTCTCCGTCCACGTCCGACCCCTGTAAGGAGCCCGGGATGTCGTAATGAACTCTTTTTGACTGCGGACGCTCCATCATCGAATCTCCCGATCCCTTTACCGGTGTTGACTCGACTCACTCCATGTTGTTGCATGTTTGATTTGTTACATTAACGACATGAATATCTTATCGACCATTTCTAGATTGCGTTTGTATCGCGTTTTGTTAGGCCCTGGACATTCTCTTGTTCACTCTGCACGAATGGGCATGTGGTTCACCTGCTAAGTGACTATCAATACGTATATTTGCATCACTGCTGATACTGTCGTCATTGAGGTACTCGGTCTCTCCTCCTTTTCTGGTTGATCCCAAATTCTCTGCTTAAGCAAATCCGAGAACGTGATATAACAAAAAGGGTTACTATAACTGAGGCAAAAGGTTCTATGCAGCATAATTTCTTACATTTTCGGCTGTATAGCGAGAGAAGCCGTACATGAGAAGAATTTGAAGGGGAAAAGGTGGGAAAATGAAACCGAACAGTTTGAATGGAAAAGCCTAATAGACCGGATAGATCAAGTATATTGGTCCAACTTCTCGATTTTATCAAAATACTTCTTAAGCGCGTACGCCCTACGCCAGATACTTGCGATCAAACAATTTAACAAATATGTAGGTAGCTACGTAAAACGGACAAATTATCGGTATTGATACATGTTTTTCATTGTAAGAAGAAAACAGAAGAATTTAATTATTTTTTCATGTAATTCTCCAGACGGAAAAATTACATGGTTACCCCATTTTAACTTTTGTTCCGAATCTTAACTGAAGTTCGATATCTGTTTTCTCCTCCTACTTTACGGGTTACAATATAAATACTTACTAAAAGGTACTAACGACTAAATAACTTGCTCTACTTTCCGGCCGGGTTACTGCTGCCGTGGTCATGCACCAAGCGAGGTGTTCCAAAAAATATAGTCGCTTACCGTTACCTTTCAATAAGTATGTATAGAAGGTAAAGTATTGCACTTTAGTGTCTGTAGGCTATACAATTATATATTCCTTTTTTATGTTGCCCTTCTTTAATCCTTCTCCTTTTGTTAGCTTACCTTTTAATTCTTCTCAAATAATAGGCAGACACTGACAAAATGATTTGAAATGTGTTAACTGCTATCAGGTATGGCCATGTTCTAATGGTGTCTACATACTTTTTTCACGCTTTCTCTATCAGCGTGACATTAAAAAACACTTTTTAAGAACCCTCCCTTCTTTCAAATATATTCATTTAAATTGGACCAATTCTTAATTCTATACGTATACTGTTACTGGCTAGTAATTAATAAGTAATCTTCAAATATATTCTCACGTGAAATTCAAGAGGCGAAAATGAAACAAAATATAATGTTAACAAATCGAATAACCTTTCACTTCACTTGAGGGCTGTTTGCAAAATAGCTAAACGGGGTCCTTTTGTCTTTGAGGGTGCTCTTAGCCCTCTTGATTAGTCAAGGGGTTCCTTTTAAATAATAAAATAGTTACTGCGGTGGGAAACACGTTAAGTGACTTGTTAGTTTTTGACTTCGTTGTTTGATGAACGTAAAAGTCAAATGCCTTTGCGAAATCTTAATTTTAAAAACTTATTTGTTTCGAATTTAAAGGACTTGGCAAAGGAATCAATTTTATGCCAGGTGTTAGTAAAGTAGGGCTGAAATTTTTATTGTGATGTTACTTTTGCATTCCTTACACATTTATGTAATACAAGTTATTTGTGTCGTGTTGTGGAGTGAGTTTGAATTCCTTTCTTTCAATCAGTTCTCAAGTCAGATCTCAATTCTTATTTTTTTGCTACGCCTATAAACATCCACATAATTACTATGTAGACATGCGTGTTTACCTTCACTTTAGACCTGTCACTTTACTACCATGTGTGGCACCGCCATGGTCGTTCCGACCCAATAGTGCTCCAAGGGCTTAACAGCATGTTTACAGACGTATTAAATGTACCACCATTAACTAAAATGTCTTACACAAGCAATTATATGTGCGTTATTAAAATTTCGTCCGGCGCTACTGTGGCGGTTGTGTAACATTTGACCCATTTCGAGACTAATGAGTGCTTCAGGTTTTGGCTGCGGCGCCTCGTTAGCTCGAGAGCGAGCTCTACCGGAGGTGTAGTAATATAAAAAAGTCATTTTATTGGAACATTTAACTCGTCTCTTGTTAAGATGTTAAGTTAAACTGTTTAGCTAGGGGTAGTGGTGTGCTGCATTGCAACCAGTTTGGGCCGGCACGAACGAGGAGGCATCTCTCGCTAACACGATACCGTCGTAAAATGACTATGCTGTCACATTTCGTGCGGGATGTGAGTTTCCGGTAGAACAAAGGGGGTCCGATAGAACAAAGTCATCAAAATGCTCGAGGACAAGTGTTACAGGTACTAGACAACGGACACTACATAAACAAACGGATAAAATTATATATATAATTGTTATATATATAAATTTAAGTACTATATATTTAAGATTTTTATTATAGAAAATAGATAACAAATCCATGACCTGGGTGCGCGTAACGCGCTCAGGTTATCTTCATCATCATCATTATAAGCCCATAGGTCCACTGCTGGACATAGGCCTCTTTCAATGAACGCAAAGACGACTGATCTTCCGCTACTTGCATCCATAGCCACTGCACGGAGATCGTCTTTCCACCTGGTGAACGGTCGACCAATACTTCGTTTTCCTAAACGCGGCCTCTGAATGTGTGACCAGCCTACTGCCACTTCAGCGAGTATATGCCTTAAGCGTATATTAATGTTAGGGCAAGAGTAAGAGGTCCGAGCACACTTTTCCTCTCTTTCTTTTTCTCATAGCCCGTGCGAGAAGTACTGTTAGCTCAGTGTAAGTGCTTATACTGATAATTCAAGTAAATAACAGAACTCTCAAACGTTAAACACATCGAAACGATGGGGAAATATCTATCAACATGAAACTTACAATTCGTCAGGCGCGTTAGAACGTACGCAAGCTGTGACCCTAAGATCCAAAAACAAATACGTATGTACCCATAATTTCAACACCGATGATATTTAGTAAGTCTATTCTTGCATCATTAGCGACAATAGAGATAGAAGTTGCCATATGACGGTGGTCGTCTTTGCGGACAGAGAAAGAAGATGTGAAAACAGTAATTTCGTCTATATCGCATTAGTATTGCGCGGAAATGAATGACTGGCTTTCGAGGTGCTCTGATTTCTTGTTCCGAGGCGCCACAACAGAGACTGTACTGATAGCATTCTCGGTTCTTGTGGTATTCGGCACTACAACGTGCCGCGAGCGCCGCACTACAACGTGCCGCGAGCGCCGCACTACAACGTGCCGCGAGCCCCGCACTACAACGTGCCGCGAG
>JAFELO010001379.1:4444-18679 GCA_017140195.1 Eumaeus atala
GACCACGAAGACATGATCCCCGGTTCATAAAATACTACCAAATCTCAATTTAATGCTAAGTATTCATCTACCTTCCTTCACGAAGTGATAAAATTCAATTACAATCATTTAGATTTACAGAAGATTCGACACGACCGGAATGAAATTAGGCGCAGGACTGACGGCATAACGTACTGTCCGATGCACGGGGGTGCTTTTTTTTTTCGGAGGGACCTAATACTGGTTGGCTGCGCTTGTCCAGACTCAACAGTTCGGCTGACTACGAAGACTTTTGTGTCTTCAGGTTTAGGGAAACGATAGGGGGACAGACCCCCTCAATTCCCTATGATGGGAAGAGATGTAACGGGTTGATTGTGGGCGTACCCTATAGTAATTATTTTTGGGACCGAAAAGGGGGAAGCGGTCCCCCTCACCACCCTAGTGGGACGGCGCGCGCACGATGCCGTTTAAGTTGCGGTGTCATGGATAAGGATAATTGAGCTCGTTTAATGTTTGGCTTATCTAGGGAAGCCGGACTGCTCACACCCCCCCCTCTGACGGAAGGGGGGAGGGGTTAATACCACTGGCGGATTCGAACTCGGGCTCGTTTCCGTAAGCGGTGTGTGAGTTTGACATATGTTATAACTGTGTCACTATATGTAAGATTTCATCACTCGACCGGTACGAGCGGTGTATATCGTATTGGTTTCAGCAGAAATATGCATTTACGCACCATCCAGCCGACCCAAGCGGGCCTGAAGTGTGTGTCGGGCTCAGGTCGTGAAGCGATAGCTGCTACCGACCAAAAACTGCTATTCGTAAGTTGGCCCTATTGGCATTTTACAGCGGGAGCGTGTCTTGGTGTTTCTTTGTTTGTGTTCTTGGACAGACTTAGCTACTGCTATCGCGATCGCGTCGTCTGCGTCGTGCAATACGTGCTTCGGCCGACGATAACGGGTGTCGGTTAGTAACGTCGGATCGTATTCCGATGTTTGGACGATTAATTTATTTTTGTGATTAAGGGCACGATCAAAGAACTTTGAGACAGCTCTTTGAAGTGTCCTTTTATCGAGGTCAATTGAAAGTCACACTGAAGGTCGATGTTTCGGAAGTACCACGGGCATCCAGTAGCCATGCGTAAGTATCTATTTTGCATTTTCTGCAAACGTTCTATTTGGGTAGGGGATATGTGCGCGAATGCTGCACTGCAATACGACAAGATCGGTCGAATGCATGTAGTGTACAAGGTGAGCTTATGTCTATACGCCATTTTGCTCTTCTTGTTTATAAGAGGATAAAGTTTAAAAAGGACATATCGTGCCTTTTTCAGAACATTATCTATGTGATTCTTGAAGCTCATCGACCTATCGAGAGTGACTCCCAAGTATTTCACCGTCTCTGCTCCAGTACCTCTTTACCGTAGAGCAGGATGGGAGGCATGTTTCCTCGTCCATGCGAGGGGTGGTTTAGTGAGAGGAGTATGGACTTACTCTTCTCCGCATTAACCTCTATTCTCCATTTTAAGAACCATTCACCGAGTTCGGGGACGGCTTTTTGGAGTAGTTAGGCTCAGTAGTTGGGAGATATCTAATATACGGTGCGGTAAAATCCGCGAACATCGCCAGCTGGACGCTGGGGTGTCGCGGTATGTCGCTAGTGTACAGATTGAAGAGGGTGGGAGAGAGAACCGATCCTTGCGGACAACCGGCTCTGAGGGGACGAGGGGAGGATAGGGTGCCCTTCAATCTGTAGCGGAACTGCCTGTTTGCTAGGTATCTGTTTACTATCTGTACCAGAATGTCAGGCAGTCCTAACTGGTATAGCTTGAAGATGAGGCCTTGATGCCAAATCTTGTCAAACGCCTTTGCTACATCAAAGGAAGCAGTGCCCGTACCGCGTGGCCGGCCCTGTCTTTTGAGTCCCGATAGTACGTATTCCGTGAGGCGGTGTACTTCTTGTGGGCAGCTGTGGCTGTCGCGAAATGCGAACTGCTCGTCTATGAATAGGTTTTCCTCTCGCATCACGGATTTTAGGCGTGCGAGTATTATCCTTTCATAGATTTTACCTAACGAGCTTATGAGACTTATGGGTCGGTAACTAGTGGGCTCCACCCGGGGTTTCCCCGGTTTGTGTATGCCGACCACTATGGCTTCCTTCCCTACGTCTGGGAAGGTGCGTTGCGCCAGAAGGACGTTAAAATGCACACCAGGAGGTGTATAATAACAGGAGGCAGCTGTTTCAGCGCCTTATTGGTTATTCCATCGGGCCCGGGGGCCCTCTTTGAGTGAAGGTTCTTTTTACCTTCTGTGTCCGTCAGACGTATGATCTCATCATCATCATCCGGTGGCACAGCCTCTTTTATGTGAGTGGGGTCTGTGGGGAGGGAGCTAGGCGTGCATTGACTCTCTAGTGTGTTGGCTAGATACTCCGCTTTTTCGTCATCCTCTAGTGCAGGTAATCGATTTTCGCGATTTAGTGGTGACATTTGAGCCACCGGTTCGGATTTCATAGCCCTCGCTCATGGCCAGTAGGCCGTGTGATACTGAGATTGTTCGCTGACGAAATTGATCCCATCTCCATTTTATGAACTTGGGAATAACCTTCTTGACTTCTCTTTCGAGTTGTCGGATTGCCTGCATACTACGCCTCCGTTGCGATCGTACAGACGTTTCGCCGCATTTTTTCGACTGATTAGGTCCCTAACGTCGTTGGAGAGAGCTAAACAGTCCTCTGGGACGGTGGAGATCTCTCTTGAAGATTCTCCTAGTTTTCTAACCAGTACTGCGGTGACTATGGATGAGGCCGCAATAGCCGCTTGAGGAGAGTCTATACTGTCTGGCATACTATCGAGTTCACTCGATTTAACGTTAACTAAATTATCTTTTAGTAATTTATAGTCGATGATCTTTTTCTTTACTTTAATATTTCTATTAAAACGGGTCTATGGTCCGAGTTAAGCTCGTGTAACGTTTCACCCGTCTTGATGACGAGGGAAATGTTTTTAACCAGTGTTATATCGATTGTACACGGTGAACGTATATACCCATTATTGTTCAGAGTATAATGGGTTGGGAGTTACGGAGCGTTGATGATGATGTTACGATCATCGACATATTTTCTAAGGACAGTCCCGCGACTGTTGTTATATGTATTGTCCCAGGTCACGTGGTGGGCGTTGAGGTCCCCAGATAAAATTATTGAGTCATCTGCGTTTAAATTTTCGAAAATAGCGTTAAGGTCGCTAACTAGAAGCGGTTTTGAGCGTGACTGATATGCGGACACTATGGTGATGGGCTGATGGCCCGCCATGCATAGCTTCCATAGGGATACTTCTAGATTTTCTAGAGGGGGGCGGGTCAAGTGGGATACAATGAAGGGACCTCTTGTAATAGATGACTGTACCCCCCACGACGGAATCGGGGCCTGTCGTTTCGAATAACATTGTAATTGCAAATACGCGGATTAGAGTGGCTAGGTTTTAGGATCGTTTCATGCACTAGAAGGATGACTTTATGTTTCGGGAGGAAATCCCGCAACTCATGGTCTAAACGAGTTGGGTTTTGTCCTTCCCGTGGTATCCATTTGTAGGCCTAGTGGTAGTGGCGTTTGATCGTCTCGATCAGCGCGTGATGGTCCTCCAGAGCCTGAAGCGTCTCAGACATGGAGCCATATCTTACTTAATTCGCGAACACTTTGACCTCACGTAGGTCAATTGCTCGCAGGAAATTCGCTAGGAATTCCCAGTCGGTGCCTATATCCTCTCCTTTGCCACCCTGAGCGGGCATTTGGGGCTGATGCTGATGCGTCTGGGGCGTCAGGGACATCAGGGGCACAGGAGCCGGGGCCATTTGACCCCTTCGTGCCTGGGGCATCGAGGCCCTCTGTGGCTGCTGGGGTGTGGGAAGGAGGCGCCTCGGCGCCGGAGGTGGGCACGAGGCCTTTTGCGGGTGGAACCACGCGTTGGTGGTGGGTATGGGGGTAGGGATGAAATCATCCTATATACGCGATATTTCTATCGCGCAGAAGGGCGGTCAAGCGGCGGTGTTCGCCGGACGCCGTTTCTTACAGCACCCGCTGTTATGTGATTGACACTTATTTTTTGTCGTGGACGACTATCCGGGTAGGGCGTCTCTCCTTCCGGGCTAGGGGCTCCTCCATGGCCTCAGGGGCTTCTCTCTGGGGAGATAGCGCTGGCGACGGCCCTGCAATAGGTGTTGCGTATGGCTTTCCAGCCACAACTGACTTTGCCGCCTTTGCAGGCGGAGAAGGGGGAGCCGAGAGGGCCGAGAAGCTACCGCTTTCGACGCGGAACTTTCTCTTCCTCAGCCTTCTAGCCTTCTTCACCGCCATGAAGTCGGCGTCATCGGAGCACGGGGGTGCAAAACAGCCAACATATATATATATATATATATATATATTGTCCTCCACTTCTTTATGTTTAGATGTCTTCGACACTTTCGCTTCGTGATAGTCAACATAACATCTCCACATTTAAAGAAAATAACAATTGCGCCTTAGAAATATTAAAAAACAAAAATTAAATTAAAGTATTAATTTTGCTGAACAGATACCTGGGTTGGTGGATATTTACGCATCTACTTATTTACTCCTAAGCGTTAGTTTTTCAACAAAAAAAGAAAACGAATATGTATGTAGGTATGTACGTGTCTAACTGAACTTTATATCTTGTCGATCAGTAGGAATTATTAAAATGAACTATGAAACTCTGAATTCATAAGATTTGCACCACTAAGGAACCAGAGCAAGTATTAAGTACCTAACGCACATTTCTTGTTGTTCTTGTATTAGCAAATTAAATTAACCAAAGAGTGTTTAGATAGGTTGATTCTACCATAGCCATGTAAATCAAGTTCATTATATTGTTTTCTTATGCTGACTCTTGTTCTATTATATCACGTTTTCTTATGCTGACTCTTGTTCTATTATATCTCGTTTTATTTAATGATATGGACCCTCTGGCCATGATAATAATGTTAGCTGTTACAGACACTCTCATATCGGGATGCATCTCTCCTATCTGCGGGAGGGGGTCGGTTCATCGTCATGATCAGCCTTATCCTTATATATCTTATCCGTCCACTGCTGGCTTCTTTCAATGACGCCAAGACGATCGATGTCCTACTACTGGCATCCATCCAGGACCGGCTACTGCACGGAGATCATCTTCCCACCTGGTGAACGGTCGACCAACACGTGAGATGACCAGGTGTCCAAATTAAGACTACCCGATTAATTATAATTTGGTTGTCCAGATTAACGCAAATAATACTCATTATATCTTGCTGCCTCGAGGTGTTGTGTTTAGTTTTTGTTTTGAATGATTATCACTGGGTTCCAAGCAGAGGGAAGAAGCCAGCCTGTTTTTCGATAGCCTCACGGATCATCCTTGGCAGGAATTGTTGTACTCTAATCACCGGATTATTTTCGCTTTATCAAATTTAATTTAATAGCGGCGGCCAACTTCATCATGCCGATTTTTCCTTTTAGGGCACGAAACCCTAAAAAAAGATGCATTGCTTTCACTCAATATATCTGTCATAACCAACACCACCTGTGTCCACAGGGCTGGCGACATACTTCGTGACCTTGATACCGTCCCACGACTTTTTGTCTCCTAGTGTGGTCGAGAAAAGAAGTTCCCGACATGTCGCGCAACATTTTGTCCCCTAGTGAATACGTGGCATTAAAGTTTCCGATGACTTTCGGCGATTGCCGACGTTACCATTGGCATGGTTATGGAAATGCCTTGTTCTTCTTCACGCCATCCCTCAATGGCCCATCGGCTCCTCATGACTTGATGAACAGAACATATCATGTGAGTGAGAGCTGCCTCCCCGGTCGTACCGGCCCCATGCGATGCAATGCATTTCCGGCTGTTTATCGGTTTGTCTGCTTATTGGATCGCGCATCACGGTTGAAACGTCTGAACGGTTTGGTCTATGGTCCACGCACGGGTAACCGCTAGTATTCAACAGATACCTGCCAGCGGTTACTATAGGCCTTCTATATATAGAAAATAAGTTAAGTGTGGTATGACGGTCATGAGGAATTACTGTCATATGATGAGAAGCCTTATGGGCATGTGGCGATTATTCGGCATCGCGGGATATGTCAGCAGGGGTAGGCCTCGGAATAGATGGCCGGATTGTGTGAAAGACGACATGCGCATAACAGGTGTGACTACAGAGATAAAAGATTCCACATAAGGTTCTGACTACTCTATATAAGATCAAGATGACCCAACATACGGCTTGACGACCCCACACAAGGTTGTGCCGACCTTATCAAGGTCGTTGAATTCATACGCACCTGCTAATGCTGGTGTTAATGGGAGCCTCCAAAACATTCGAACCTAACCAGACAAATGGGTAGGCAGACTCATTACGCTTGCTCGCTCGTACAGTGTGAAAAAGATATTTTTTATATTTTTTTGTCTTAAACTTGGAAAATATTTGCCTGCATATAAACAAAAACATTATATGCCTATGCGAACCATTAAAATCACTTATTATTAATTACTGCGTCGATATAGTTTTTTCATTCTTTCTACCCAGAGCAATAGGAAATAAACTGATGATAGTGTGAGACTTACCACGAGGGATTCTTCTTGAGTTTAGCATTGTTGTACAAGACACGCGGCGTATTAGCAAACGTAAACGGCCCCTTGCTTTTTGGTGGCGGCGCTTCCACCAGAACCGAATGCACGCACGCGTTCATACGTCTTCATCCAAAACCTCTCCAGCACAAATAGATAACACTCTTCGATGGCAGCAAATAATAAACAACACATTAATTTTATACTTTCAAACAGCACTCACATAGTTTCATGATAATTGTCATTATGTACGCAAATTCAAAATTGGAACACGATATGATCAGCACAGATTATTTTAGAATAGATTATAAAAATGTAATTGTAATCACACGCGCACTGCATTTTCGGATTTGCGTCGGACAGTGAGTTTGTCGTTATGGCAACACATAAACAAGCGCTTCCGGTCATCAACTCGTGTTGTCTTTTTCATGCCCTTCACAATTTTAATATAGTTAGGTTGTATGTATAATACCGATCAGGTGGCATGATTTACAAACTAGTAGTTCTCACTGAGTTTTTTTATCTTATGTTTAATAAAGGTACCTATATTAGATAGGATGACGATATTAATATAAATACCTTAAGATCACCTATGCGATTACCCAATCCTGATTATAGGGGGCAAACGAGATATGGAGCCTAAAATTACTATCGAGATGCAGGTAGGAACTTCACTGCAGAACAAACTATTGAGTGTAATGAATGCACAGGAGAAACATTTTTTGAGCTGATAATAGTATATAACAATCAATCGACATATCCTATATATTCTTTAGAATATGTTTATATTATGTAGGTACACAACGTAGATAAGTAAATAGTAATATATAAACTAACACAAGTACGTACTTGTGTTTATTACTTAATATCAAGGGGATTAAGGAGATATCGCGATGGGCCCGCCCATAAGTAGGATTGGTTGCGATATCCTTACAGAGTTCCCAACGCCATATTTCAGTTCCATCGAACATTCATGGCCATCTTGCAAACATTAAATGACATCTAGGCGTTAACTCAGTAACAAAATACACTCAAGGAACCCATACATGATAAGTTTGCGGTATTTTGATACAGCTCCTAATACCACCTTCATCTCCGTCCTCAGACCCAAAAGGCCATCAAGGCCTCTAGTCAAGCCCAATCAAACGAGACCTTACTTGTGGGATATTTTTTTAAATTTCTGAGTTTCCATTTTCGTTTGGGCACCTTTTTTGTTACATCATTAGACCTGGTCGATAGACGGGTCTGCAATATTATATTGTCCAAAGATATTGTCAATTATCATCTAACATACACAGGTCCTATGCTAAATTCTACCTCACTTGTGTAACGGAAAGTACAAAAAAAAAACAGCATAATATGTAAGCACATAAAAGGTGAAAATTGAATTGTATATATCTTACAAGCTTTTATAAAATTTAAAACGTAAAACTATGTACTGAAAGGTAATCTCTCTCATGCAAAAAAATATTGCGCGAAATTTGAAAACCAAAGGTTAGGATAAGTAATAACTTACTAGATTTTTTATTACGAAATTGACAGAATATCTTTTGCCCAGGTGAAGCCGTGGCACAAAATATTTAAGTATATATATTTCATAGAGATAAACAAAAGAATATCAATGTTATAATGAATTTACGCGATATTATAACCACTGGAATTGCCATCTAGTCTAATTATTGGAACTATTCACGTAAACAGACTTCTTGAACTTCCCCTAGTTTTGACTTTACGGTAGATGGCGTAGAAATAAATATAAAAGGAATTCTAGCGGAACATGTAATATCTAAATCGAACACAAGGGTGAGTAACGATTAATTAGAGCTTATTCTTAAGTGTACAAAATAGTAGGCACTTATTAAAATAAAATAAACAATGCATTAAAACAAAATAATATAAAATATTTTTTCTCCATGGTTTCTGAATTTATCTTAGTTTCAATGTTTTACACTAGATAGCGAAATAATAGTATTTGTTTCGAAACAGCGCCATCTAGTGGTAAGCTGACATAGTAGTAAGTAAGTAACAAGTCGCGTGAAATATATCAGGACCGCGATAGATGTCTCTATACATTTAATGGAAAAGTAATATTGTAGTGATTTTAGGGTTCCGTTATCCATTCCCAAAGGCACGGTATTTTACTAAGACTATGAAAATATACTATCTAATTTCTATCCCGTCATCAACTCTTTCAATAAACTGATAAGACTTTTACAAATTATAATTTTTCACACTTCAAACTTCAAAAGGTTCAAAGGAGGAGGAGATTTCGCAATTCGTCATTATTTTTAAGATGTGTTCGTAGATAAGTTCACAGTTTAAGAACAGATTTTTGTGGGGAAGGTGGTACCTATTCGAAGGTCCACTATTAAACCAAACTGTCACGACACCTACACAACAGGTCAGAAAACGTGCATTTTTCGTGAAACAATAGTAATACCTTGCAACCAGGGTGGTAGTACGTGATTCTCTGTCATTCTCATATTTCCAGGACAGCAAGGAGTTGATAGAAGACCTTTATCACTTGAAGCGACACTTTGCGAAGAAGAATTGTCCCTTTTTTACACCAATGTCAAAAATTACCGCCTGTGCGCGCGCGGTATCACCTAAAATGCTATTTTCCTTGCACGTACATATATTCCCTGTAGCCGTCTTTTGTCCTTTTTTTATATTTTGAATGGAATTACTGGTTGGCGGCGCTATTGCTCCCGCCTCAACAGTTCTTCGGACTTGCGAAGGTTTTGTCTACAGGTTCAGGGCGACGATAGGGGGGACAGACTTTCACTCCACGTTGCCGCGTGTGCGCTCTGTGTTAGCGTCTACTAAATGTACTGCCAGTTGGGTTGCGCCGTCCAGACGGGCTGCCTTCAACAACAGCAATACCTCTGGCTGAGACTAGTTTTGTATTCGAAGTAAGAGAATGATATTTAGGGTTACTTTGGTGCTCCCCTTGTTTCCACCCCACTTGCGCCAAGTAGGGTTGACATTTGTATCGAGAATTATTACCGTTACTAATACCATCCTACGGAGTAATTCGTTAAGCTCACATCAGAGAAAATTTACGAAACATGAAGTGTTACACATAAATAGGTATAGTTGCATCAGAAACAAAATTCGTAATGTAGCCACCCACTAGCCGCTCTCAAATAGAGATTCTTTAATAATTAATTATTGTGTCATACGCAATATACGTGCGGCGCCAACTGCCTCGAGCCAGTACATGTCTGCCCATTTGCGGGAAAAGTAGGGGTCTGTCCCCCCGTTCCATCTCCCTAAACTAGACGACACGGAAGTCCTTGCTGGTCCGATGAACTGCAGGGGCAAGCGCAACAGCATCGCTAGCAGTATTAGTACAGAAGTAGGTTACTCCGGAATAAATATGCCAACTGCCACGGTACAGGTGTGATTCCCTTGTAACAGCTAGCAATGTGTAATTTACAAATGTTTGGAGTATAGAAGTGGGTAAAGCCTCATTAGACATTTTGTAATATCGATTGACGCAGGCAGGGTCACTGATATAAAGTGACTGAAATGTAGGAAACATGGGGAGATGTAAAAAATGGCGTTATTGTATTGTAATTCAAACTGTTTTGGTCTTTTGTGTTATTTTCAATTTGTGAGTACAGCCCGGAGTGGGGACGCGAACGGGGTGGTCTACGCTTCATATACGCTTGAAGATTAATGAGGCAACAGCCGGAGCGCTTGCGGTCAGCTCGCGTCTGCGCCCTCGTGTCAAGTAACGTGTGCTCGTGTCCCGCGCAGTTGGACAGTCGCCACAGATATTGGTCCGCGCGCTGTGATGGTCGCCCCGCCCAGGGTGTGCTCATGTGTCGTAATGATTTCCTGACGTTAAAAATAGACTTGGAGATGCTTGCCTTTGCCGAGATAAATCGCCATCAAGAAAATTGAAGATCGATCCAGTGTCGCTAGCGATACCAAGACGGAGGTAATGATGTCTCATAGGTTTGTTAAACTCAGCCAGTCTGTATGGCAGGGAACTACATATAAATATGAGATCAAAAACATTTCCCCCTTCTGACGCGGTCTGGGAAAAAGTGAGGCATGAATTACAAGGAGTAGGTTATTCTATACACATCTTCATATGATATTGTGTGTTCTATAAGAACAATAAATAACAAGAAATCACATTAGCAACAACAAATAAAACAAGCAATAAAATCATTATGCCCTCTTTAGGATCGCTTTACACATCACGCACCATGGCGCACGGCCCGTGACCAATCCACCCCATGAAGACATCATAAAATAATAACTCTTGTGCGACAGCCCTTGAGACATGACCCTAATCACAATTCATTGGATAATAATCCCTCGATTTCAATAGATAAGACGCAAAATTGCATGTGTTTATATAAAAACTACCCACGCCTATATATATATATATATATATATATATTTGTGATTTGACTTAAAATAGAGGGAATTTAATGATCTGTGCGTAACGCCAGTAGTCGCAGCATCCGCTCTCTCTACGAGATATAAAACCCGGTCGTGGCGTCGCGTGGCGCTGGATTGTCGTTTTCCGCGTGGAACTGCTAATGTCTCTTTTTAGGATGTCATTATGGCCATAAAAAGTAGGGGGGAAGTTCGAACGGAAATATACATTTATCAATTCTTTGTGTAACATTTGCAATGACTTTTTTCCATGCAGTTTGTTTGAACATTTTTTTATGTGTGTCCCTACAGGGCTCCGGGAGGGACATTTCAATAAAACTTAAGAGTGATATCTCGGGGAGCGTAAGCTACCTACTGTAACACATTTTATATATTAGTACTACACACACATAAGAAAAATGGGATCCTCCTTTTGGTGTTTTTATAGTCTACCTCCCCGAAGGTTAAATTCAAAAGAAATTTATGTCAGCTTTTACTTTTTTTCTTAAACTGGAGTTTTGTCTTCAAGAACGAACATGCTTGATAATTCTGAAGCGAAACGTTATTCTCAACATTGTCTTAGAGCGTTACTATTAGCGTTGACGTAGGGCCTTACTATTAGCATTGACGTAGAACGTTATTCTCATCGTCGACGTAGAACATTACTCTCAGCGTTGACGTACAACGTTATTCCCAGCGTTGACGTAGAACGTTACTCTGCGTCGACGAAGAACGTAACTCTGCGTCGACGTAGAACGTTACTCTCAGCGTTAACGTCGAATGTTCTTTCCAACATTTTATAAGAACCAACATAACTTAGCCTAGCTCGTGTTTTTTTCGGTAGGACGCTGACTTTTGAGACACCTGTATACATCGAGAGCCTATATCATTTTAGGAGTCATCTACAAAAATTGGGGCCTGTACCAGCTCAGTAAATCTCTGATGCACTTCAATCAAAATAAGTGTTCTGCGTGTAAAATAAATTAATTTTCATAAAAAATGTCCGATTTCAACATGCGACAGAGCACACAATTGCCCGCCGAGTTCAAGTGCATCATTCTTCAGAACTGCATCGATAGATTGAAGATTCAATTTTATTCATTTTCAACATTTCTTTTCTTATTTTTTATATAGTCTCCTTTTATTGGAAAAATGATTTTCTATTATTTATTGGCTTTGTTTTCATTCTTAGTACGGTGCTGCAATTAATTATATGAATATAAGAATGTAATTAACAGTGTAAATGTACTACTTACAACGCCTGATTGTTATAGAGGTTTGGAGAGAAAAAAACACTTTTAAAATTTTAGGCGTGCATATTTGCCATTTTAACCTTTTCTTCGGTATCTCATCATCAGATGACTCATAACTTTTCGAACAAAAAATACTTATGAATATTGAGCCACAGTTGACGACGTAAACGCATAACACAGGTACGTGGGTAGAATAAGAATCAAACAGTCGAGAGGGGCTGGGACCTCTTCTTTTTTGAAGTCGGTTAAAAGATTAGGTGGTTGGATGAAACCGCGTGGCGCGACTAGTCAGTGCACTCAGGTGGGGTTGGAAAGTCTGTCCCCTTGCCAAGCTGCTCGGCCACACCTGTTGTATTTTGTCACAGTAACACTCGCTATTTCTGGTATTTAAACTCGAACAAATATCAAAATTGTTTAATTAGAAAGGGAATCGATATTAATGAGGTGCACGCGTCGCATCTTAATGGGGTAACTTCTTAATTTATGTGGAGGTGCGTCACAAGCACAGCGGTCGTTGGACAAAAAATTGATTTACAACTATTCATAAGTCGATTTATTTTTAACTTACACCATGCTCTGGAAGTACCTCTCGCTCACATAATACCGCCGTAAAGAGACATCAGTGACGCGTTTCGTGCGGTTTGTGAGTAGCCTGTGGACCATTGGGAGCGGACGGCTGTTCAGGGGCGTCGGTAATTGTAAACAGGCTCCGATTGCTCGCTCGCCCTCCTGTTCTATATAAAAAAGCCTACACCGATTGACATAATGGCCACTGAATCCGACAAAGTATATTTTGATAGTTCCATCTGCCTTGGACGTCAGGGATAAATGAAATGATTAAACTATAAAGGAACACAGGTACCGTGATCATTTTTGCGTCAAGCAAACTTACTAACTGCATAACTACAACATTTCAGATATTTCTTATGATTTAATAACGTCTCTGAACTGGTCCTCCCGTGAACAATATGTTAAATATGATCGAAAGTAAGTTAATAAAACTGCGAAACATTCTAGGCCTCTGCCACAGAGCGCCACAGGTCATGGCCACGAGGCACCGGCCCAGCGGCTCCCCGCCCCCTTCACCAAGTGGTCAGTCCAACGGGTAGGATGCCGTCCAACTCTCCGTCTCCCGGTGCGGGACCACTCAAGAACCTTTCTTCTCCAACGGTAAACTACCAATGTGATAATTATTGTGTAGCTTACTGTTATGGAGCATTAAGGAAGAACATGGAGAAGTACCTCAACCTAAACAGGACGCAATTAAATTTACTAGATATCAAGCTGCATGTGTAACGTGTGCCAGCGACGTTGAAAAAACTAGTGGATAATCAAAGCAACTGAATTATACATATCCTCCCATTCGGTTTGGGCAAAAACTCCCGCCTGAAGACGGTCCGATAGGTGGACATTCCATCCAACTTCACTAAAGAAACGATTCCATCGTAATGTGATTTGATTTATCCCACTGACCTTGTAAACACGAAATGTTGTTTGTTGCTTCACACAAAAACTACTGAGGCGATTTTGACAAAATTTGTGCACATATACAGATAACAATCTGGAATAATCTTCTTCCCACTTGGTGAACACTTCGTTTCCTTAAACGTGGCCTCTACTCCAGAACATTACTGGCTCATCTGCCATCTGTTCTTCTGAGTATGTGACCAGCCCTCTGCCACTTCAGCGAGCGCATTCGTCGCGGGATATCGGATACTTTAGTTCTGTGCCTTATGTCGTAACGACTTATTCTATCGGACAGAGAAACACGCAACACAGCATGTGCGATAGCCCGTCGAGCCACCGCAAACATGCGGACCAGTCCTAAATTAAGAGGCCATGTTTGTAGCCCCATAGGTCATCACGGGGAGAACGTATTGGTTGAAGGCTCTGCGGTATAGCCGACGTGAGAATGTGAGGAAGCATCCGGAAATTAGCTGCAGTCAATCAACATTTCATTTGTAAAATTAATATAAAATTTTCGCTGCATTA
>JAFELO010001379.1:24064-35357 GCA_017140195.1 Eumaeus atala
TGTGCGATAATTTTTTTAATGAAATGTGAAAGCAAATTAAAACCATTGTATTTTGTTGTAATTTGTAAACATGTCAAACTCTTATGTGCTTGAATCAGTTTTAACACGCGAAATCAAAGGCTGTCAGTTTTCAACGACTAAAGGAAGCGGATGTTCGATCTGCGCGATTGTCCACGGTATTTCTACCTGCCATCGTAAGTAACATCGTAAGTAACATCGTAAGTAATATCGTAAGTAACATCGTAAGTAACATCGTAAGTAACATCGTAAGTAACATCGTAAGTAACATCGTATGTAACATCGTAAGTAACATCGTATGTAACATCGTAAGTAACATCGTATGTAACATCGTAAGTAACATTAACATCGTAAGTAACATCGTATGTAACATCGTAAGTAACATCGTATGTAACATCGTAAGTAACATCATATGTAACATCGTAAGTAACATTATTGACGTTTTACTATCGGTAAAGTCACAAAGTATGAGTTTCAGATCGATCAAATTAAAAAAGTTGTTAATAGGTTTTTCATCTCATTTTTAAAAACAAAAATGTACTTAAATAGTTTTTTTATATGAATACAACGTGGGTACGTACGTAAGTTGCTCCTGCGTCGTCAGTTCAGTAAATAAAAACAGACAGAAATGAACGGACACTTTACAGCTGACACTGAGCAAAATGGTCAGTGTCAGCTGTAAAGTGCCATTAAAAATATACTTTGAGTCTAAATACATTCACAAAATACTAATTACGTTATCGTAGATGCTCCGGAGTTGGCTGCTTCAGCCGACATATCTGTCACGGCCACATGACACATATCTGTCACGGCCACATGACACATATCTGTCACGGCCACATGACACAATTCACGACCGTGTGCTAGTCGTACCGGAACAACTTCGATAGCTGCCAAGTGACGGCGCCGTGTGACCGAGGTGATACCTCTCATTATATGACACCGCTGTAAGTGTCGGCTGTGCTGTCTCGTGAGTGTGGTGGGAAAGGAATGTTCTCCGCATGCAACACCTGCTGCAATATTTATAAGTTTTCATGTGTGGTACTGTTGATGGCGTCAATGGCCGGCTCCCTGAGTTAGTCAGTTGTATTCAGCCAACTGTACCGCCAGGTATATGATCAGGTAGGATGGTGCTATCTTAATAGGTGACTTTATAATTTATAGCGCTGGTCTCAGTTGCACGTCATACGAGAGATGTATGCATCTCTTCGGATTTATATAGAGCTGTATAGATTTGTAAATATTATGTAGCTTTTAGTGCAGTTTAGTCCGATTTTTTTATATTAATAAGCGAATATAAACTCAAATGTGTAGCATTACATAATGGCCAAGAAACGTTTTATTTTTTGAAAATCACTGGTTTTTTTTTGTATTTACCCCCAGGCGGAGTATTTATTTCCTGATCTAATTACTAGCCCCTATAATGTCAGATTATGTCACTTAATAATAGTGAACGTGCAAAAGATCTAAAGGAAGGTAATAATAGTGTTACTTACTATTATCATCTACTTATCGTGTCACATATCGCCATTAAGTGTATCTGAAAAAATATTTTTGTATCTTTCAAACAGACCAGAAATAATGTGACCGCTAGTACTGTTCATGCATCATATGTATGTACATTTGCCTATCTCTTATAGTATAGAACGATAAATTATAGGTATTTGGTAACTAGCCATACTGACTAACATCCACATTGACAATTGTTATGCGAAAGGTTTGTTCTCCTTTACTCCATCGCCTGCGATTGGCCACGGGTTGTTCACAAACAACACAAAACACTACGGCAAAGTCATCACTTCACAAGTCACAAGGCGGTACTATATGAAGAAAAAGTGCTGGCTCCACTGAACTGTAATGCAGCAATAGTACTACCAGTTGATGTAATATTGTATTATAGATTGTAAAAAGTGTGTTGTAACAGCTCTATACAAATCCCAATATGAATACTATCAAGGATCGTGGCGCGCACGAGGACACATTGATTTACCGTATCCGAACTCTAAATCGTACGCACACAAGCAGCCTCCGGGCACCGCACTATGTACAAACTGTACGCAGTACGTACGTTGTGTACACTGAACATGTCGCCATCAACATACGCACACAAGCAGCCTCCGGGCACCGCACTATGTACAAACTGTACGCAGTACGTACGTTGTGTACACTGAACATGTCGCCATCAACATCATCTCTGCTTGAGACAGACATGCTAGAAATCTAGTAACCCGTCGATCATACAAGTCTCTCTTACGCATACATGGTAATAGTATAAGGGGCAAACGAGCAATCAAATAAAAAATGGTGCTCGAGCAATTTGGTGCATGTCGCCCAATTTTCCGTCCATTTTGGTGCTCGTCGCTTTGCCATCTTTCACCCCAAACTTGGAAAGGAACATATGAATTGAATTTTGTGTTTGTAAAGCACGCGCTATACGTAAGGTAAATCAAGTCTGGAGAAATAGTATAGGGTCGAGCGTAACACCGGTTCCTACTTCGCTAATAATAGGAAACAATTGCAAAATATTGTCATTATTTTATTTTTTCAGATTTTATCGGTCCACTGCTGGCCGTAAAGCCCTAATACCAGCTAATCCCATGCTGCTGGACTTGTATATCATTGCGACACGTTCACAGCCGCTGTTAAATGTAGGCACAGTGATAGCAGTGACCAGACTGGATGCCAGTTCCCGGACGGCAGCCATTTTGTCCAGTCCGTGATGTGTGAGAGCGCGGCTATTCGGCCGACTGTACCTCGGTCGAATTGGTACCGCACGGGATTCTGTCACATCAGCTTGAACACGTAGTTTCTGGGTTCGGCTTTTTGTGACGCAAGCGACCCGCCCCGGGTCTGCTTAACACTGTTTCTTGTTACACGATTAAGTCTTTTGGAAATTATACAATCAAATCAGTTAAGCGGCTGCAGAAGCTAAGTTTGGTAATCACGGTTTCCGTCTACTGGCGGACATTGCGGACAAAACTATGCTGCACTGCAGCTGAACAGGGCCGGTATCCACGGTGGTCCCGGCCCAATATGTCCACAGACAGCTATTATGTGGATGTCTCCACAGACATGCCCCAGTAGCCACTTACAGCCTCCGACTGCTCCGCTGCCCCTCTCTATTATAAAAGGATAAAGTAAACAGTAAAGTACCTTCACGCCTGTTATCTCCGAAGAGGTAGGCAGAGGTGTACGAGTACATCCACAACTTGTAAGTCCAGTTGATATACTAGAACACCCACGACTACCGAACGTACTGAGGCCCATGATTTCATAGGTGACAAGCCTATGGTCACTTCGGGCACTTTACAATCCCGGACAATGAAATGCGTGCTCAGAATAATCGGAGAAACATTTAACAACAGTGTCCGACCTGGGGATCGAACCCAGGACCCCAGGCTAACGGTTTTAACAGGTGACACCCGCACTGTTACACCACAGAGGTGATATATAGAGGTATTGTGAAAAGATGAGGTGATTTATTATGTGCTGGCAATGAAGGAACGGTCAACTGTTAGGATGAAGGCCGGACTGGAGGTTCTTACAGTGTTCTTTAGGTAGTGTCCGATCTCGAGCATATACAGCGCATCAGGAGGTATCTGCTGAAAGAAATCTTTGGTTGTAGTCAAATAACTGTTTTCTCTTGAAGTAGAACTTATCTATGAACATGACGTGAGCGTTACCAAAAGTGCGATCAGGCGAAGTGAACTGATGTTGAGAGGGACATATATATTATGTAAGTGAAAATAGAAAGAGAGAGTAACTCTGTTAATGTCATTTCTTAATAGAGTCAAGAGAGAGCACACAATTTCTTTCTCCCTTTATCCCATGGTCAGCTAAGTTTTATATAACTAAGGAGGCTTTACTTTGATCATGTGATCTGCTACGTTAATTTAGGTAATTGTTTTAGGCGACTAGACTTTACATATTTTGTGTTCGATTATATTTTATATTTATGTAACGTTTAGGTAGCGATGCACGTGATAACTACAACACTTCTTACAGTATCGAGGCTTGAAAATCTGAATGAATAAACCGAATTTCAGATTTAGCGGCGATCTCCATAGACCCAAGCCCAATGCGCTTGGAGCAAAAGTGTTTGCGCCGACATGAGTGCACGGTCTGTTTGTTTATTCCCCAATTACCATGGAATGGCAGCACCGACGGTTTTAAGTGCTCTCGTGGCACGAAGCTGTAACGCCGACAACTTCCTGACTCTGGAATGTTATAAGAAAAATCATTATTGCAAGTACAGAAAAGTCATTTATAATATCTGTCTAGTCCGACACAGGACTCAAATCAATGCCTAACATGAGACTGAACCAGACCCCTGGCGCACGGTGCAGTTATCTAAAACCTAGCAAACAAGAGGTAACCAACTGTCCGTGAGGCATATAATAATGATGCATATATGTAACACCAGAAATAAATGAGGTGATAAAAAGACAATCGTATAATTCCAGCGAGCGCTCGAATTGTGCTCGAGATGTGTTCGACATGTGACCAAGATGTGTTCGGGGTTCCGGGAAGGCGTCGAGTCCAATTTTTACCTGGGGATCTCAGACGGCTCCCGTTTTTACACCTGGTACTGTTGGCTTCTCTAAATCATGCGCCCCTTCCCGGAAGTACGCGTGGCAAACATTCTCGTTTCGATCCCCAGTCATAACATCTCCACGAGCTCCTCACAAATTCGCCGGAGCCAATTTTCGCAATCGCTCACGTACTCTTTCTCAGAGAGGGGAAGAGGAGACCTGTTGAACAGTTCTTAAATTAGTATCGGGATGGATCTCCGCGATCAGCCGGCGCTGTCGGCCATGGTCACACATAGAGTATTGTAGCATTGTAGAAGCCGTATTGGGCTATCTACAGTATAGATCAAGAATGAAAAAGAAATGAAATTATTTGCTGAAACTTCAGATGTCAGTGAACAACAATTTAAAGACAAAGTTTTGCATATAATAAACAGTACAATATAAGTCTTCTGCTAAATCGGTCCTTCAATGCTGAGGTTCGTGGCCGCATGCACGGCTCCACTGTCGCCTGTTAACGATCCTGTCCGTTTTCTTCACAGGCGAAGCCGAGGCTGATTGCTAGTTTTCTTATATTTGTTAGATATTTGCACGCTAAAATTGGCAGAATATGTTTGAGGCTAACCTATTACATCCTACTTATGTACCCCTATTCAAGGAAATAAAACATTTTCTTTCTTTCTTATATATTTATTACATACATAGAACAGTCTTGTTTTACTTCGCCCATACTGTTCCTTAGCAGTATCCATCATAATGTTATGTGTACCACACGAGTACTTTTACTTGTAATGAATAAAAGTAAAAGTAATAATCTAAAGTATTCGCCATATATATAATGGTGGCAATGAAAGTCGGCGCAGATCATTGTATTCAATGTATTTCGTCTCAATATATCATCGGTGCAGGAGCTCGCAACCTTTGGCACGTTTCTATTTAATATTTAGATCACGTGTTTCCGTGACTGCCACTGTATACGGTTCGGAATTATTTGTATACATACATATATTTGTATACATACATATATTTGTATACATACATATATTTATTTGTATATATTTTTCAACGTGACATGCTGACAGTTGTGTATGTATTTTCAAGGGATTTGAGTCTATTTGTATGCGGTATTGGACCGGCACGATCGAAGCAGTGGGAAGTACTGCTGCGCTTACGTGATACTAACGTAAGGTATTTGTCTCCAACATGGTTCAATCCTAGTCGCAGCAATGGGACTCGGTAGCCTGGGTCGAACCCAGGCGAAGCCAACTGAATCGAGGGGCTGCTCTTTGTACCCATCTTATAAGAAGAGGGGACAAAATGCCATGAGGAGGAAGTGCTTTTATGCACGGGGCAAAGGGCGAAGATTCCCATATCTTTTCCCACTTCACCCCACTGTACTGTCCCAAAGTCGATGGGTTGTCCTGTGGTGTTTTCTGTGGTGGAGACGTCGGTCCCTAAGGGGACTGATAGGCCCTGATGATTTGTAGATCTGGGGCACCTCACTTAAGGCACTGATGGCGCTCGTGGTGGTTTTTGTGGATATTCGAGACTATAATGTGCCGCAAGCCCCACACTCCTACGTCCAGGGCCAGTGAAGTCACGTAAATTTGTTTCCCTGCGTATACAAAAAAAAAAACAAAGCGCAAAAAAAAGGTGAGTTCGTCGTTCGAGTTATGTGTTCCCGGTGGACCATTGAAAGGTGGAGTTAAAGAAGGTTTAAACATCTGCAATAAAATCATGCTGATGTCTATGGGCATCGGTAGTCATCAAAAGGCTTCGGCTAATCGTTCGTCCTCATGAATTATAAAAAAGAGAAACTTATTTAGAGTTGGTGGATTTTTTTTTGAGATCCGGAAAATGAAATAACACAGCGATCTCATCTGGCCTGGGCAATCACTAAAGCGCAAAGGTTTGCGACCGCTGCATTTGGAGGTCTGCGCGGGCGCATCTAAATCACAGATGCCCATCAAATATTGATGAGTTCTGGCAACAGCACCGTTAGCTCTCCGCATACGCTCTGCATACATCGGGGTGTTTTTGTCGCTCAGCTTCGACGGACGCCCGTCATCCGTCTGCCGCGGGTCAAACATAAATAATGCGCGCGTTTTCTCATACTTAACAATAGTGAAAAAAAAACGTTTGCATTGTCTTTATATGTTATTTATCTATGCCTTCGTTTATATTTTCATTTTGATTCCATTTAAGATGAGAGCTTACTGGCTACCCCAGTGACCCATGCGGGAAGTGGATGGAATGTCGAAGGACGGTTCCGGGTTTCATTTTGAGAAGTCCTTTCTCTGTCCGATTCATATCCACCGCGTGCCTGATGTCTTCAGGATTGACAGTAGCAGCTGTATATGAGCATTTGATAAAATAATGATACGTCTTGGTTTTATGATTGGTGATTAGTTAGATGTAACAATGGTGTTTGATCAGGTACGAATAAAGCTTCTTGCTTATATGGGGATCCCGAGGTGTTCATGGATCAGCACATCACCGGCTTCTTGGCGAACCGCAGCATTGAGGTCATTGGTGGTGGCACTTGCTCGGACTCCGAGTCTGTTAATGCTGGTGTTCCACAAGGCTGTGTTCTGTCTCTCATGTTGATCCTGCATATTTAGTAAGTAGTGGTGTCATGCTGCATTGCTTTATATACTAGCTGGATTTGTACTTAACAAACTAGCGAAAGCCTTGGAATGGGGCCAAAAAAATTATAACCATTACAGACACAGATGACAGCTAGCGCGTTTTTGATATCGAGAGTCCCGGGAAATAGTACAGAATACTACTTCCACTGAAATTGAACGCCTTTTCGATGTTACAAATTAGTGCAATTTAATCCGAATCAGCACTCCTACGCAAATATTGTTGTGCAATGAAACTACAAGCTGGAAGAATAATTTAATTTCAAATCTACGAAAAATAATGGTTTCCCTGTGATTGATTTTACGCGTTGGAAACCGCGGGGCAGAGGTAGTATATTGTAAACAATTGTAGCATTTCGAGTCAGAGGCTTATGAACACAGAACTATCTGAGAGGGAGGGTCCTCCATGTTCTGTGGAATGCGTGCTCCAGTTATCCATATAGTTACAATCCGAGTGACACTGGCTATAACTTTTACAATTTTGTGGGGGTTTCTTTTTCAATAATGTTTTCGTAAAAAATTGTCGCTCCTTTAAATAGTATCCCATTATCCCATATAAATCATGCGCCACGACACATGGACGAGTACAAAAGGTTTCGCTGTGGAGGATTCGCCGGCTACAAATATAATACGAACATTTAGGGCTACAAAAACCGTACGAACATATTTCGTTTTTTGTAATCATTTTTACAGATTTGCCTTTTTTTTATTGTTTTTTTTTTATCGGCCAACTATCTAATGTATTTGCATTTTATGAACAGCCGTGGACAAGACATTGTTGAGGAAATTCCATAGAACCATGGTAAACTAAAATTGCTTCATTTTGTAGGAGAATAAGCAAAGCTTGTGCTTGAAATACTTTCAGTGAGTTAGGGAGGTTTGGTTAGGCGACAGCAATGGGTAAATTCCACAAACAACTGTATATGAGGTTATGCAGACGTGTGACGGCTACCGGAATCTCACAGACCACACGAATGGCGACAGTACCGCACGTGGCGGCCCAACTACACTGCAATACAGTAATAACTCTAGCGCGCTTGGTATGGAACCACATTGTAGGCACATAGGAATGCTGTATGTGAAATAAAATGTCGTAACTAACCCAACACTCAATTAAATACAAAGACATTAATATATCACTTATTTGTATACATCTCCGTGGTGCACAGCAGCTGGACTTCACCTGGCTCCCCTCTCTTTTCTCGGCTTGTATAGTCATAGCAGTATTGTTTGTCACCGGTTTGATCAGGGAAGATCATTGGAATTACACCTACCTATCGGCCTCAGCTATCGGAATAATTGGTGTCGACTTAACGAGTAACGTTCAGTTCCGCGGTCATTTGGAAACGAAAGCAAAATTAGCCGCAAAGGGGCTGGGTGTACTCAGTAGAGCGAAGCAGTGCATCAATCCAGCCCATCGACTGCAACTTTACAAAGCGCAGTTTAGGCCACGTATGGAGCACTGATTCCACCTGTGGGCAGGGCAGGCCAGTCTCGCAAATGACTATGGGTAGCGGTAGTCACTTTCCACCTGATCGTTTGCCCCCGTTCTCATAAAAATATCTTTTAATGTACCCTGTGTCACTCGCCTTATTAAAGCGCCAACCAGTCCTGGTGGCGCGGGTAGCCGCGGAGCTACCGAATACCGCCTATAAACATCGGTCGCCTGTACAGAGGTATCCCGGATCTCTCCGCAACAAGCCGTAACCACACATCACAAGCTAACATTTATCAATCAAGGCTGTACCAGAGAATGTAGACAAATATTATATGCTCGTAAAAAAGCAGGCTCTTTCTAAAGCAGCCGGGTAAAAAGATTTATTGAAGCGATCTTAAAAAATCTGGAACGAATATGATTTTTTACAGCTCTTTATGTTAACAGCCCGTTGACACCCGGCTAACGGTGCACAGGTGCACAATGGGCTCCCGAGAACAGATAGCATCGGGGTGTATCTGAAGTCTATTAACACGTTCCTACGACCGGGGGCCGCATTGACCCATGCCTGTCGAAATAATACAGATTTATGGGTTACGTGAACTTTTCTTGCTAGCTGATTCCGGCAATTTTGACTTGCGCCTTGTTTCCAAGATTTCAGTGTAATTATGTTTATTAATAAATTAAGCAAATACTTCTCGCATTTGCACCTGTTCAGACATCTCTGGATTTAGGTCACATGAAAAGCTATCTTATCATTGATATATCAGTGAACCTATCATGCCATGTTAGCTAGGCCCTGTGCAAAGTACCGTAAGGACTTGTTGTATTACAGCTTCTATATCTATATATTTTTTCTTTTTTTTGCGAGTAGCAGGAAATCGGTCGTCTTGGTGTTCATTGAGGGAAGCCTATGTCCAGCAGTGGACCGATAAGGGCTGATAATGATGATGATGATTTATTTTTTAAATTTAGAAATTGAACATAAGCAAGACTTTTATTATAGAACTACATACAACACATAGTTAAAATACATGACTTGGGCGGGATTGGAACCCGCGACCTCTGGCACAACATGCACGATTGTTCGAACAATGATACCACTGCGTCAGACTGTCTTGCATGTGTGGCACTCGCGGTGGTTTTTGAGGGTATTCGGCACTTTGATGTGCCGCGAGTCCCACACACCACTGGACCCCACCCAGGACCGGTGAAGGCGCGTAAATGCGTTTCCCCGCGTCAGCAAAAAATAATGCCTTTACATAACTAATTTGATTGTTTGCATTGAACAGGCTACGAAAATAATGGACCGATTTAAAAACTCTACATAATGTTTTATAAAACGTTTCGATCATTATGAAAACTTCGATAATTAATGTGAAAAAAATATCAAAATAAATCATTATCTAGTTACAGACTTTGTTCTGTCATATATTTGAATTGTTGTCACTTTTATGTGGCTGTAATTAAAACTGATAATTTTCATATTTTTGCCGTATATAACGGCCATGGGCCACATGGCCGTCGAACATACTTTATCGACATTTACTTGTTTGCATGTCCAAGTCGACGGCCGAGACACATAAACCATAACTATGTGGAATTTTAGACCTGGCTTTTTATAGAGAAGCGAGCATCTCCATCGATCGAACGATGCTTGATTGCTGAAAAATCAGTATTCTAGTTTCATCCATGACAAAGTAAGTAGTAGGCGAAATAAAATAGTACGAAAGGCTTCTAGAGAAGGATGGTAACGGCTGTGCCGCTTTTTTTCCTCGACTTGTCAAGAACGAGTATATGTATCTATAACCCTTATATATAGGTTATAATAAAATATCGTTATAAATAAAAGTATATATATATTATAAAGCAAAAACATACGTAATACCTGAATTTTTTTTTCTTCCCTATAATTTTGTCTAATTATATGTGCCATACTTTAGCCACGTACAAAGTGGAAAGTAAATAAAATCGAATTGATCGAAACACGACATTTTCACACTAATTACACAGAATCTGGGACATGTTAATGCTCGCGAATTGCATAATGTAGGCGGCGGCGGCGCGTATCTCGAGTGTTAACAAGTGCGCTCTTCTCACTTGGCGCCGATGGTAGGCGTGCGTTTGTTCGCTGCAGAGTGTCGAGTGCCCTCGCCTTCGCCTCGACGCTTTTTAATTATGGTTCAAACGACCCCACCCGCGGCGGAGGGTTATCTGCTTTTTTGTCTGAGCATTGTTTGTGACGGCCGTATGTATTTAATTATGTTTAATTCTGCACACCCTTTCACAACATTTGAATAGCAGGGATTTTTGCGGAAGCTTGGAATTTGATGTTTATTTGTGTCGTAGACTCCTTAGTAAACTGTTTGCTTTGCGTCAATGTCCAAGGGAGTGCTATATTAAATGTCCATTATGTTACAACATGTCAATGTCAACATGTCAATAAAACTACTCTTACCGAGTGGTGCAGATTTTGTAACGATGCTGGCTGCCCTTACATTAGAATTGACAAAGCGCAAATCCTCACTCGGGAACACCGATTCCTTCCAAGGATGATCCGTGAGTCTATTTAAATTAAGAAACACCTAAATTTCAATAGACAAGATAAAACACCTCAAGACACCAAGATATAATAAGTACTTTTAAAAACATATAACATCAGGACA
>JAFELO010001379.1:39977-70565 GCA_017140195.1 Eumaeus atala
TAAAGGCTTTTGATTTTGATACATTACCACCAGCACATACAAATATTGTTTTAAATGAATGCTGTCGTTAGGGAATTTTAATTTAGTCCTAAGGAATGTTCCCCACCACGGTTCTAGCTTTGTCGTGGCGGCGGGGCTCAGTAACCTGGGATGAACCCAGACATCTTAGATGGAGTCAATTGAACCGTGGAAGCGGGTGCTCTTTGTACCCTCTTATAAGAGGTGGAGAAAAAGAGAAAAAAAGGAGGCGGCGCTTTTGCGCGCGAGGCAAGGGGCGAGGATGGGAACCTAACCCCATTGCAATGTCCCAAAGTTGGTGGGGTTGTCCTGTGGTGCGGAACAGCCTCATCAGTGGAGATGGCGTCTGTCCGTTCGGGGGCTAACAAGCCATTGGTGTTAAGAAGAAAGGAGGGCAACGCCTCGGTAATAATTACATTTTATTCAGTTTTTATGCAATACATACAAATACAAACATAGAAACTTTATTTTTATTGTTTCATGAAAGATGACAACCTGGAGTAACATAAAACACAATTGACTGATAGATAGTCCCCAATTTATGTCATGAATAATTTACCTGCAAAGACCAAGACATACCAGGATCAGATTACTGGGGTACCGATGTCTTGTATGGAGAGAGTTGTGAATGTGGATGTGAAATTGCAGGAGCCAAGGTAGGTATGTAATAAATGTTAGGATCGTGATATGTGGCGCTATATACACATGTGTGTGCGTACGTGTGTGCATGCATGCGTGCGTGCAAACGTATGAGTAAATAACAAAAAAGTATACTTTCCTAAACTACTATTTGCTCCAGAAAACTGAATACTTTCCTTGTGATGAACTGTATGACGGCGAAATCGCAAAAACTCTCTCTTCAAGCCAGCTGCCGGCTGGGAAAATATCTGTATGAACCCCCGGTTCTACGGTGATAACCAAATAATTGGTTGCTGGTTTGTAATTTTTTACTTTAAATTTTTACACCATTATCCGTCCTGTGGAAACTCAGTCTCCACCAACAGACTCCTGCTGCCCTGGGAACACCCAAGTAGAGCCGCAGCGCGCGCGGAGAGCTGCGTCACGCCTGCGTCACGACCGGCGGCCGCGGCAGACCGTATCGCTACGTAATGTCCCCGACGTGCGCCCCGATAAAGGATCCTCCAGGATAGTTCCCACATTGCCATGGGAAGTGTTTAAACATCGTCATCCCGAAAACTATATACAACATCGTCGTAAAATGACAGCTATGCTGTCTTGTTACCCGCAGTTTGTGAGTAGCCGGTGGCCCATTATAGGTGAGAAGGAAAGGAGGGCCACGTGTCTGCATGACAATATTGTGGATGTACATGGGCGTGGGTAGTGGTCAAAAGGAGTGCTCGGTTTACCACCTATACTATTATAAAAAGGGCCAAACACCTGGAGCAAGTCGGGGCGAGTTGTTGACAGCCGCCACCCAGTTCCTGTCTTAGTTGAGCGAAATATGAGTGATACAGAGTTCAGACCCGGCTTCGGTTTCCTTATAAAATACTGCTGCACTATAACGTGTGTTGCGCATTTGGTATAGGCACATGTTGGGCTTAGTTTCCATAGAGATGGCCTCCGGGGCCGATATTCGGCTAGGACAACATTATGTACAAATTGACTTCCTACACTCTGTTTAATAAGCTGGACCTCGATAGTTCCTCGTGTCGTGACTACTGCCTGCCTGACTGACTGCGGCTCGGGCACTTGTCGTCGCCGGTTTTGATCGAAATGTGAAAGATTGCACAATGCAAATGTACATCGAACACCAGGACATTTCATTGTGCAATCTTTCATATCGGTCGACACATTACGTGATCTACAAGTCCGTACCCGGTATGAATGTACTCGTTTCTCTTGGATGATATGACGATGCTTACTAATGTAGCACTCTTTTGTACGGCAAGCTGCGAGCAAGTTGCGAGGAAGGTGGGGCTTACGGTATATTATAGTGCCGAATACCCACTAAAATCATCGGCGCCGTTTTCGGCGAGGTGCTCCGCTCCGAACCTATAATCGTCCCCACAAACTTCGGGACAGTGCAATGGGCTGAGGTTTCCACTTCTTATAAGAGGGGTATAAAGAGCAATTCCCTCGGGTCAGTTGGCTTCGGTCAAGCCGTCTGAGCTCACCCCAGGCTACGGAGCCCCGCCGCCACATCATCACGGCATTTCCTGTTCCGTCACAACCCACTATGTATGCCTACACATATAACACCTCAAAATCTGTATGTCTGTATGTGATTGATTTTTATGCGGTTTTCACCAAACTATAGAGTGATTAGGGAGGAAGGTTTTAGTGTGTGTACAATTTATTATAGAAACAGTCCGGGCCCTGTTATTCATGGGCGAAGTCAGGGCGGATTACTATAACTAAAAAAAAATTAATAACATGTTGAATAACTTCTTATAAGTGCACTTTCTCTATACAGATGTGGGTGAATTAGTTAGATAACTGGACAGCCTGGAAGAGGAAGTATCCCCAGATTTATAAGTCCAAGGTTCAATAATTCAATTTCATCGTACCTACCTACTGCGAAGATATTTTTGTGTTCGTGGAAAAAATTGTATGACTAAAGTAAAAAAAAGCCCCAAGCGACACGTGCTTGTACTGGCGTCCGACACGTGAAAGAGCATTTTAAGAATAGTGTAAAATAGTAAATCTATTCAGGTACCAGCTCTGCCCCGCGTAGATCTAGTAGTAGATACCGGAGGAGCCATTCCTCTCTTTCGGGATTCAAAGGAATATATCGTGCCCGCTCCGTGCCCAGTAAGGCCTGGCGTGAAGATGTGTTGTTGTAATATTACTTCAGATTGTAATTTGTGTAAATCACGAGGATAGGTAATCCATTCAGTAGTTTTCATAAAACCTGTAACGCTACGCTCGGTCCTTGTATGAAAGTGCAACATGTGGTGCGCAGAGGAGTAGGTACTCAAGTAGGCACCAACACTTTCTTATCCTTGGCAAGTGAGGGGACAGAGCCCTCATGTTCCTATTCGTGAGAAGAGGCGTCTGACACTACCGGAGAGACATCTGGTGCAGAGAGTGTGGGCGGCTTTTCAAAACATGGAGGAATAAGATTTTCCCACTCCGGACTGTTGTTAATACGTTGAAAAGTCCTTCTCATACTCCAGTAGTTGCTTCTATCATCAGGTTCCTACTTACCTACGCTTGTTTTTTCTATTTATTTTCTTCTAAATGAGCGGTCTTAGCCCGCAGCTTCTTCTTTGTTCATACAAATTTTGTTCATAAAAATAAACCTCATGGTTTATCGTTACTTTTATGGCACGTGCTAAGGGAGCGCTGACGTTTGGCCGGTGGACCTCGCAAATTCTGCGATTTGACACAACACCGGCGGATGAGCATGAATTATAAGTGAATAAAATAAATTATAAAAAGTAAAAATTAAAAAGGATACAGAAATGCAATTAAAGACAAAGATACCTACGAATGTTGACACTTGCTAAGTTATTGTTCATTATGGAATGCGGAAGGTGGTGGGCCCCGGGAGACTACTACGAATGCGAGGGTACGGCCCAATCCATGGAGCATGTAGTCCAGAGCCCCTTGTCCGCTGTACTCGCCTGCGCGTGCACGCTGGCCTATCTATTCGTGGCCGATGCTGCTACACCAGTGCCACGGCGCCCAGTGGTCGCTCAAAATTTGATCGCCTCAATTACTCACCGGCAAAGAATGAGCAGTGTGTGAGTTGCGCACAGGCTAATATTTTTTTTAATATACTGTGTTTCAGTATTATGAATATTTAATGGATTATATCGCGTTTCTCACGATTTACTTGTGGAATGACACCGGATCTCCTTTAAGCACCCTGTACTGAATATAGGCACTTGATAAAAATGTACATAGATGGCTCATTTCTAACGACTACGAAACAGTTTGTTCGCAAGTGCGTTGATAACGTGACTCTGAAGCGTCGACCTGTGACGGATGATGATAGTTGTGGGCGCACCTGGTGACCTGTCAGCTGTAGTTGTGGGCCGCTCGGTGCACCTGGTGACCTGTCAGCTGTAATTTCATTCATCGAGAATCATGATCGAGTCATGTATTTTTTATTTTTTTTCCTACTTTCCTACAAAACTAAAGTAGGTATATGATCGCCTGTCACGAGGTTTACGTTTAAGCTAGCTAGCTATATAAGTAGGTATATCTAGCTAGCTATATAAGTAGGTATACCTAGCTAGCTATATAAGTAGGTATATCTAGATATGAAATAAAGTAGATATTTTTGGTAACATTAAAGCACTTTTTTATGGAATAGGGGGCAAACGGAGCCTTTTTGCGACCACCGGGGCCTATGAACATCCACATAGATAGTGTGCCGATGCGTTGCCCTCCTTTCACCCAATGGGTCACCGGATACTCACAAACCAGCTCATATAAGTGAGCGAGAGGTGCCTCACCGGTCGTGCCGGCCCAATTCCGTTGCATAGCAGGAAGCTGTGTCATGCACTACGCATGGCACTACCTCTGCCACAATACTATAGCGCAGACCATCACCGCTATTGCTTCAAGGGTCGTTTCGGTGATGAAATTTTTAACACAAATTAAACCGAGGAATGAACACGCCATCAGCTCCTCCTGTCACCCCTAGGGCCACCTATGCTTTTTGTTGTAAAATTGTCTGTGGTTGATTCAGAGTATGTATAGGTAGGTATATGTATGGGTAGGTAGTATGGGTAGGTAGTATAGGTAGGTAGTATAGGTAGGTAGTATAGGTAGGTAGTATGGGTAGGTAGTATGGGTAGGTAGTATGGGTAGGTAGTACGGGTAGGTAGTATGGGTAGATAGTATAGGTAGGTAGTATGGGTAGGTAGTATGGGTACCTACCCATTATTATAGGTAGGTAGTATGGGTAAGTAGTATGGGTAGGTAGTATAGGTGGGTAATATAGGTAGGTAATATAGGTAGGTAGTATGGGTAGGTAGTATGGGTAGGTAGTATGGATAGGTAGTATGGGTAGGTAGTATGGGTAGGTAGTATAGGTAGGTAGTATGGGTAGGTATTATGGGTAGGTAGTATGGGTAGGTAGTATTGGTAGGTAGTATAGGTAGGTAGTATGGGTAGGTAGTATGGGTAGGTATTATAGGTCGGTAGTATGGGTTGGTAGTATGGGTAGGTAGACATACCTTCTATTATTTTATTAAAAAAGAATATCAAGAACTGCCTACGTGCTCTGTAAAAAGTTATGCGTGGTCTAATATAAAAAAAAATAGGTTTCTAATTGAGAACCTCCTCCATACTTGTGTCGATTAATATTATGGTGGGCAAATCTAATGAGGAGAACCGCCTCGTAAGCCTTCTGGAGCAATAGTGCAGGGCTCTGTCATCCGTTCTCCCACCTGGGTTTCAATAGGCCCGGCTTTGCCTACTAGCTGAGTGCAAGTTGTGAGAGGCTAATACTCGCTTGCTACTATCTGTATTTTTGCCACTCTTGCGATGAAAATACATAAAGTAATAAATTAGTCCCTCCCCTTTTCGAAGTTGGTCAAATATGGAACGTAATTGATATCATAGCGAAAAGGCGCGAAGGTTTGCGTCCCGCCCACGCGCTTCGAACCTCTCGGCCAATCAGAGCGCCACGCGCCTCTCATTGGTCGTCGTTTGCCGCCGAAACTGCGTAAAAAAAACGCCACTCCGCACGAAAAACAATGGCACTCGGTACTCGGCTACTTATTGTGCGGGGACCGACGTAATTTGAACTTACAATTCTTCGCAACGTCCATACGTATCCACGCGTGGCTGGAGATCAAACAAGACTAGCCCCTCCGTTTGCATTTGTGGAGGTGTTATAATGGTCGTGTGTGCGTGTTTCTCGCGCTCCGCGATAGGTGGCGCTTTCTTTTAACTTGATGAACAATTATGAAATATTCCAAATGTCAAACACATTTCGAATATTTCATATCGTTTTTGAAATCGCTCGCGTCTATCAAGATGAGTGAGTTGATTGAATGATATAATTGTCCGGCGGGTAACTTTTTTATACAAGCAAATGATAAACAATGAAAACGTCTTGACAGTTATTTTTCTGGTTGGACACCTGACATGGGTATGTAATGACAGGTCATTCGATACTTTTTCTAAAGTATTTTACCAAGTGAAGTGTGATCCGGTGTGGATCATGGACCATGCTGCATCTGTATCGCATATGTCAAATAGGACGTCTTCCTGAACCCTTTAATGAAGATGAAGGTACTGAGGCCCTCCAGCAATACTACCCGGGGACCACTATTTATTTGACAGCAACAACAACACATCTTCAGCCAGCTCCCCAATGGGGTAGGCAGTGGGAACGGAGTGCCACACGTAACCATAATTATGAGACTACAGAGGTAATTGCAACTCTGTCAGGATTTGCCACCACGGGGCCCTGGACCCAACAAGGTAGATCCGTCCCTGGCAGATCGGCCGTGACCTCCGCTGCTGTCAGGTACTACCTAAGCCGGCCCAGCTCGTGGGGGTGCTCGAGGTGTGTGATATGTGAAGTGTCCAAGGTGTTGACGGAGTACTTTCATTAGGTATTTGCCGAAATAAAGAAACCTGTATTCTCCGTTAAACTTTTATACAATTTGCTTATCTGTTGTTTACTAATTAACGAACATTTCTACAAAAGAGTATGTACCTATTTTTTTGTAGAATAGGGGGCAAACGGGCATTGAATGCCTTTTTTACGACTACCCACGACCATGAACATTCACATAATTACCATGTCGATGCGTTGCCCTCCTTCCACTCCCCCCTCCCCACAATGGGCCATCAGACATTATAGAGGTTACTTTATGGCGGTATAATGTGAGCGAGATGTACCTCCCCAGTCGTGCCGGGCCAATTCCGTTACATAGGAGGATGTAGTGTCATGCACTATGCATGGCACTGCCTCCTGCTATGCAGCATGGCACTACCTCAGCCTGAAGTACTTTTGCCAATTATAAGTATATTTCAGGACACCACCGTAAGAGGCAGGCAGCTGTCGCCTCTCGTGCGGTTCGTGAGTAGTCGGTAGCCTGTTGGAGCGGTGGAGGACGGGAGAGCAGCGCATCTGCACGACCGTAGTACTATATAGTTATTTATTATATAGTATATATATAGTTATTTATTATATATTCTTGGGCGTCGGTGCAAGCAATAACTTTCGCACGTGGTTTTGCCCGAAGGCCACGTGGACGAAGTCACTAAGTAAGTCCACACTATGGTGTTTATGTAGTCGTTTTTTTTTAAGTCCAATAACATAAATGTTTCAAGCCGCGTTTCCTATTGTATTCAGTTTGTCCGTTTGTCTATGTAGTTACGCTGATTAATGGTTCATTCCATTGACAAATATACGCTGTACCCTAGATATTTAGTTTGGTTTACTATAGTATATAAAGCTAATCCTACTAATGTTACACACGCGAAATTTTGGAAGTATGGATGGATGTTTGTTGTGTCCTTCCTGTAGTGCGCGCGGACGATATCGCGGGTAACGGCTAGGAGGTAATATTAATATCGCGGGTAACGGCTAGGAGGTAATATTAATATCGCGGTTAACGGCTAGGAGGTAATATTAATATCGCGGGTAACGGCTAGGAGGTAATATTAATACCGTTTCAAGAAGCTCAGGATGAACAGGATTTTTGTTTAGTTTTAATTTGTACCGACGCAAGTGTTAGTGACGAGAGCAACAATATAAACATTCACTATAGAAACCGGCCAGACGCGAGTCTAACTAGAGCACGGAGGGTTCCGTCTAGAAAAAATGGGAAAAACATAGTCTAACAGTTTTTGTATACTTTGGAGCTCCCTTAAATAAGTCATCATTTTATTTTATTTTGAGTATGGTTATTATAAGTGTCACACAAGTACAACACTCCTGCAGTCCACGTTTACGAGGTACTACAGCTGGCGACAGACAGACGGACGGTGAAGTTACTATAAGTGTCACACAAGTACAACACTCCTGCAGTCCACGTTTACGAGGTACTACAGCTGGCGACAGACAGACGGACGGTGGAGTTATTATAAGTGTCACACAAGTACAACACTCCTGCAGTCCACGTTTACGAGGTACTACAGCTGGCGACAGACAGACGGACGATGAAGTTTTGGTAATAAAGTACCGTTAAAGCAGCATTAGTAGTTTTAATGCTTTTACGTAGGTAAAAGCATTAAAAACTTTCCGTATTTTCTAAGGCTTTGTAAATTAAAAGTAATTTTCCTCAATATAATATATAAAAAAGGAAAATCAAGAGACACGAATGAAATTAAAGTATAGTAATACTTTTACAGCGTCACAAATTATATCTAACACCGTACCGGTGTCTAACCCTAGCCCTGTCATAAGACCGACGAAACAAATTCAGTGGGTCTATAAACAAATGAAACACAAAATACACAACTATATATAGACATACAGAGTAACATTTCAAGACATCAAACATCAAAACATAAATAATTATAAATATCCATCAAGCCATACATATAAAAAGAAATCTACATAAACGAATACTAACGTTCCTGACGCACTCGGACAAGAACAAAAGCACATCCAACATACCAACGCAAATGACCATACACTGTATCACACAGTAACGTCACGTAGCGGTGCCGAGGAGGCGGGGGAGGGCGAGGGGGCAGCGCAGGGGAGGGAGGAGGGGTACTAAAAAACCTCCTCAATGACATAAATATGGTATAGACGAGGCCTGAATCCGTAATGAGCTCCTGCTTGCCTCAGTGTTCACTTGCTCGGGTTCAGTACCTGCTCACATGTGATGTGTGCCTCGTGATCTGTGCACACGAGATAACAACAGTACTTTCGAGCTGGCGACAGAAGATGTACCGCTGAGTTTGTTTCTCTATTTTTTTTACTATAATAAGAAAGCGATGAGTGGTAGTGCCATGATGCAATTGGGACGGCACGACCGGGGAGGTACCTCGCTCACATGATACCGCCGCCAAGTGATAGCTTTGTCATGCAGCTCGTGGGTAGCTGGTGGCTCATTGGTGGGAACCGGGTGAAGGCAGCGCATCGACATAAGATCTGTGATACGTCTACGGCTCAATGCTGTAGGTATGTGCGGATGTATATGGAAGGTATTTATTACCAGGCACAGAAGGAGCAACAGCACTTTACACTGAAAGGGCCTTGAGGTAAAAAACAAACTCCATTAGGTTAACATAAGAATTCACAGATGACGATAGGTACCGCTATGACAAGACATTCCAAAAGTTGGTAAATTATATTGATATCAATGAAAACTAACCAACGCAAGCGAGCACACAATATATCGAACGGTGCACACACTTAATTGTGCAATAATCTGCCAGCTCCTGTGTTACCTGACGCATGCCGCTCGAGGTTATTCAAGTCCAGGTGAAGTGTAAACCGCTAGGCAAGCGTGCTCCTTAATGCACCTCCCGTTGATAGCATGAGCCCGACTCACGCCTGGCTGGATTTTTTATTACACTTTTATTGATACTTTATACATATATGCATAACTTAAAAAACTGTTAATTAAAATACAACATATTAAAATAGTTATGGAGCGATACAGACCTGCACAGTCACGCGCCTCCGCTATACAAACCCTATCACATTTAGTTCCGAACGAACTTTCAACTTCCATTTTTAGACGTATTTGTTAAGCAGTAGTAATGTAATGTCCTATTTATCATGGTAAATAAATTTGTCAACGTTGCAACAATGTCAAAACAAAATGCCAAACACTGTAAAAACAATTGAAAGTCAAACAGTTCTATTGTCTGACTCTCAATTGTTTTTGCGTTATGGGCTTTAGTGTTGAATGACATTCAACCGTCATCGTGCGCCTGATTCACAATGTGAATATACTCTAATATAGCAGTAGAGTAGATAACTTTTTTATAATATAATTCGCTGTGTTCACGCGCGTAAAGCTTTGATTTTGTGAACAAATCGGAATAAAAAATGAAATACACTTTAAGACTAAGTCCCAGAGCTATCAGGTATACACAGAAAAACTCCTAAAATCGGTCGAACCGTATATTTTAGCTGACTAGGTAGATACAAAAGTTTGTGACTATGTTCTAAACTCTTTCAGACAAAAATACAGAACGGGTATGATATATATAGATGGGGATTACGACTAGGAATAACATGGAAATAATTTTAATATTTATCTCGAAACAAATGAATGATTCCATTGCTATAGTTGTTATGCGGTGAACAGAAATATTTTAATATTTGCATAAAATGCAGGGAGAACTTGGTTAGACGGAAGATGAAGTCGGAGGAAAAAATTGAAGATGTTGCCGCCGAAGGAAAACTTTACCTACACAAGTTTACCTGGACATCTGCACGCTCCGCTAGTATCCCTCAGTGAAACCGCCTTAGATAAGCCAGATAATACACGAGTTCAATTATCCTCGTGCACGTTTCCGTATCATTACCGGCGCGCGCGCGCCCCACTATTGTAGGGCCGTTTTCCCCGTTTGGCCCTAAATGTAATCGCGTCGAGCTGGCATATTTCTTCCCATCTGCGGGAAAAGACAGGGTCCCTATTTCGTGTCCCTAAACAAGAAGACACAAAAATCTTCGCTAGTCCGATGAACGGTTATGGCAATTGGCAAAAAATCTAATAAGCCTGTGTTAAATTATAAAACTATAATAGAAAACACATTAAGCATGTGTTTTCTATTATACTTTTTTTTGGACCTTAATTTTGGACCTGAAATTTTACTGTGGAAGCGTAGAGAAGCCCAATACAAGCTGTATGGGGCTTCTCTGCACTCCTTCATCGGATTGCTATGAGTGCTCGCCTGGCAACGAGACTAGGTTTGAGTTCGAAAGACGGACCGTCCCCCCTCTCTCCTGCAGAGGTAGGAGAGATGCGTTCCGATATGAGAGCGTTTGTAACAGCTAATTTAGCTATTATTATCATGGCCGCGCGCGGTAGCTGAAATGCCCTCGGCGCTGACGAGTGATTATATTCCCCTTTCATGTCTGACTCTTATCACAGGTCTTCTGTTATCGTTGTGTTTAAGTTAAAGAAAGAATATCCCAACGCCCATAGCACAGCTTAAGGTGGATTCCCCGCCATGGTTCCGGCTTTATCGTGGCGGTGGAGCTCAGCAGCCTGGTGTGACCATGCGAAGCCAATTCAACCGAGATGGCTGCTCTTTTTACCCCTCTTATATAGAGAGTTGCTGTGTGCTGTGGGGCAACCATTCTATGAAGGAGGCGCGGGTCACTAGCCATCGTGGTGCCTTGATTATTTTTTATCTTGAGGGAACCTCATTAAAGGCGGTACTGATGGCTCTCGCTATAATGTGCCGCGAGCCCCACACACCACTGGACCCCACCCAATTCCGGGCGGGTTTATCAACATCACTTATTACTTATTTTTAGTACTTCGCCCGTAAATGGATTATGTACTAAAACCTTTCTCGGGAATCTCTCTATCCATGGGTGAAAACCGTATGAAAATCCGTTCTCTAGATTTTGGACAAACGAACTTATACTCACAGACCACTGTTCGGAACGTTTTTATAATAAGTATACATATACATATAGAAGTATCAGTACTCAGTCGACACACAACTGTGAAGTATCACACAATTGCTTCATATTAATAATATCTAACGGGAATGAAGTAACGAAGTAGTTGAGTTATACTTAGACTCACGTATAGAATGTCTGATTAACACTTTAGTACCTGTGAAATTGGGCATCAGTATTTTCAAAGTTTAATCAAAATAGTAGCTACCCATACAATAGAAGTAGTAGCTACCTATTCAAAACAAATAGTAGCTACCTATTCAAAACAACTAGTAGCTACCTATACAATAGAAATAGCAGCTACCTATAAAAAACAAATTGTAGCTACCTCTACAATGGAAATAGTAGCTACCTATTTAAAGGAAATTGTGGCTACCTATGCAATAGAAATAGCAGCTACCTATACAAAACAAATTGTAGCTACTAATCCAGTAGAAATATTAGCTAGCTATCTAGCAGAAATAATATGATAGGTATTCAGTAGAATGACGTCGAGTGCCACATTGATGATTGACAGGCTTATGCAATCATATTGTGAATAAAAATACTTTAAAACTGATTTAAAGCCTAGGAATATAATTTTTAACATCATAACTGTTCTCGTTGTACGGTCTTTACATCAGCGGGGTCTGGAATTTTGGTCATCCGGAAACCTCCAGGGGAGAAGTAGGCTAGTCATCGATAGCTCTTCTAAAGGACCGGACCATAGCGAGACTAGTTATTTGCGTTGGTGTATTTTTAACAGATCCGATATTAGCGGTTTATTTTTTTAATTAGACCAGTAGTCAGCCCTTGGTAAGTATGAGTCCAGAGTACCACCGGACTCCACTCAGGTCCGATAAAGGTCGTAAAAGAGTTTTGCCGTGTGAATAAAAAAGGACGCATTAAGCATGAGCCAGTCCAGTATAAAATGTAACATAAAAAATAGACACTAACTCATTCCTTCGATAAAAAATGTATGTGTAGGAATAGGTAATCTGTAAAGAAAAAGGTATCATGTTTAACATTACAACATTACATTACAATTTAATTTGTGTAGTCAATATGTCATTAATTGTTGGAGGACACTAGAAATTTTACATTTGGTGAATTACATTAACACTGGATTACTTACCGACTGGCGCAGTGGTCACAATGCTGGGGTAATCCATGCAGTTTGTAATGTTGCGCCAGAGATCGCGGGATCGAATCTCGCATGTGGATGTTAATCTGAGTTATACAATATGTATTTCTAAGATAACAATCTTCAATTTGTGTAAAATATATTTTCGTTGTCAGGTATCCGTGACACAGGTGCTTACGGGGCTAAGCTAACGCGATGTGATAAGTGCACTGATGTTATCTCTCAGATATAATACATATCCTCATCCTCCAAGGAGAGATCCCGTCAGAGAGAATCTTTGCCACTCTCATTCAAATCGGACCGGACTGGGCTAAGACCGTCCTTCTTCCTGGACGGCCCACACTGCGACTACAAAATCAGGAGGCCGCTCCATGCATTGCAAAACATTATTTATCCTTTAGCTATTTCTTCTCCCAGGCACAAGCTATTTGACCACATTTTATTATAGTCTCCATTTTATTTTAAAACAAAAACAATGCACTCGGCATTAGTTTACTCGAATAAGGCTTTTCTATGTGTATTTTTTACAATGGCATTCATACCTACCTACAAACTGCTCCTAAAATAAGGACATATGAGGTCTGCATTCCGAGGGGCCAATAATATTATATGGCACCTCAGAATGTGGTTTACTTCAAGAACACTTCACCTAGAGCGGTTGCTGTCGCCCTCGGGGCGTCAACGATTGCTCAAAAAACGAGTTCTTGTAGTGACAGTTATCGCAAATGGTTTTGAAGCGAAATTCTTTGAAATTTTGCTGCCTATTCTTAGAAAAAACCAGAGGAAATTTTATAACTCAACTAGGACTTGTATAATAAAATGTTGATATTAACGCAGGTGGAGAATACCGTGGCGCGGATATGGCGCGATGTACCCCAGAGCTGTTTGTAACACGCAAAAAGACGATTGATACGTTGAGGTCTAAATATATATTAGCCGAAGACTATATGAGACCGCAAATGCGTACTAAAAAATAGATCTAGAATGTTCCGTGCCATAACCATAATCAACATCATAATTGATGATTATGATGTTGATGTCGATTGATGGTGGGCCGGGAGCGGGACACTCGACCTTAACTAAGTTGACGGGGCACAGAGTAGAAGGCCGTCCAACCGTCTTCTGTCCTGTATGATGTGAAATGGAAATGTTTTGTTCAAAATGGAATTATAAACTACTTTTGGAAAGTCATCAATCAATTCTACCACCGGTTCAACCCTAGTTCTGTACTGAGGAGAACCGGTGAAACAAACTCAGCGGACCTAAATAAATATATAATATAAAACAAATTTATAACTTAAATACAACATACAATTTATCTGAAGTGACAATGGGCTGGTCACACACTCAGAAGATCAGATGGCAGATGGGCGCCTAAGGTTCTGGAGCGGAGGACGCATTTAGAAAATGGTCGACCGTTAACTAGATGGGAAGACGATCTCCGTGCAGTAGCTGGTCCGAGATGGATGCGAGTAGCAGGAAGTCGGTCATCTTGGCATTCATTGAAGAAGGCATATGTCCAGCAGAGCATTTGACCGATAAGGACTGATAATGATGATGATACAATTTATCAACTTAGTACAATCTTTACTATACAGAACCCGTCTGCGAAAGGTGCCTTATTCCTAAAGTGTGGTATCTGTCATAAACTCTATTACATTATAATATGCCACTGACATAGCCACCATCAGCCAAATGGACGCCTACTTCAGAACCAAAGAGTGCCACAGGTCATAGTTACAAACCATTTGTACATAGCGGCTCCCTGCGACTTTATCTAAGCCACCACATTGTTAAAGCCAAAATATTGTATTTTTTATGGGGGCACAAACGAATTGATCACTAAAGACGCCCGTAGATACCTGCATTATTATAGTTTATGAAATGTTTTGTAACTTCTAGATTGATTTTATTTACAGCATTTGAGGGCAAAAGAGCAATCGAGCCTTTTCATGACTACCGACGCCTATGGAAATACGTATGATTGTTGTGCGTTGCCCTTCTATGAACCCTTCCAAATGGTCCAAATCATACCGTGACCAGAATAATTAATATACTTTTTATACTATTTGCAATGTTTATTCCCATTCTGTCATCATTTTGTTTGTATACAGTGTTGTATACTGTTGTAGAGTATAACAACAACGCGGCAGGTATAATTGTCATGCAAATGTGCTGCCCTCATTTTTGTCTTCCCTCCAATCACACTCGCCTCGGGGTACTCACAATACACGCGACATGCGACATAGCTGTACGGGTGTCACGTGTGCAGGGGGTACCTCTCCGCTCGCGCCGGCCCGATTCGGCATTGCAATGTCACCAAATCTTACTAAAGTTACATATATTTCTCATACACAAATAAACAGAAATAATCACATAAAATCAGTCGAGTCTTGGTGAGAGCATAGTTCTAGCCTTGTTGGGGCAGTGGGCTCAGTAGCCTGGAGAGAACACAGGTGTAGCCAATTGAACCGAGGGGGGGCTGACCTTTGTGGGGTCTTATAAGAATAGGGAACAGAATTGCAAGAAGAAGAGGCGCTGATGCGCACGGCGCAGGGGATGAGGATGGGAACCCCAGGCCGTTACACTGTCCCAAAGCTTGTGGGGTTGTCCTGAGGTGCGGGACAACCCTGCTGTGGGGGAAGCATCGCTCCCTTAGGGGGCTGAGCAGCAGTGGAGATGCCCTGATGTCTCGCAGTCCCGGGGGGCCTCAGCAAGTGCGGCGCCGATGGCACTCGCGGCGGTTGTTGCTGCCCACACTATAATGTGCCCACACACCTCTGGACCCCCTCTGGTGATGGCGCGTAAATGCGTTTCCCCGTGTCAACGAAAAAAGAAGTTTTCATTTTGATAGTTTCTTCAGACCTGAATTAGTCTAATAAAGCTTCACCGGATTGGTAAGAGTACCAGGGGGGCGACGGGACTAAATGTTATTTAGTTAAGCTGTTAATTTCATGAGGCCTTGTCAAACCGTTGGTCACGGGTGCATAATTTCGGGTCCTTTTTAAGTGGACTTTTGGACTCCAGGCGACTCCGTTAAGAGAGTGTCATCAACATTGCATCTAAGTACGAACAAGTATGGCTGCCATCTTTTTTTATTGATGTGTCATGCTAATTGCTGCCATTTTGGTTTTGCAATTTGCGTAATCGATTCTTGATTGAAAGCGGATTCCATTGAATTCTTACTTCGTTACACTTAGCTATATTGCATGCTACGTTTGCCTAGCGGACATACACCTCTACAAGTACATTCAAGCTCTAACATCGATCGTCTCACCTGGCCTTATAGTCTTTATATATGTCACATGCATTTGAGTTCAACTATTTTTTATAGCATAGGGGGGTAAACGAGTAATCTGAGCATTTTACGATTACCAACGCCCACGGACATCCACACAACCACTATGCCGATGCGTTGCCCTCCTCCCCCCCCAATAAGCCTCTGGCTATTCACAAACCGCACGAAACGCGATACTGAAGTTGTGACTTTACGGCGGTACTATGTGAGCAAGAGGCACTTCCCCGGGCGTGCCGGCCCAATTCCGTTGCATAGAAGGATGTAGTGTCATGCACTATGCATGGCACTACCTCCTCCTACGCAGCATGACACTACCTCTGCCTAGATTTTGGTCATGCATTGTGAATTTACAAAACCAGTTTTGTTTAGTAGTTTATCGGCGTCCCTGCTCGAGGCCCTGCTCGAGGCCCTGCTCGAGGCCATATACATTCGACATTCCCTGTGGTTGGGTGTTGACAGTCGGCCTGATCAGAGCTTGTTCTATAGACGGCCTCGTGGTTTAGCGATAATCATGTTTAACGAGGCATGAGGTCCCGGGTTCAAGTGCGGGGTCGGACTATACACTTTTAATGGTAAATTTCCATGTCTAAAAACAGTCCGAAGTCGGGACATTAGCAGTTTTAGAACCCAATGCCTCGCAGAGTGCTATAATCCTTCGCAGTTGGCTGTCACTATTGAGATGGCTGCCGTAGTCGATATTCGACAGGATCTTTCTCATTACTATTCCATAAGTAATTTATAAAAGCCCCATAAAACATTTATTTTATTTTGTTTGAGGATATGTGTTATACATTTAAATAAATTAAAAATTAGAGTTAACACATCTGACGTACGCACTCTTGCAGGTGACACAACATCATTAATAACATTTTGGTTAATACTTGTAAGCAGTAGATATAAGTTAAAGCACAGTTTAAAAATTAGCGCGATACAGTGACAACACAAATTAGACACCATTAGCATGTACACGTAATACCTCTGTTTCATGGTGGCCTGGTTCATACCACACCAAAACGGAAGTGTTATGTGTTCGTATTGAAACAATGTTCGACGACAAAATGTTAGTATTTAAACGGTTATTGATACTGGAATACTTTCCGTTTTAGTGTATAATGTTATAGACCACCAGTGTCATCAGCGTCAGTCGCTATATGTTGTTATCAGCGTCAGTCGCTATATGTTGTTATCAGCGTCAGTCGCTATCTGTTGTCATCAGCGTCAGTCGCTATCTGTTGTCATCAGCGTCAGTCGCTATCTGTTGTCATCAGCGTCAGCCGCTATCTGTTGTCATCAGCGTCAGTCGCTATCTGTTGTCATCAGCGTCAGCCGCTATCTGTAGTTATCAGCGTCAGTCGCTATCTGTTGTCATCAGTGTCAGTCGCTATCTGTTGTCATCAGCGTCAGCCGCTATCTGTTGTCATCAGCGTCAGTCGCTATCTGTTGTCATCAGCGTCGGTTCTATCTGTTGTCATCAGCGTCAGCCGCTATCTGTTGTCATCAGCGTCAGTCGCTATCTGTTGTCATCAGCGTCAGCCGCTACCTGTTGTCATCAGTATCAGTCGCTATCTGTTGTCATCAGCGTCAGCCGCTATCTGTTGTCATCAGCGTCAGTCGCTATCTGTTGTCATCAGTGTCAGTCGCTATCTGTTGTCATCAGCGTCAGTCGCTATCTGTTGTTATCGCCGGGCTGTTCATATCCACCATCAACCCTCGCTGCTGGCGTATGTATAGCGTCGCGTCGGCAATCACTTCAGCGCTTCTAACACTTATGTCATCCCGACCCTCGTAGGACATACTGAAGAACAGAATAAATATGTAGCAAATATTTAGTAATTTCATCATTATCTATATCCTTCCATTAGTAGAATTTGAGACCCAAACCAAAATATAGGCTTGCCTATTTTACACAAGACAAATTATGCCAAGAGTAGATATGTACTCTAGTAAGTAAAAACATATTCCAAAGTCTTAGATTACTAAATGTCTTAGTTTACGACAGTAGCCAACAGCGCCAACAGTACCAGTAAAGATTGCGAATGGACGCCAACTATAAAATATAAATACATTGAAGAGCGGTAGCAACTAGCAGTACGCACATACCGACGCGCGGCGCGCCGCAACTTGTTGGTATTCTGCGTGCGCGCCGTAAACTGGGCCCGCAAAAAACACACAATGACTCCGTATTTATATGCTCCTAAACGTTCGAGGGTATTGATTCGCCTCCGCTGCCTGTCCTTAAATGATGAACCGTTTTTGGTCCACTTTGAGTCTTATTCGGTCTTTGAATTGATAATGCCATTGCGATGAAGTATAATATATTGATGGGAGCAGCAGCAAGCGATGCGTTTGACTTATATTCGTAGTGTACGCATGCGAACAAAAATGCATCTGTTGAAAAAATTGCGAAATTCTTCTCCGGAAAATAATATCATTTTTATCTTAACAATTTCCTATTAGAATTTGCACTAACGTTTTGGCATTTCGAAGTCTAGCTGATTAAATAAGAGAACCTGCGCCCAACACCTGCACACTGGACGATCTATTCGTACCCAATGATGATGATACAGCTACGCCACAGCACCTACTGGTTGGAAAAAATCTGATGATCAGCTGACGCTGAACTGCTATCCCAAAAGAAGAATGTAAATCAAACTGCCTTCCCCGAAGTACAGTAGCCAATATCTAGGTGCGGCTGCGATCGTGTTCCATTTTTCTCATCTCGAGGATGTATGAGTCTATTATTTTTCTCTATTTATTTTTAAGGTAACAATTAATAACATCCGAACTGTAAGAAGGATAATTTCCTTTTATCCAACTGAAATGAGCCGACAAAATTCACTTAAATGCACATGAAATCCTTCAAAAGTGACGTTTCACTATTTTTCTAGCAATATGACAGTTGTCTGGAAAAAAAATACACAAATTGCCGCATTGGTCGAGCCGTTTTCGGAAGAGCTACCAAGGTATTCGTCGGTTTATTTTTTAGCTTCTAAGAAGACATTGAAGGCTCCACATATATATATTACACTTGAGCCAAAGCCGCGAGTATGTTATCCAGTCTGCATTTACAATGGCAATTGACCAATGAGGCACGTGTTAGTGTGTCCCACGGTCGCTTGATTAACGGTGATAGCGTGAACCGACGTGGGAATGCGCTACGAGGTGATATGCCATACACCAGCGGCACCGGGCTGAGCGTGACAGAATTGCACGCCCCGCCACGCCGCCCGCCGTGACGCTGTGACGTGACAGGAGCGGGCTAATTACTTTAATCAGTATTTGCACTGGGTGCAATTACGTGGGAATCTATTGACATTGCTAGGCGTCGTTTATTCTGAAACTTACCATACCAACACTGTTGGTATGGCAAGTTCCAGAATGTTGAAGACTTTAACGTCTCTCCTTAAGGAGAGGCCTAGTTTTAGCCGTTTATTTTATTTGTCATCGACTAGAAATAGGCCTCTCCTTATTGTCTAAATAATATATTCATACTCCGTAAAAAAAACATTAGCCAAAGTTAAACACAAAGAAACAATAGTACATTGTTTCTTTAACCTGCAGTATCTTAACATCGGATTTGCTTTCGTTGATCTTGTTGTTTAAAAAAAAATATGTACCGTGAACATAAAAAAAAAAAATTGCTGATGACGCGTGCACAATATCGGAAAATTTTCTAAATGGTCACAACGCCCTATATTAAAATATTCTACGATTATAATCATAGTGACAAACACAGTACATATAACCGAGGCGCGAGGTGGCGAACAATGGGGTTTACAATACAATGCGTGGTAGAATACACGAGATCCCCGCCATTCCCGTCACGACCGCCGCTCCTTTTTCGACCACTCCGGTCGAGAGAGCACGAGTGACCTCTCCTTATTAACAACGTGGTCTGCATCACATATGCCGATAACTTCATCTACACGCCCACGCTGAACCACACGCTACACTTAACATTCTGTACTATAATACTAGCAGCGCCCCGCATAGCCTACTTTCTCGTTGTAGCTTGACAGTATCAAGTTCCTTAATAAATGGGCTATCTGACACCGAAATAATTTTGCAAATCAGACAAATAGTTTCTGAGATTCAGGCAATCATCTCTATCGAGCCAACTGCAGGAAATATTATAGTAGAAACTCCCTATTTTATTATTCCTGTCTTAACATGAGACGCCATAGAGAGGACCATCCCATTAATTGAGATAATCACATTTATTAAGTGGTGAGAGTATGAATTTCAACGCAGGGACATTGCTTTAGCATTCTCAATACAAGCTTTTGTGAGTTTCCTACTCCTATTCTGCTGCAAGAGCGGATGACATACATGATAGGGACACGCTGATATTGACTACATAAAATTTAAAAAGAACATTTCATCTGCCCTCATGTCCAGATGTTAATAATTTCACACAAATCAGGGCGTTGCAACCCTATAGCAAAGTCGAAGCCCTTGACAATGATCCATCATTAAATAAACATTATCTGGGAAGTAATCACCTTTGAGGCACATATCTGACGTGAGAGGACTTCATGTTGTAAGACAGAGAACCATCGTTCTCGCGTTTGCATCCTATTTGCATACGTTCTTCGAACACGCACCCAGTGACCACACTAATTAAACAATTTGCCTATCCACTTGTATACCCTTAGCCTGACATTCACAAAAGGAAACAACTGAAGGGATATTCTCTAAGGGAAAACATACCATATATGCTACAAGGTTTAGAGTGGAGTTTGGGACGGTAGCTGTGCCAAGATGCGAAGTAAGACATAGGAATTGCCGATTACCATTGTAATGTATGCTAAGCGCGGTGACCGCGACAATTAGGCTAGGATGTGAGCGGTCGTGTCTCCGCTACCGAACTGCTGAATGGCGATCGCCAATTACTGCGACAACTTGTTTATGCGATCACGACGTATGTATAAACTGATGCGTCTGTGCATGTTAAGCTGGGGGAAATTCGCCAAGAATATGTTATGGATAGCAAGCTTGACGTGGAAATAAACGCCAATACTGGAGCGGTGACGGAAAATACCTGTCACATGGCACCGGAATGGCCACGCTGTAAAAAACTTGCAATTTGTCATCATTCATGTAGGAGTTCCGCCTAATGTAACCGTCATCCGTAAACGCAAAAGGTTTTCTGAGAACCGTCCGTCACTGTTGAAGGGATGATATATTCAGGGTTTACGAAAATCTCACGTCAAATTGGTGCATTTCAGTGAATAAGTAATCTTTTGACCCTTTCCCGGGTCTCTGCTAAACATGGCAGATCACTAAGAGCTAGCACGGGAGCTCTCCACCACTGCTTAGCTGCAGTGCAGATGTCTACTTGTATTATTTTGCCGCAAACTCAGTATTTTTTATAATTCAGGGGACCATTAGTTAACTACTTAGCCTAACTTTACAGGGGTCTCATCGAGTTTGTGTGTGTCAATGCGCTGCTATAAAAAAAAATATTTATTCTTTCTTTTACTGAATAAATTAATTTTTTATGACCTTACGACGACCGACGAACCATGGTAGACTCCGAAAAATTCCAACTGGATTTAAAAAACCGGTTCGATGCCCTAGATATGTCGGAAACTATAATGTCAGTTGATGAGGCCATGAGGCGTGGTTGGTTGCATAGGGGACGTGGGTGAAGGATATTGTAGTAGTAAGTACACGAGCAGGAAAGCTAAACTCTCAGATGAGACGCTTGGACTTAAGAGGGAACACAGAGCACACAAAGATGTCACGTCTGCCGATGTGAAGCTTCCTTCAAAGCGGATCCGCAATCTAATACGCCGTCGCCTTCTCAGCTCAAATACATAACGGCTTACCGAAGTGACCGTGCAGAATACGGGGCGAACGTTCTTGTGGAGAAGCGTGGAAGAAGTCTTCTGACAAAGGTTAGGACTGGTTCTAGGGTTACCGTTCCTTCAAAGCCTGGGATCTTATCTGAGATCGGAACTTTCTAGAGCAAGTTGTACATGTCACGCACTACAGTCGAGCAGGAGATGAACCAGTACTAAGAAAGCTAAAAAAGAGTCCCTTAACGGGACGTACCTCCCGAGGTATGGCTTGGGAGTGACGTTGTATCGTTTCTTAAGAATGTCACTTGACAAATTCCAGCCACCGGAGCAGCTGGGCTTCCCAGAGGAGTTAGCTCCATGGACCACATTTTCAGCATAAGACAAGTTGTACAAAAGAGCCATAAGTACAATCAACCGCTGTGCCTTGAGTTTGTGGACTATGAAAATTTCGGATTGGTCAGCAAGTTTGCGGTAGCTCAACGGGCTATTGAACGTGCTATGTTGGGTGTTTCTCTGTCCAACAGAATTCGTAACGAAGTCATAAGGCAGAGAACTAAAGTATTCGGTATCACACGACGAATAAGCGCGCTCAAGTGGCAATGGGCTGGTCATACACTCAGAAGGAGGCAGATGGGCCAGTAAGATTCTGGAGTGGAGGCCGTGTTTAGGAAAACTAAGTGTTGGTGTTCACCAGGTGGGAAGACGATCTCCGTGTAGTACCCGGTCCGGGATAGATGCGAGTAGCAGGAGATCGGTCTTGGTGTTCATTGTGAGAGGCCTGCGTCCAGCAGTGGGACGATAGGAGCTGATAATGATGAAAATGATAATGATGACTCTTTTTGTTCCTCGTTTTTAAATGACACACAGGATTCTTTTTCATTTAACTTATATTTTCTTGTTGTGCATTGTTATTTTCACACATAAACTTGTTATTTATTTTTAATTCTCAAGCAAGCGCTTCACACAAAAAGGAAAGCTAAAACATACTCGGTTCCATTAGACCCCGTTGCTCGACTGGGGCCACTTCATCATCCGGACGCCGTCCACTTCTGGACGTAGGCCTCCCCTTCGTAAGTAACAATCAGTAGAATACCATTCGGTCACCGTTAGTAATTCCTAACTAAGTGTGTTCCAGTGGTTCCTAAGTAAGTAACTAAGTGGGACAGGATTGTCTCTCCAGCTGGTCTATTGTTGACAAAAATTTGTCTTCTTCATAAACACAATGTGTTTCCTTTGTCTGAAGAAATTTTCACAAATCTTTCCATTGAAGATCAGTTCGTACAGCAATACAGATATTTTACTCTCAGTATATTCTGGAAAATGTTAGTCTAAATGCGCTACATTCTATGTAGATATATTCTTTAACATAGAGAGAGAATCACTATGAGCACAAACTGGATGTAACACTAATTTCGCTTCTTATGTATTAATTCCTTTTAAGGTCCCATGTGTGAGTACACAGAATTCCAGAAAACGTCGAAGGCTTTTCAATCAATATATTTAAAAAGTTCTTTTACGTTAACTTGACTTTTGACAGGATGACAAGACTTTGACAGGAAAATCACTTTTGACTGGAGTCATGAATTTTTATTATTACTTATGCAATCAAAATAAATATCGATTAAATGAAGAAGACCCGTTATGTCCTTGGGCCGGTGTGTGTTTGCGCCTGTGTGCGTTTGCGCCGGTGTGTGTTTGCGCAGGTACACCTCAGGGCTGGGTAGGTTTGGAACTGGTGGTTCAGTTTTTCACTTACATTAAGAGATCGTAAGATTTAAGAAGGATAACATTTTTTGAGTTTGACTGATCGTCTGTTCCATAGTATTTCGTAATACATTCCTTCAAATCCTTTCTGTTTTAAAATTTAAAATCATCGCGGTTTGACGGGACGGTATTTACTTAACTGTATTATTATATTGTAAACGGGACTTAATCGCGTACTAATTTAATCGAAATATTTACTTCGACTCTCGCCGCTTCGGTCGCAATACAACGGCCGTGGTGATGTACTCATCTTCTGGATGTAGTAGAAATATGAAACAAATGGTAAAAGCATAAACAACATATTTAACTGTATATTTTAAAGCATAGGGGACAAACAAACAGTCACCTTTTATTAACTGGCAACGCCCACAACATCTTCATGATTGTTATGCAGACGCCACCCGTCTCCTTCGTGCTCGTCAATGGACAACCGGAAGCTGACAAACCGCACGGAGTACGGCCGCGGCATCATGCAACCAATGCTGCACAGTACTACCGCTTACCTCTTGTATATAGTTCCGCACGTCTATGTTTATCGAAGACTTCGGCGTCAATTGCCGGCTTCCGCACATCCGACACGACCGAGATCGTAATTCGTGAGGACAGATTAATTCTGTATCTGCCCGGTGCTCGTGACGTCCTGGGTACTTGCTGCCCAGCTCCTGGCTCGTCCGCTGCACGCGCTGGTGCTTCATATTGTTATAGGAGGAGGTAGTGCCATGTATAGTGCATGACACCACGTCGTCCTGTGCACCGGCCGGCGCGACCGGGTAGGCACCTCTCGCTCACATGATACCGCCACAAAGTGTTCCCAGCCGCGTTTCGTGTGGTATGTCAGTAGCCGGTGGCCCATCGGGGAGAGTAGGGCAACGCATCGGCATAGTAATTATGTGGATGTTTATGGACGTCGCTAGTCGTAAAAAGGCTCCGATTTCTCGTTTGCCCCCTATTCCACAAAAAAACGTATCATTACCGTCTTGCGTGGTGGGCCATTTATAAAGACTAGTACATATTAGTCGGTGGTATTCTTTCAGTGTTGCAGTACTAATCTTCAGCTCTGAAATTGTACTCGACTTTAACACGCACTCGATACAGAAAATATACCCGTACTTCGCAGGAGTAAATACACTTCCTCAAATTTCTTTGATTTGATTTATTTTCAGAACAACTGAAATTTGAACAAATGCCCGTAGACCCAGACTTCACTGGTTTTTTATAAACTCTTTTATGACAGATATTTGTTTATATTGGCTTCCGGGCACCGAAGCTGGGACCTCACGATTCCCTTGGCCCAGGCGTCGACGTGAGAACGGCAGTATGCGCGGGCGCAACCCTTATCGCACACACATCCTTGCACCGGAAATGTAACTCTGCGCACGTGACGCGCAGTACGTGCGCGCTCGGCGACGCTCGTGACTCTTCGTTTTTTGTCGTTTCCTCTCGCCCGCCCGCGTCACGGGACCTGTAATGGCCGCCATTTCTTCTTCTTCATTTCTTTATGGCAATCGGCTGAGTAGTAACAGGACTCCATTCAAACCATTATCAACCTCGTGAGTGTCTGTGCTCTTCTGTACCCAAATCAATCCTTCGAAAAACGCGATGATATATCCTGCACACCGGGGCTATTTGAGATTCATTATTTTCTGATCGCGTCGGTCGTGTTAGTTTGCAAAGGCACTGAGACTCTCAAACCCACTAGAGGGCTAATGGGATACCGAAAACTCTTAAGTCGCCTAAAACACGACAGCGAGCTATTACTTCGTGTTAGTATCGTGTAAACAAGAGGTACGTCAAGACTCCCGAATGGCAGCGGGGTGACAACACGGTGATGTGATGGCACGAAGCCCCGGGCTCCGACCCGAAGAGGCGGTGCCGGAGAACAGAGCGCAGACAAAGAGTTCGTTGCGGGCCGCGCACCCTGTACCTACTTACGTTACTTTTGAATATTAACAGTAGGTACAAAAATTCTTTTTATAGTGTAGGGGGCAAACGAACAATCTGAACCTCTAGATAACTACCGACGTCCACGGACATTCGGTCATAGATTATGCAGATGCGTAGCTCTCCTTCCTCGGTCGTGCCGACCCATTTAAGCGGCAATGCGGCATGTGCAAAGTGTGAATAAATAATATAAGCGTCACGCCGCGTGACTCGCCGAGTATTGGCATCTGCTGGCCACACGCAATGAAAATTCATTGCCGACAAATCGTTAACAACTGTTTCGTAGTTACAAATGACATTAATACACACAATTGGGCATGTTTATACCTTGACGAGTTTTTTGCTCATTATTAACCGGTATGCCAACGTTTTAATTGAATATTTAACCAATCATATGGGCTTCAATGAATTCACTACAGCTTTTATTAAGAGAGGCTGCTTGCCTGGGAGGGGAGGGAAACTCGGCAGTTACTCATTGTACATATATTATATTTGTAGTTGATTGACTAGATGTAATTTTTGGAACTTTCGGCTCTATACGTGAAATCCCTATGTTTGGTGGAAGGGAGTGCTAAAGAAGTGGCCATCTTGGAATTCGTTAAAAGCGTTTATTTGAGAAAGTAGTGAGGGGGTAGAGCTAGTGCTCTATTTCAGCTTACCAAGCTGTTGGAAATTCATGCGACTCGTGACTCCTCGAACGCCCAAGCTGAGGGCAGAATTCTGCGTAACAATTATGCGGATGTTCACAGGATGACGGCTTTTTATTTGATGTTAATATAAGGTACGTCGGGCGACGGTCTAGATAAGAGAAGGCTTCGATTGCTCGTCTGCCCCCTTTTATTATAAAGAAGTGGGCAGGACCAACCCAGTTAATGAATCCGCCACTGCGCACACGGTTCTTCCAGCCGTTGATCACGTAAGGGACGCGTAGCAGTATCCGCAGCAGACGTCACGTCCCTTATACAGCGGTACCTAAGTCTTGGTACTAGACTAATACCTTGTGTCACTGGTGCATTGACGTCAAAAGAGGCGGACGCGATCGGGAAAGAAACTCGCACTCACATGTCGCCTCTGCAAAGTAACTATCCTTTCTCGTAACGTGTGTGTTTAATATATTGGGTATTAGTCTTGCGTTAAATATAACAATAATATAATAATATAACAATTTTTTTTTAATTGCAAATAGTATTTATTACTTTTTACCGTGTATTAGTTTAAAACACAAATGTAAAACAATTAAAATGTAAAGGCTTATTCGAATTGGTTTAAAACACAAATGTAAAACAATTAAAATGTAAAGGCTTATTCGAATTGGTTTAAAACGCAAATGTAAAACAATTAAAATGTAAAGGCTTATTCGAATTGGTTTAAAACACAAATGTAAAACAATTAAAATGTAAAGGCTTATTCGAATTGGTTTAAAACACAAATGTAAAACAATTAAAATGTATAGGCTTATTCGAATTGGTCTCCTATGACTGCAATACAGTCGTACAGTCGTTTAGACGTTGAGGCCAATTATCGACAGAGACACGCACTCTTTCCTCTTTCCATGGGAAAATCCTTCACTGACTAATTGGAAAGCCACCTTAGAGCAAAGTATAAATTCTGTTTTATTTGTTAAAATGTTACCTTAAGTTTACGCGGATGTTACTCATTACAATAAAACTACTTTTATTGATTTTATCGCGGTTTGTTTAATTCGCACGCGTGGACGGACCCGTGACGTGTTAAAATGTTGCTCAATTGTGAAAAAATCTAATTTTTCTGCGACTTCCCTTTGCGTACCACTTCAGTAGTTGCTTCAATTTTATCGCCCTATTATTTATCTTTAATTTATCAGTTCAGAAATGACCGATGCGTCTCATATAGGCTGCAAGTCTTAAGTCGTCTCTATTAGTACGGGACATGTTTCTAGGTGCTATCTTCATTTCCTCGAATTCTTTCGCTTACTGATTTGACCACCTTTTTCGTACGAACACTACGTGGACGGCCAGATCTTACTCTGTCAGAAACAGAGCAAGTCTCGTTGTTGTACATAATAACAGCCTGGTGTACAAACATTTGACTAATAAGAGTTTGGAGAGTTTTGAAAATTGCATTTGGCTCCATACCGAATTTATGTAATGCAATCACATGATTCTGTTCGCTTTATCACCTTCCTACATTTTAATATCCCAATGTATTGTACAATGTATTGGGAAAATGAGAAAATACAATGAACAATCGTATAAAATAACAGATTATAAATTCAAACGAAATATTATTTTATTTTTAATGGTAACAGTATTTATGGCCAGACTAAGTATATATATTGTAGAGAGGCAAACAAGCAGTTGAGCCTTTTGCTAACTACCGTCGCTCATAAATATTCGCATAATAGTTATTCAAATACTTCATCCTTTTCTCTTCCCGGCCACGGGCCACCGGTTACTCACAAATCCAACGAAACGCAACAGTGAAGTTGTCTCTTCAAGCCAGGATCATGTATGAGATTACTCCCGTCCTTAGCCGTACTGTCCGGTATAGCATTTGGAAGAGGAAGAAGTAAAGAGGACAACTCGTCTCTATCTCCTCTACAGTGGTTATGGGCGTACGAGCTTCTACTGCAGGTTTATCTCCTTATACAATAAAAACAATATAAGTGCGACATTGGAATTTGTTTGGTGATGGGAATGATCATGATTGGCATTCGTTACAGTTCGCTGCTGGCATCTCCTTCTTGAAACGATTAGAGACTCAGAGCTACCATTAAAACCAGAACCTTAAAAATTTGCAAGTGTTTTTCTAAATTTTCCGTTTATGGTATATAAACGGAAAGAAGCCGAAAACCGCTGGGGATGAAGTATTCTCCAATAGCGACATTGTACTGAGAGACAAATTGCTGGGCTCCTCCTAACCGGTGTACTGACGACTTGGTTAAGGCCGCGGGGAGCCGCTGGGTACACGTTGTTTATGACCCTGACCTTTGGACGAGGTCTATTTCTGGCAGTGGACTGTTGATGATGATGATGCTTGTATATCACACAAGTTTCAAGACTTGTCATGTGGTGTCCGCGGTACACCGGCACGTAATGCGTACTTCCTGGCGCGGACCTGCGCAGCGCGGCGCATCCGTGCTGCCTCTCAAGTCTCTACTTCTCAAGACACTTCTCAGAATTAATATAAAGTGACATTTACTCACGGTAGAAGTGCAAAAAGAGAAAAATAGGCTTGTAATCGCAACGAATATATCGATAATTTGTTTATCGGAACCGTTCAGTTTTTTTGGGACAAAAAATATTTTTTAGTTATACCAGATTGTAATCTACCTCTTTACACAACTAATCCAAATATGTTCAGTTGTTTTTGCGTGAAAAAGTGACAAACATACATTCAAACTTTAGCTTTGATAATTTAGTAGAATGTAGGATAAGTGGGATCAAGGCAGTCTTGTACTGTCATCCCACTTTGTCAATGATAGATCTAGATTTACCTCGTAACGTGGTCTTCTTTCCAGAACTTTCCTTTGTAGCTACCGCCTCCTATCCTGAATACCTATATCATCAGCTCTCTGCTACTACAACCAGATCATTCGCCTGCTCATAGGAAAAGCACCCACTTCGTAACACGCGTCCGTTTCTAGCGGAAACTTATGTGTAAATTGTTACATTTTGTTCAAATCAATGGAAAGTTATACCAGAAATATATTCTAATACATTCAAAGTATCTCAGGTCATCTTATATAACTAAGTTTAGAACAAAATAGGACTGTTTTTTATTCAACTGTCGAATAAGCATCTTTTAACTGTGAATAAACAGTCACAGACGTGAACTGGCTGCTATAGCTGGCAATTGAATGACACCAGGCTCCCGTAGACGAATAAGTAAATGAGCTTCAATGGTAATTTGTGTTACATTCATGCCAGCTGGCGAACCGAATTTTACATTATAGAAGGCAAATATTATATAATAATTACACAAAACTTTGCGCAGTTATTAGTATGGCCACTATAGACTTTTTCCTGTCTTCAATACTAATGTTATAAAGAGGAAACATTTAATTGTTTGTTTGCTTTGAATAGACTCCGTAACTACTGGTCCGAATTGAAATAGGTTATATAATATTTTCTAGAGCGATATAGATGTTTGTGAAAGTTTGATGCTGTAAAAAATATCAAAGCAAATCTTCACCTAGAGCTTCAGAAATTATTGACAACGAGCTGTCCGCTGCGCGACAGACGCTATTCTGTCACACATTGCATTTGTTGTCATGGTGGGTAATGTTGTGTTTACAAGTTCAAAATTTTTGTAGTTTTGCAAAGCATTGATTTTGCCATATTTTGTGTAACATCCGTGCGAAGCAGGTACGCACTGCAATCAAAATCCATCAAAAACAGGATTTATATTTAAATTTGAAGATAATTTCATGATATTATAATAAAAGTTCAAATCTAATATAATCTAGCCCGTGCCACACCTAAATAGTTTAGTTTTCTCATCGACAATTTTTTTAATCAGATCACTATTCTTAAAACCACACACTTTTTTGTTAAATGTAATGTAATGTTATTGTATAAAGGAATCAGATATGATTTTCATTTAATGTCATGATTTTCGTACAATTTTTATCACAATACAGAACCTATTTTTAAACACACGCCATTGTAATACATTCGTGACGTATTCGTGTATAATATATATATATATATATATACACAAAAAAAATTAAACAAAAACGAAAAAAAAAACATTGATACACATTATTTTGAAATTATTTACAAAAAATTGCATTATACATTGAACTTAAATGCATACCGAATAGATTTCAAAACGAGCGACGCCACCAGGGCCCATGCTAATGTGGAGATCACATCTGGATGTATTTATTTAAATTTATTACAATCGCTCAAAGATAAGTAGCTGTTCACACTTCATTATGCAATTTTAATAAATTAAACTTAAATGTAGCTTCATAATGATGCCGGTGTTATGTAGTTTTTGTTGCACTTCTTTGCCAGGCGGTACCAGTGAGCGGTCAGGGACGTCGAAGCCTGTGTAGGATACATGTGGTAGCATGTGTCTGTACTCGTGTAGTGGAATATGTTTCACTTACAATATGTTTCAC
>JAFELO010001379.1:70622-83683 GCA_017140195.1 Eumaeus atala
CTTACAATATGTTCCACTTACAATATGTTCCACTTACAATATGTTCCACTTACAATATGTTCCACTTACAATATGTTTCACTTACAATATGTTTCACTTACAATATGTTCCACTTACAATATGTTTCACTTACAATATGTTCCACTTACAATATGTTCCACTTACAATATGTTCCACTTACAATATGTTCCACTTACAATATATTCCACTTACAATATGTTTCACTTACAATGTGTTTCACTTACAATATGTTCCACTTGCAATACCATCAGGCAGTGATAAATGATTATTGGTTCCTTTTGTTTACAAAATACTGTGAGTCCTCTTCGGGTTGATCATATAGAACGTGGAGGGGACAGTTTAAACATGTCAACTTCTTTTATAGAATAGGGGGCAACCGAGGAATCGGAGCCTTTAAAACGTGTGCTGTTTTTTCCTTCCGCTATGGGTTCCAACGTCTCAGGTGCTGCTGTTGAGGTACCCGGGAGCGTACCAGCGCCACTCCTCAGTGGACAACGCGTTAGGTAGTACCAAACTGTGTGTGGAAATCAACACATCTAATTCGATCCCCGGCACGATTTATGTAATTTTTTGTAGTATTTTTACGCAATATTATCATACAGTTTAAGTTGTTTACACAAAGAAGAGCCAGGGGCCTTAACATAATTCCATATGTAAAATTTTGATGCAATACAATAGGCAAAGCGCCTTGTAAATATTAGGCTAGAGCCTCGTATGTATATCAAAAACCTTTCATTGGATTTGGTTGAAATTATCAAATATATAAATCTGCAATAAATAATAATAATTTTGATCTCGGAGAAATTAAATGGTCTCCTTGCAGCTGTCCTGGGGACAGCTAGTACAATATACATTTTACTTCTGGCATAATTCTTGTTTATTTTATGATCTACTTACAATTCAGGTGAAAATTTGTAGGCACATCACTACTAGATACCACTTTTAAACGCATCACATGGGCACGGCGCGGCAGTTACACTATATTATAAGGATTGAGAAATAAGTGACTGTTCCTGGATCCTCTACAATGTATTTGTTATTGCAGCCGTGACAGGATGTCAACGTGACGCTGACGCGACGCTAACGCGACGCTGACGTGACTGTGACGGGACGACGTCACGCCCGAGTGACGTGTACACCAGCATAATGCGGACGCCTCGGGGGTTTCATGAATAATATCCCAACGTACGCTACTGTAGACTCTCAGCGGTATCTATATTTATACTCGCTGCGCTCGAGAGTTTCACCCCTTTTCGATCCCGTGGAAATATCGGAATTATAAAAAACTTGAATTATACTTTTGGATTAATACCTACCGAAATATCCACAGAGAAATTCATAACAGTCGGTGAAGTCGTTTCAGAGCAGTTCGAACACAAACACCGTCACAAGACAAGATGCGCTTGGTACTGTAGCTACTGCCGGTAATTACTTTCGATCTAACTGTAATAACAATAAGAAATCATCGACGTGAACGCCGATGTATTTATGTAGATGCATATTGTATACACATTTTTTATTGCTGTAACTTAGCTAATATTTATTTCATAGAACAGTCATATTTTCCTACAAGATGCGTAGGATATACCCTCTCCTAACTCCGAAATTGTTTAAATCAAAATATCTTTGTTAGTTCTTAGAATTTAGAATTATGGTAGTGTAAAAAACAACGAGGGTAACGCGTCTTGTTATAGGTATGTATTATGTGATAAGTTGTGCAAATACTATAGTAAACACAAATGTTAATCAGTACTTTTAAATGGTTTATCGTTGGGTATCAAGTAAAGTCAAACTATTTACAGGTTTCGTGCCGGTACAATAGGTTGTTAAAATAAGATCTCAGATAGCCAATGAGGTCGAGCTAATACAGCTTGGAACGAGATTATTAGCTGCGCCGCCACCAGCGGGCACGTAGCTCGGCACACGTAGCAGCGTTTCTAACACTGGCGTGTGGGCGTGTGCGCCGCATCTCAATCACCGGCTAATAAGTCGTGGAAGAGAACCGCGCGGAATCAACAAGTGGCTGCCACTGACGACTGAAGGATGACTGGTTCTGACTATAACATGTCGTACGTGCCTCGTGCATCTGTATGTGAGCCCAACGGGAGTATCGTCAGCGGCGAATTGAATTCTCTTTATTTGGATTTGGGCTAACAGCTGATGGGACTGCCACTACTGGACTCCGTCCATAATAGAACGTAGAAGAAATGAACGTGCGTCTGCGCTGTGCGAGCGGACCTTCTCGTTGTCTAGCGGTTAATGTTCAACCACGTCACGTGAGAACCCAACTTACAGTTGTGTTGCAGTACTCAACAGAGAGTGTTATTGGGATTTTCCGGTTTATAACTAATACAGAATCAGGAAGTAGGCGGTACAGGAGGCAAGATGGTGCCTCGGAGAGCTCGTTAACCCATCGCCTCTGCTCTGCGCCTGGTTCCTCTCCAATCGTGCTAGACTACCGTCCCATTTTGAAATAGGGCCGTCCCATTGAAATATTGATAGAGAGTGCTTCCGTTGGTACACACACTATTTCACAGTACTGCGTGGCAGTCCAGCGGTAAGCATATTCAAACACAGCGGTGAGTCCCTGGGTGCGAGTTCCGGGTCGAGCGAGCATTACTGGGATCTTTCAAATTCCAAAGCAGAATGAGAGAGCAGGGAGTGGACTTGTGCCTGCGCACACAATTGTGCATATGTCATGCGCAGTTTTAGTCTCCAGAGGTAACCGGTGTAGCCGAAATTTGCTTGGGACCTTAAACGCGTAGAATTTAAAAGTCTTACAGCTCTAAGGAATGAGGATTTAACATATTGAAATGTACATTCGTTATAAAGTATTTGAGTTGGAACAAAAGGAAACACTCGTGGTCATCGAGTAGTTTCGGCGTGATCTCCATATTAAGCGGGCACCGGCGACTGCGGCGGCTAACTGTACTGCCTCTACACTGTGCGCAGTACACACGGACAACATGAGTACTTGGGTATGTGGTGTGCGGTATGTAGCTTCACTATGTGCTACTATGTTTATTTAATTCTGATATAGAAATTAATTTGTAGGTATTAGGAGGTACCTCATGCTAACGTGTTACCTCACCACGTCACGGTGGATAATGAGTCTCTAGATTTTGGTAAAATAAACCATGGGTACGAATTTCTTCAATGCTATTGGCCCTAAGCGACTCTCCACTGCCGTCGTCCGCCGGCGCCCACGACTTCAGTGGCCAATAAAATAAAAGCTGTTTTGTTGAATGTGTGAATGGAGATAGAAATAAAATAACGCGACTTTAGAGAGCTCTAATAATAAATAAATTAAGAATACGGCTTTTGCCGATTTGTAGTGCAAATCGACCCCCTCCGTCAGAGGGGGGGGGGCGAGGAGGCCGGCCTCCCCAGATAAGCCAAACACTAAACGAGCTCAATTATCCTTATCCACGACACCGCAACTTAAACGGCATCGTGCGCGCGCCGTCCCACCAGAGTGGGGAGGGGACCGCTTCCCCCTTTTCGGTCCCAAAATAATCACTATAGGGTACGCCTACAATCAACCTGGTTCATCGCTTCCCATCTGCGGGAAAAGAGGGGGGTCTGTCCCCCTATCGTCTCCCTAAACCTGAAGACAAAAAAGTCTTCGTAGTCAGTCGAACTATTGAGGCTGGACTAGCACCGCCAACCAGTATTAGGTCCCTCCGAAAGAAAAAAAGTGTGAATGGAGGGATTCCAAAAAGATCAAGATTATATTATGGAGAAGACGTGTCGTGCGAAGATGACGGAAAGCTAATATTTTAATTGAATATGGAATAAATTTTATTATTTTAATTAGATAAGACGTTACGTCATACATGAAGCTGTCAGCTTTCACACACAATAATTTGACTTCAATTTTTTTGCAAATAGTCTTACTACATTACACAGCGCCAGGAGATTTGTAGTGAATAATATTTTTGGGATCATATTTCGATTGCTGGGATAATCTGATAATCTATATATAGTTGTACGATGTGAGGATGAAACTAGAACCAGTTATTTGTTGGCTACCCTCAGTAGTGATACAACTGTTACTCCCAGTGTAAGCTGATGTGTTATCCCACTTATATTTGATGTGTGAAAGTTTAAGTAAGTCCGATGGTCTTTTACGGTGAAACTACGAAACGGACTTGGATAAAGTTTAGTATAGATTGCCATCTGGGATAACTTAAACACAACTTTTTATTTGAAAATATGTATGGTTTTCTAATAGGCTGTGGTTTCACGTTTCAATCAAAGTACAAATTTTACTTTCATTTATTTTAAATATTACATATACTTAAAAATAATGACCCAAATCAATGGTTGTACATAATGTAAAGAGAAGTCGATGTAGCTTTTGAGTTTCGTTGTGTAAGTTACAGTATTTCGTCATTAACCAAAAACCGCCAGTATCTATAGCACCCTGCGCTTTACTTCTCTTCAGTGTAACTTATATTTCCCAATGTAAATTCTTTATTATATATTAATAGTGCACTTTAAGTGTAATACAATATGTTCTTGAATATAAACAAGCGCATTTCTAATTGTAATAGCGAACATATTGACGTCTTAAATTTACGCGAATGTTAGTCACAAGTATAAAACCACTTTTACGGATTTTATTGCGGTTTATTTAAATTATTTAATTGGCCCGACGTCTCAGAAGCTTCCATTCTAGTCCACCCGTCCATAGCATCTACCGTCAAAGTAATTTTATTGTAATGGAATAGGAGTGTTTTTTCTATATTCTTATAAAGAATTATTTTTCATATTCTTAATGATATTAAAAAAAAAAAACATTTAAAAGTATGTTACAGCTGTAGACATCCGCGTCGGTTCACCGAGTGGCCGCGGTTGCGCTACGGAGCTGCAGCTTAATTGTTGAATTAATTCTTTTTGCATATTCTTTAGTATAAGATTCAGAATCTTTGGAAGGCAGGCTGCAGATAGAATAAAGATAAGCGCTCATCAAAATACAAAAAATGAAAGAGATAATAATAATATTTATATTTCGTAACTTAGTATTGAGGCGTGCACTTTTGGATCTTCCAAACATTTTCTTCGTAATATGTTAAAACAATGGAGAGGAAGTGATGGATTATAACTAATTACTTTATGTATTTTTCTCAATGATTCCGTCGGGTATTCCCCTTTCAATTACGTTGCCACATAGCAGATAAAAAGCCACACTTTACAATCTGAAGATGTACCGCGGAGCTGGAGTGGCGGGCACTACGATGTGGTGATAAGGATGTGGCAGTGGTGCGGTGGGTCACGTAGCTATCGCTGATCGGACGACTGGCGCCAGTTGCGAATTCCCAGCTCCTAAACTGTATGTGTGACGTCACAGCGACATGTTCTAGCGATGACGAGTGCGTGTGCTAAACAGACATGTTAAGTGTTTTGTTAGAGGTAGTGCCATGTTAAACTGCAGCTCAGCCGGGCATCTATAGTCAGCGAGGTACCTCTTGCTCACGTGATAACGGCGTAAAGCAAGCTACGCTGTCGCGTTTCGTGCTGTCTGTGAGTGGCCGATGGCCCATTGGTGAGAAGGAGGAAGGAGGACAACACATCTGCATTACAATTAGCAGGATGTCTATGGGTGATGGTAGCCAACAAAAAGTTGGGTGCTGCTCGTTTATGGGGGACAAACGAGCAGCTTACCAAATTGATGGACTTACGTTAGACCTTTATTTGGCCGATACGGCCGGAAAAGTGCCTCTCGCTCACATGACCACCGTAAATTGCATATTTGTGAGTAGCCGGTGACCCATTGGAGAGGAGGAGGAAAGGAGGGGTACGCACGTGCATGACGAAAAAAATCTGGATGCCTATGGGTGTCAATAGCCGTCAAAAGACTTCGATTCTCGTTTGGCCTCATAATACAATTCCAAATATCATAGTAAACACAATAAAACTCATAAAAATATGACACTTGGCCGACGATGGAACACGTTTGCCCAAAAGATACCGGTGCCCTCGTGATTTGACTAGTCACAAGTTTTAGCTTCGGGATACAGGCGCCAGCGGCGAATTCAACAGCTCAGTAGTACGTGTGATAAATGTTGACTTGAATCTTTACGTGCGTGACGTGGTTCATATTACACGGAGAAAATTGATGAGGACACTCACGCTGCTCACGGAAGTTAGGAATGCGTAAACACTTATAGAGGGACTAAAATATCCGCCGCGGTGGCGAGCGATAATGATGAGCGTACCCAACATACAATGCGCGCTCGCACTCGCAGGCTTCAGAATACCCCAGCCACGTTGATGTCAAATAGCTACTATGTCATAAATTGATGTTTTTTTTCTGTAATTAAACGCGTTGAGCCCATAGCGGGGCAGATGCCTGCGTTGCGCCAATTCAAGGGTTGCCAACTGTCTTGTTTTCTCTGGACATGTCCTATTTTTGCAATCCTAGGATATATAAGGTCGTAAGGAAGCTCAATTTTGTTTTATATGCCAATTCCTTCGCCTCCATCAATCATCAATATCAGCCCTCATCTATCCACTGCTGGATATAGGCCCATTTCAATGAACGCCAAGATGACCGATCTCCTGCTACTGGCATCCATGCCGGACCGGCTACAGCACGGAGATCGTCTTCCCACCCGGTGAACGGTCGACCAACACTTCGTTATCCTAAACGCGGCCTCCACTTCAAAACCTTACTGGTCCATCTGTCATCGGTTCTTCTGTGTGTGTGACCAGCCCATTGCCACTTCAGCGAGCTTATTCGTCGCGTGATATTAGATAATTTAGTTCTCGCCTATTATTCCTTCGCCCTAATTTGTTTAATTTTGTTTAAACGAAAAGTAGAAGCAGCTTTTAGGGATATTGTTCCATAATACACAAGTAGGATTTAAAAATCCTTTGTTGAAAGTTATCTATACTAATATTATAAAGAGGAAACATGTGAGTGTTTGTTCGTTTGCATTGATTCATAATTTTTATATTTTTGTAAATCAATGAACTTTTGCCATAGTAAAATGAAATATCTGCGCGAAGCCGGGACGGATTGCTAGTACATAATATTTAAACACAACTGTTGCTTTTAGGTCCTATTTTTGTCGTCGATTTTCCTGGTTTTTCAAATTACAAATCCTAGTTTTAAATCAGAAAGGGAAACCCTAGCTGGTCCATGCCTCGTGGATTCCGACAGTTTTTGTCGGAATATTTAGGACGCTCGTCCGCTCGTATTCGGTAATGCCAACTATATTAATGTTCGTCTTAAATTTCGAGACCGCTAATAACAATATCGGCGCCCAGAGCCGCAAAAACTACGGGATCCCGGCTACGTGTAAAGTAAAGGATTTGAATCGTTTTAACAATTGAGAAGTGTACATTCTGAGGTTTGGGAAGTTCGACATTTTGTTTTTGAAGGATTTTCAGGCAGCTTCCACCCATGGATAGCCGGATTGGAAGGTTTTATTGTATAAATGTAACAACCCGGCCCCTGCTTTTCACAGGCGAAGCCGAGGCGTATCACTAGTTCACATGATATCCGCGGCATTTAATATTATGTTAACACAACAATTACTATAATGTATTGTAATGGCCGCGGCGAAGACTCTCGCAGTACGTTGAACATACGGATGTAGTATATAAATACGTTTTAATCGCCCGCTCGTTTGTACAAATACGCATCGCTCGGTATTCATATTGCTAACGGCCGTGCTAATTTCTGCGCACTTGCTGCATTGCAGCCGGCAGAGGCGCGACGAGCGAGGGGCCCGTGGTGGGTGCATCTGATGAAACCCTCGTGCCCCAATAGGGCAGCTTATTGAGCCGTTGCTAATACATTGTTACTCCACTCGCTCACATAGTAAAAAAAAATCATATTAATTTTTTTGTATCCCAAATAAATGTAAAAGAAATAGTTCCCCATTTGGAGTGTTGGACAAACTATCTTTTTGAAGATCCGAACTGTTTTGCTGGATGGATGGATTCTGCGCGGCTCTTGCTCTTAATTTTTAAAATATAAGAGCAAATTAACAGTCGGAGCTTCTTGTCGAATGCCGATACTTATAAACATCAACATATTTCTTATGAAGTCGCGTAGCCCCCCTTCCCAATAATGGGCCAGCGGTAACTCTCTTATGACATCAACCTCGAGAGTTTTGTCGTCACTGTCCAGCGGTATAATATGAGCTAGAGGTACCTCCTCGGTCGAGCCGTCCCAATTTTACAGCAATGCAGCATGGCACTTTAAGATTGATAAAACTTTTACAAGTTTATGTTCAAAAAGTAAATGAACAGATTAAAGGTTCGTCATCAGAATGTGTCGCCCCTCGCTAGTTGACCTCCACGCACGTCGTCCTCCACGCACGTCGTCCTCCACGCACGTCGTCCTCCACGCACGTCATCCTCCACGCACGTTGACCTCCACGCACGTCGTCCTCCACGCACGTCGTCCTCCACGCACGTCGTCCTCCACGCACGTTGACCTCCACACACGCTGTCCTCCACGCACGCTGTCCTCCACGCACGTCGTCCTCCACGCACGTCGTCCTCGCTCACTGTCTACATGCTCCCATTATATTGTGCTATTGAAATAACGTACACAAGTGCAAGCCAAAGAAAAAAATAATAGGTTCGTTTGGTGTTCAAGGAAATTATGATAAGGAAAATTATTATTATTATCAATATTAATAGCCTGGTGCGTCCCACTGCTGGGCAAGGGCCTCTCTGCTCTCTTTCCACACCTCTCTGTTTAGAGCTAGATTGGGCCAATCCTTTAAAAAGGAGTCCAGCCCTAACAAGTAATATACGGTCACAAAAAAAAAAACAAAGCCGTCGGCTACTCCCGAACGTACAAAGCGCGATTACATAGCCTCCATTTTTATGTGAAAGACTAATGCAGAAAGGTACGTAGAAGAATATTTAGGAATAAATTATTTTCCCGGTAATAAAATACTGAGCGTTTCGAGATAATTTACAGCAAAGGTTTCAAATGTGTTTCATGCTAATTGATTTATTAGTATTTTTGTGTTTCCAGATATAACATGCACATTATTAAGTAGCATTGCCCTGTTCTTACGGAACCCTAAAGTTATAAAAGAAGTTAAGCTGGACACAATATGTCCGCCATTTACCTGTCTGCCGTATAAGGGCTGTCCACAAGCAGGTCTCACCTGCTGGAGCAAATAGGGCTCCCGTCGACTGCGTCTAGGGCTCCTGTCGAGGGCTCGTGGTAAAGGCCACCTCGGACAAACGTTGAGAAATATGAGCTGATTGATGGTTCTTAGGCATACCAATATGCGGTTGTCTGGTATTAATTAATACCTGTACCGGCTTGCGATGAAAATAGAAAATTATAGGATTTAATATTATTTGTACTTACTTGAGTTACAATAAAATTAAATGGAAGGATTTACAGTACTTAAGTAAGTAGTTATTTATAATACTTAAGTAGTTATTTATATTACTTAAATAATTATTTATAATAATTAAGTAGTTATTTATAATACTTAAGTAGTTACTTTAAAAGTAGTGGGATGGTTTGAAGGTTTCCGTTCCTCAGTTTGACAGAAAGCGAGGAGATGCCATGTATTACAATAAAACTACTTTTAAGGACTCTATCCCGGTTTATTTCATTATTTAAGTAGCCCGACGTTTCAGAAGCTTTACATGAACCATGGGCACGGGTGGACTGATAGAATCCATGAAAGTAGTTTTATTTTAATGAGTAACATTCGCGTAAACTTAAGACATCGAGATGCCATGGAAGTAAAAGAAAAAAAAATGGAAGTTGTTGAACCAAACAAACACATTGAAAAAACTTATATTTACAGTTCACTTGATACACAATATACAGGCTTCTATACACATATATATTTATATATATATATGAATGTTTGTTTTTCAAGTTTTATAATTTAACGCCCTGGTATCGTTCAATCACTCAGAGTTAAATACCAAAGTAAAGAACCATGAGGCCGCCCCACCATGGTTCAAGCCTTGTCATGGCGGTGGGGCTTCTTAGCCTGCGGTGAAACCAGGCGAAGCCACTTGAATCGAAGATCTTTGCACCCCTCTTATAAGAAGAGGGGGCTTTAAGATCAGGAGGAGGAATCGCTCTTGGTATCCCTCTTATAAGAAGAGGGGACTTAAGAGCAATAGGAGGAGGTGCTTCTGCACACAGAGCAAGTGGCGAGGATGGGAACCTCACCCCATTGCACTGTCCCAAAGTCGGTGGGCTTGTCCTGTAATGCGCGGCAACCCCATCTGTGGAGGTGGGGTTGGTCCCTTAGGGCGCTGACTAGTCGTCGCGGTGCTCTGATGATTTGTTGTTCCGGGGCACCTCATCAAGGGTGGCACTGGTGGCACTCGCGGTGTTTTTTGTAGGTATTCGGCACTATGTACAGGGCCTGTGAAGGCGCGTAAATGGGTTTCCCCCCGTTAACAAGAAAAAGGTGCATGAGGCCGGATGGCACTAGACAGATTGTTTTCTTTATTTTATGTGATGGCACAAGTAAGCGAAAATACCGTCGATCAAAGGTATGAACGCAACCTGAGAATATGAATTAAACTTCTAAAATAAAGTCTTTCTAAGTTTGGGCGAAATTGTATGCGACAATATTTACGATAATCGTACGTACCGACACCATTAATTTGACAGATAAGAGATAAAATTTTCGTATTTTTTATATGTGTTGCTTTTGTTTTGTGAAGACGTTCAAGTATAAATAATTACTAATTACTGGTTACGTGCGTACACAAGTATACACCATAGAGATATTTTTCTTCCCTATAGTTATGACACACACACGCACACGCACGCACACGCACGCACACGCACGCGCACGCACGCACACGCACGCACGCACACACACGCACACGCACGCACACGCACGCACATTCACGCGCGCACACGCACACGCGCACATTAACCCGGGCTCTGCCACGGCCGGCCGGAAGGCAGTGCAAATACCTAAGCAGTCCTATGGTTTCCACTGATGCAGGTTATAATTAAGATAGTAAATAAAAAAAATCGCGGTCTCCCACCGCCGCCGCAAAACGAAGAGTTGCAAATATTATTTTTTTAATAGCGTAATTGCCGTCGTGATCGGAACGTAGCGAGCGCAGCGCCCGGGGGCGAAGGTGTGTGCGGCTTCGCGCTGCGTCACAGACCCGCCGCCCGCTTCACACACTCCAGCTACCACTGTAAAAAGTGGTGATGATAGCAGCAGCGGGCAACGACCGGAGTCAGTCATATAATCTTAAATATATATCATTACTTTATTTCTTAAATTTATAAAAAGAACATACAGAGCTCCTTACGGTACTTACCTCAGTGCTAGGCTAATGTATTGTGATAAGTTCACAGATATGTTTTGCTACTTAAACATTTTATAAAAAGTACATCTGTCATCTTTGACTGTTAGATGGAGGGTGTACTCGGTGTCGAAGAGATGACGCTCTTTTCTTTTCTCGACGTGTAGCACGGAATCACGGCAGACGCTATCTGCCATCATTATTATCATTATTATTATTATTATTATTATTATCTGTTTTTCCTCGTCTTTCACCGGAGTACTGATGTGCACGAGCCTAAGCCAAGTAGCATATCAGACGGATACAATTTTTAATGTTATGTGGAATGAGTGGTGGGTACCGGTGAGACAATTTATTCCTGGTTTATTTGTAAAAATTTTCTTACTATTCTGCAAGTGTTTAAAATAACTGCTTTCTGTGGAAAGTGATACGTTTGGTGGTAGCTGTAGAGTCTTTAATGATTGGTGCAATTGTATCGGTATAACACCGGTACAGGATATTACTATTGGTATTGTTATTTCTTTTTGCAGATGCCAGAGACAAGTTATTTCATCTTCTAATTCTATGTATTTTGTAAGTTTTTCAGATATGGTACTTTGGAGGTTATGAGTATTAGGGACTGCTATGTCAATTATGTATCCTGTATTATTTGATTTATTTATTAGAGTTATATCAGGTCTGTTACTGTGGATAGTTCGGTCGGTGAGGATTGTTCTGTCGAAGTAGAGTTTGGTCGTTGTTTTCCAACACATTATGGGGCTTGTATTTATAGTAGGGTTCCAAGTCGGTAATAAAATAATATTGTTGAGCAAGTTTCTGGTGAATTATATTAGCAACTTGGTCATGTCTATTTTTGAACTATTGTTTTGCATACACTTGTAATGTGAAGAATAGTTTCTGGCGCGCTATTGCATTTTCTACAGGTATCGTTATTCAATGTTTTAGTTATATGCAGTTGGTAGTTTCTGGTATCTATTACTTGATCTTGTATCGCCATCATAAAGCCTTCTGTCTCGGTGAAGAGTTCTCCACGGCTTAGTCATGCGTTCGACGCTTCTTTGTCGACATTAGGGTTGCATAAGTCTAGGCGATGTCTCCCATGGAGGGCTTTTCTAGTCCATTCGGTGATTTTAGTTTGGTTTTCTACCAAGGTCTCAATGTTCTGTATTGAGTTATCTTTTAAGTTTAGCGGTGTGAATTTATTGTCGTTTAGGCTTATTGCCTTATGAAGTGGAGTGATTTGAGATTTTTTGAAAAAAATCATTATTATCATTATTATAACTTAAATAATAAATATGCTGTTCATACTGTTTACACAAAGTTATTGATTTAAAATAATTATATTCCGATTTTAGTATTTGTCAATGAATTTGTGGAAATAATATGAACAGTATATTTTTTATTTAAGTTATGATATGAATTTCCATCCAGAAGTGACAATACACTCCATCAACTGTATCATTATTGTGTTAGTTTGAATAGTATAGGCCTCGTGTGAAAGTTGGACGCTAAATTCTATTTTATTGTAACAGAGCACACGCATTGCCTGATTTTAGTTGGCTCATGAAGCCAAGAGTTCATGACTTATTTGTTTAGTAAACCACTTACATGCTATCATTTAAATTGTTCACGACTTATTTGTTTAGTAAACCACTTACATGCTATCATTTAAATTGTTCACGACTTATTTGTTTAGTAAACCACTTACATGCAATCATTTAAATTGTTCACGACTTATTTGTTTAGTAAACCACTTA
>JAFELO010001379.1:83809-97605 GCA_017140195.1 Eumaeus atala
CATGCTATCATTTAAATTGTTCACGACTTATTTGTTTAGTAAACAACTTACATGCTATCAATTAAATTGTTCACGACTTATTTGTTTAGTATTTTACTAGGTAATCATGATCCACTATTAATCACAATTACGTTAAATAAAATATTAATTTATTTTAATACTAATATTAAAACACAAAACAGTAATATTTTTTTGTGCCAACATGATGGATAGATACTTGTAAATTAAAATTACTGATGCATGCAGCATTGCATTATAATCAGCATGCATATTCATTTGCATGATTTATTGCCGGTGCGTATAATTAAGTGATTGTTGTCTTAGTGGTGGATACCAAAAATGGGCATATTTTGTAATACTTTTTCGTAGAAAAGAAAATATACAAATCGACTCACTGCAATCCACTGAACAGTTTTCATAATTATGTTGCGTTGGACGCTTTGTGCTTTTGTTCGTTATCTAGTAAATGTGGAACATCATCGGGTCACTACCCGACTGTAGGCAGCGCCAAATGAGCACATCTTCATCATCATCATTACCATCCCTCATCGGTCCACCGCTGGACGCAGGCCTCTCTCAATGAACGTCAAGACGACCGATCTCCTGCTACTCGCATCCATCCCGGATCGGCTACTGCACCAACCTGGTGAACGGTCGACCAACACTTCGTTTTCCTAAGCGCGGCCTCCACTCCAGAAACTTACTGGCCCATCTGTCATCTGTTCTTCTGAGTGTGTGACCAGCCCATTGCCACTGCAGCGAGCCTATTCGTCGCATGACAGTGAATACTTTAGTTCTCTGCCTTATGACTTCGTTACGAATGTTGTCGGTCAGAGAAACACCCAACATAGCACGTTCAATAGCCCGTTGAGCTGTCGCAAACTTTCGGACCAGTCCTAAATTAAGAGGTCATGTTTCGTCCCCGTAGGTCATCACGGGGACACCACCATGGTTCAAGGCTTGTCGTGGCAGTGTGGCTTAGTATCCTGGGGTGAACCCAGGTGAAGCCAATTGAACCGAGGGGGATCTTTGCACCCCTCTTATAAGAAGAGGGGGCTTAATGATCAGGAGGAGGAATCGCTCTCGGCACCCCTCTTATAAGAAGAGGGCAACTAAGAGCAAAGGTGGACCAATACGATATACACCGCTCGTACCGGTCGAGCGATGAAATCTTACATATAGTGACACAGTTATAACGTATGACTGACAGAATGTCAAACTCACACACCGCTTACGGAAACGAGCCCGGGTTAGAATCCGTAAGTCGAGAGCTTAGATGGATAGTAATAAAATAACGCGACTTTAGAGAGCTCGAATAATAAATAAATTAAGAATACGGCTTTTGCCGATTTGTAGTGCAAATCGACCCCCTCCGTCAGGGGGGGGGGCGAGGAGGCCGGCCTCCCCAGATAAGCCAAACACTAAACGAGCTCAATTATCCTTATCCACGACACCGCAACTTAAACGGCATCGTGCGCGCGCCGTCCCACTAGAGTGGGGAGGGGACCGCTTCCCCCTTTTCGGTCCCAAAATACACTATAGGGTACGCCCACAATCAACCTGGTTCATCGCTTCCCATCTGCGGGAAAAGAGGGGGGTCTGTCCCCCTATCGTCTCCCTAAACCTGAAGACAAAAAAGTCTTCGTAGTCAGTCGAACTATTGAGGCTGGACTAACACCGCCAACCAGTATTAGGTCCCTCCGAAAAAAAAGCAACAGGAGGTGGCGCTTTTGCGCACGGGGTAAGTTGCGAGGATGGGAACCTCACCCCATTGCTCTGTCCCAATGTCGATGGGGTTGTCCTGTAGTGCTGGGCAACCCCATCTGTGGCGGTGGAGTTGGTCCCTTAGGGGGCTGACTAGCCGTCGAGGTTTCCTGATGATTGACGTTTCGGGGCACCTCACCAAGGGCGGCACTGGTGGCACTCGCGGTGGCTTTTTTGGGTATTCGTCACTGTCATGTGCCGCGTGTCCCACACACCACTGGACACCCACCCAGGGCCGGTGAAGGCGCGTAAATGCACTTCCCCGCGTCAACAAAAAAAGGTCATCAAGGGGAGAACGCACTAGTTGAAGACTTTTGACTTAAGCTCTGCGGTAAGGGAAGGTTATGTTTGTTGTTGTTTAATTTAGCCAAGAGATAGACTGACGGCGATGGAAGGTGGCGGGGAGCAGCTGGATGCAAGTGGCTTGTGAACGACATCTATGGCGCTCTATGGGGAAGGCCTTTGTCCTATAGTGGACGTCGTCTGGCTGATGTTGAAGGTATAATATGTGGTGAGTAGGTGCCACCTTGCCAGGAATTTCTTCTAGCAAAAGATCAACGGTAACAAACTTAGGTAACGTAAGAATGTAAGTGGAGTTTTACTTTAGATAACTACACGTATATTTGAAATGATAGTCTAGTTAAGAGCCAGCTATAATATCACGCCAGTACTGATTTACTTAGGGGATAGAATTTTTTGCTCTACCGTATTCTATTTTTCTGTACTAATTGCCATCCTCCCTATTTAATATAAATGAAATATTATATAACAAGATTCCAAATAGCTTTAGGAGCTTTAGATGTAGTGCCATGCTGCATAGGAGGATACCTCACGCTCACATAATACCGCCGTAAGGAGACATCTTCAGTGTCGCGTTTTGTGCGGTTTGTGAGTAGCCATGTAGGTGTTATTGGGCGTTAGTAGTCGTGTAAAGGCTCCAATTGCTTGTTTGCACACTATTATATAAAAAAGCTATCTGTTTGTGTGGTTGATTTTCTCAAAATCTACAGAATGGACATTCATGTTGTTTTCACCCGGGGATAGCGATATTCCCCGGGAAAGTCCTGGATTATAATTAGTTAACCTAACAGCCCGGCCCCTGGTATTCACGGGAGCAGCCAGGGCGAGTCGCTAATGTTATATGCATCGGAGATTTTGAAATAAACTGTTTTTTCCTATAAGCTCTACCACCTGTTCTTTACTCAGTTATGAAATAGACAAAATTTACAAGCAAACAGCTAAGGTTATTCTTCGTACCTATTTAACCATGCCCTTTGTCGAACTGTTCAAATGCCAGGTCCTGGACCCAAGCGGAACGCGCCTGTATCATATAATTTAACTTTAGGAACACCGTCACACGATATGTTATATAAATAACAAAGCCACCCGTCGTCGGTCCCAGCTCTTTATATAATCACTGTGCATCAAATTGGGTCCCAAACGTGCTCTTGAGAACTTCTGTGTTAGGGGAAGGAGTCTGTGCAACTTCACAAACCACAGACACAGTTCAAACATGGGAAACGTTTTGTTTTGTCCCGCTATAGAGTCAAGCCCTGCTAAGTTTTATTCCAAATAATTTTTTGAACATTGTGTCGATATTTCTGGAACTTCTAGTCCCTCCCGATGATGCCATAACAATATACTGTTGATAAACACCCAACAACAGAGACGCAACTGAAAAAAACGTAAAATTGAGAGCGTAAAGAAAATTGCATAATATATTATTTTTTTTATTATTTTTAGTTACAATGTACTTACATAAACATTTTTTTTCATACCCATAATACGATCCTGAATGACTAAGCCCGAGTAATTTTTTTTAAAGCACACTGGTCAATAAATTGACTAACCTGTTACTATTAGCAGCGATTTTATTGAATAAACAAGTAAATATTGCAGATAGTAATTTCGGTGTCATAGAGCTTAGTAAAATACAGTATATTTAATACACATTTCCATTATGAAGAATTTTATAATTCTCCTAAAATGTGAGTACCTTGTTGCGAATGGGAAGAATCTTTTCTATAATACAGGGCGAGCATTCAAAGGCCCTTGACTACCGGCGACCATAGACATTCGCACTATTGTTACGCAGACGTGTTGCCTTTCTTTTTCAATGGGACAACCTACAAGCAATTGCTACACTGATATACTAAACCAGCGCCGACAACACCGACCACGCCCCATAGGCCACACGTGATGCCATACAATAGAAAAACGAAACGCAATGAGTGAAGAACAATATCTAACAATGCGCAGAGATTCTGTTAACTTTAAGTTGGGGAGGAGGCGCATACCGCGAGTGTATCTTTTGCGTTTCGTACTGTACATTATCTCTTGCTCGCATTCTAGCCGTGGCGACCATCGCAGTAGAGACCAACGAACTGTGCAGGAATGTTATAGTGCACAAATGCGCCCAGTTTCTCTCTTCGTCCTGTTCTGATGGGACGGTAGTACGAAAGGAGAGCTATCAGACACAGGACCGACGAATAAAAGTGCTCTCCGAGCCACCGCTCCTTTCCCGACTTTACACTGATATAGACTCAAACCCGGGACATCACGACCTGTAGGAGATGCTCACCGCTAGACCATGAGTCGGTGTACTCCAAATTCTGAGTGGCGGGTACCTGCCTGCCTATATGGGCGGCAAGCAGACTCGCTTGCCTCTTTGTAGAAAAGGAGGTAAGCAGATGCCCTCGCCTCCCTGACTATGCACACACGCATAATATTCTCAATGCTAGTTCCCGCTTATTGTTTCCTTTTAGCAGCCGTAAAGTTTTGGCCACCACATGGCCACTGAGCTGCCGCCCGCAACGCGGGACGCAGCAACTTATTTCGTTTAGTTTCACAACACTAATAGAGCCAAGGCCTGTTGTAGCTTTTAATATTTTTTACATTTTATGTTAGGGCTACCGTTCATTTTAATCTTTGTGGACTTCTTTTTTAACTTTATTGTATGGACAATATATAGATATGGATCTAAAGAATGTTTTAAAAAATGGTTACCCCTGTCGGTAGTTTATTCAGATACAAATATATTTTGAAGTGTTAGGAATAAAATGAATTTTGTGACACCTGAATTGTAGAAAACACCTGAAAAAGGAAATAAAATGATTTTATTATTAATATTATACTTCAATTAGGGCAGGTTTCTATGTGATCCAAAGGCATAGTGAGTTTTACCGTAAGGGGAAGAATATTCGTAAGGAAAGATCAAAAAAATTGTTGGGATATAAGTATCTATAAGAAGGAACATTTATAAAACACAAACTGTAAGTACACTTTGAATTCTATTATAGAATTTGCACATACTTTAAGTATTAACTGTCATTTTTACTTTCTTGGGCAGTTTTTATCAATACTTAGTAATGCTAAAGCTAAATATAGCTATACCCGTAGCTGTGTCAACCACTGAGTGGATGTCTAGTTAAGAGGCCAGGGAATTCCCAATAGACTGCACCTACCAGATGTAGCTGATTACCTGAGCTACGAAGTATATTAATGAGTAGTATTAGTCAGTCTTAATGACATGACAACCCGAAGAAGTATTGAAATTAGTTCAACAATTTTAATATTTTTCCTTTATTGCAAGTTTTGCTTATTTTTATTCTTTTAAATGAAATTTTATTGCGCGTGATTGTTACATATACGAATAACTTTAAACGCAAGAAAAATTAAAAAATCCAGCATAAGTTAATAGTAGGCTGTTGTTGCATCATTGATTCCCATTTTTAATGTTATACGATAAGCGCTGACGATGTTGATTAGTATAGTACTAAAACTACATATCCATAAAAAACAAAAACATGGTCAACCCATAATCGTTTTAATGTTTAAAAATTCAAAATTGTATCGCAAACTACTGATAATAATCCATTTCGATCAAACTATAACCAATTTGTTACGTTTACCTCATAATAACTCCTTACTTAACATAAACGGGTGCACGGTTAAATGCACCTTATTACTGTAAACTTAGGGTATACAATCTAAACATTCATATCACGCGTAATATACTATTCTTGTAGCGATACGATTAGGTACTGGACACGTTCTAGACACACAGATTACTTAAACAAATTAAGTAACTAAAAGCCTGGCTCTCAATTTCTTCACATAATCTTTTACATTTTTTTACAGTACATCTTAACCATAATACTATACGTATTATGGTTTATACGTTAATTGCAGTCATATTAGACTTTAATTTTAAAAACATTAGAAAGAGTTTAACTTATGCTGTGGAAGCGAAGAGAAGCCTAATACAGCTTCAACAGATTGCTATGAGACTAGGTTCTGGATCGTAAGAGGGACCGACGTCCCTTTCTCCCGTATGTATAATATGAGAGTGTTTCAAACAGCAAATTTAACTATTATTATTATGGCCAGAAACTCAGAAGTCCCTACTCCCCGGACTCTCAAGTCTGGGGCAGCTCGCGCGTGGTGTCTAAAGTTGCTTCGGCGCTGAAATGAACGTCTGGCTCAGGGAGAGGAGCATAGCTAGGGCATCCGTGCTCTCTTTCACCCTCAGACAGGTGAAAAAACTCGGGCGCGGTAATTTCAGAATACCTAGTCGGTACGGCGGAATTATTTGAATTAGGCAAATCACGAATCATATTGGAAGTAAAAGACTTCAACTGTTCTCTAGTTCTCTCACATAAGTAAGTAAGAACGCCAATTAAATAATATGTTTAGTGGAAGTATTATGACACCAAATTAATAAGCATCTGTCTGATAATAAGTAAAACCTTATTTTATGGCTTTACACCATCGGAAGTTAGAATTTAAATTTCAACCTTTGGTATTTGGATTTCACTGAGTGGAAGAGGAAGAAGGAAGGAAGAAATCCTTCAAAAATACACTTAGAATATTTTTTCTCTGTCTTCCTTTAATAACTACTATTTTTTGTCTGACTACACCAGAATGCGTTTTTTTTCAGGTGTATATATTTTTATGATTCTTTTCTAATTTTGTAAAACTTATAAGTTGTTGTTAATTTGGTCTTGATATCACGAGCAACAAAGGGTGTATTCTAACATGCAACATTTTGGTCTTATATTTTTTTATTTCTAAATTAGCATGAGTTGCTTTCAGTTCTTAGTGTAGAATCGCAAATATCCATCCCCTATTTTAAATGCTACCAGAATCAGTTTCTATATCACTCATAATAGAAAAAAGAACATTAAAACCACACGTGTACTATTTTAATAACGCCAGTAGTGTGCTCTGGGTAGCGAGCGTGGGCAGGTTTAATATTAGTAAATCATTGCGCGAGTAAGTCGGGAGTCGCAATTTAGCGCGACAAGGTGCAGCAGTAATCAAGCTCGATTACAGGCCAGCTACACGTTGCACTCGCCTAACGAGTGACGAGACCGCTTCTTTAGCCTGACGCTCTCGCAGCTAGCTGAACGAGAAATACTCAGATGTTACGTTTCTTGTTTAAAGAATTAAGAGGCCAACGAGCGGTATTTTGTAGTACGGACACTCATAGCTGTCTGCATAACTGTTGTGCAGACGTGTTTGTTGATCACTTCCAATGTGCCAGGAAATGCGACGGCGCACCTGCCGGTTGGAGGCTGCTGCTAGAGCATGGCACATAATATAAGATTCAGGAGTACCATGCATGCTGCATGACACTACGTGTTCCTCTGCAACGGAATTGGGCCTGCACAACCCGGGAGGTACCTCTAAAGCGCCGTAAAGTGACAGCGTCGCTATCGTGTTTCGTGTGGTCTGTGAGTAGCCGGTGGCCTATTGGAAGGGGGAAGGGGGTGATTGTAGGGCAACGCATCTGTGTAACAATCATGCGAAAGCCCACGGGCGTCGGTAGTCATCAAAAGAGTCCAATTTCTCATTTGCCCCCTTATGCTAAAAAAAAAACGATGATTTGATTTTTTTGTCAACTTTACCTATGTTGCACATAGGCATTTTAACAAATTCCAAGATGATGGCATCGCTCCCAATACCCGAATACAGCAAGGAGACACCAACCACAGGTCATGTCCAAGCGCTCATCAAGCCGCCACACGTAGGACGGTTCAGGTCGGACCAAAGTATAACGGGAAAGTTTTTCATTTGTAAGTAGATGCCTACTGTGTTGTATTGAGTCAGGACTTCGTAATGTAAAGAAATTACCAGTCTGCCAACAAAATAATAATAAATTGTGTGTAACGGTTTATAATTTGTGTAATATTGAGTAAGTTTAGTCTTGGCGTCTCCGCGTCACTTGATGGTTCAAGCGGAAGATCGGCGCCGACAGCTCAGCCAGCGGTGTCGAGCTCGAGACCACTTCTGCAAGGTCCACTTAACTTTACAAATGTTTATCTTTGTTTTTTATGTGCTGTGTATATTATCCAGATTGTTGCAGAGTAAATTATTATTTATTATTTATTTGTAATTAAAACAATATTTAAAGTAGCTATTACAAACACTGTCATATCGGAATGTATTTCTCCCATCTGTGGGAAAGAGGGGGTCGGTCACAAACCTAGTCTCGTTGGCGACAAGCACTCACAGCAGTACAGTGAAGTTGTATTGACGATCATTGCCTCCATGGGGGCTTTCCAGAATGAGCACGTCCTCAGCCATGACGATTACGACTAACAGAGAGAGAGAGAGAGAGAGAGAGCAGAACGAGGAAATGTCGTAAAAGATCGATTAACATATCCCGAGCCGGGACGTCTGGAGAAGTTTATTTCGCTGGCCGTATTGAGTCTCCCGTGGCCCATTCGAGGAGGAAACGGTAATAATCCATTGGCATGGATATATTAACTATACACGTACAGATGAATGCGTCTCATTCGGAAGTTAAATATGTAGACATTTGATAAATATTACCAACAATATGTTGATGTTGGTGACGAATTTATGTATGTGGAGTTGCCGCTGCCAGTCCGTGGACGCAGGCGGGGCCGCGGCGGGAGTCGATGGGGAGCCGAGCCTACAATCAGTATCTGGAACATGCATTATTTATTACATTAGAACTACTAGAAACACACGAGATTGTGTGATTGTACGAATTTGCAGATGACACGACTCCGAGAGGTATCGACGGTAATGCGACGGTAATGCGACGGTAATGCTTCAACAGCAGTCCACCGTAGGCTTGGGATCAGTACGGCAATGACGTCACTAAGCTACACACACAAATTCCCTATAAGTAGCTGAATGCATTTTAATTAAAAACTAATTTATACGTCCATGTTCTTATAAAGTGTAAGAAGCTGGGCCCTCTCATCTGAGGGCTACTGTATCTGTTCGTAACTCCTGCGCATCTTATTCCGTCTATTTAAATCGAAGCCCTATAGGATTTTAATAAAGTTGTGTTTAGCTCGTCGCGGTATGCAGTTAGCCTGTTTCGGTAGTAAGCCTGGCGTGGTTATCCGCTGAGTTCATACCGAGCCTATAATTAGTGGGCGGGCTGCGGAGCAGTCGTCAGGCGGCAGCGTGCGCGTGCGAGTGCAGTAATTGATTATTTCGCATTTGTTTTTATGTTATTAATAGTCCAATATCGTCCGCACAACGAAGCGATTGGAAATTCCTCATTTAATACGATACCGCGTACCACGGCGGCTACTTCGCAGTTTCTAAGAGATTCGGCGCACATTCGTATCTGTGTAAGAGTCAGTGTGCTTGGTACATTGTAACTAAACGGGGCTTGAACGGAGACATACCTGAGCATCAGTCACATGATGTCACCGTGAAACGATGGCATGAACGAGTATGTCCCCTCACGTACGGGGTGAAGGAAGGCATGCATTAACGTTCAGATATTTGACGCTATGTTTAAAAAAACAAGGCTTAATAGAGTAATTCTGTGGATATAGAATGTGATGTTCTGTGGATATGATGTGAACGAGATACTTTTGTTTTGTTCAATTTTATTATTTCTAATTTACTTCAACAACGTTACAATTTGTTTTTGCGTTGTCAACTCATGCGGTCAGATCGTGGCTATTTAGCTAACCTTGGTGTTTCCATTTTTCGCTTGCACCTGTCGATCAGCATGTAGGTATCCTCGTCGTTCAATGGCAAACATTGAAATTGATGGCAACTTTAGTAAGAGGTAGTGCCATGTTACATCGCAACTGAATGAGGCTGGCGAGACCACGGAGGTACATCTCGTTCATAGGACACCGGCGTAAAGAGATGGAGTGCGGTTTGTGGGTAGCTGGGGGCCTTTGGGTTTAGGAGAAAAACGCATTGGCATAATTATGCGTATGTTCATAGGTGTCATGGCTCATTTGCCCCCCTCCCCATACTATAAAAAAATAAATAATAAATTACATATTATAGAAGCTCAGTGCAAGAATACATACATCTCTAAATGAAGAAACATAAATATACATGAAAGTGCTGCCTGCTATTAGCCGACTCTTATATGATTCATTACAGTTAATAAAACCATAATTTCATTATGACGACTGACGTTTTCAATTATCGTTTTCAACATCTTTTGTTTTTTCTTTTGTGTTCTGTCCAAGTCTTGTTTTTATAGCTCAAGGAGCGAGTCAGCTGTTGAAGACTTTTCCGAAGCCGCAGTCTTTGTTACGGTTCTGCTCAGGTCTGGGTAGGAAGTGGAAGTAAACTTTTAACTTTAATTACGAGTTCTTACGATAAATTCACAATAGTTTAGTGTTGGTTACTTTCCACGTCATGTTGGCCCTTCAGCTCCAACGCACCAGCTACCAAGTACTACGATATAACTTTACATGACAACAGACCTCCTATGTACCTGTGCACACATCGCCCTGTGCCCTGAAAGAGATGACTTCTGACAGGCTGTCTCTCTCGCTCGCAGGCTCCGCCCATTCGCAACATTACTATAACTCCTAATGTTATTGTAACTCAGAACGTTACTACGACGTTCCATCTTTTCATGCGTGTAGCTAGTGCTGTTGATTCACAAGACGTTATCATGACAAAAATATAGTGTTATAACCATCGCTATAACGTCGTAAGACGATTGCGGCCGGCAACACAGAGGCACCCCCCGCTCCCAAAGTCAGCGTGAGCAGTGTTGTTGCAGTAGCGACAACGAGCCGGCCCAATTTAACTGCAATGCAGCACGATCCTTTTGCTGGCTGTAAAAAGTATTTTAGTTTAGCGATTAGCGCGTGACGCGTATAAGTGTAGGGTGTGTCCGCTGGGCCGGTCGCGCCGGAGTGCGGCGGCTCCGGCCGGCGTGTCGGATCGATTAGCGGACGCTAATTGAAAATCATCCTTGTCGGACCTCGCGAGAGCGGGCCTGGGGCTGTGTGTATGGACGAAACATTCTCGAAATAACAAGCGGCGTACATTCGTTGGGACATCCTTTCCTTCATTTCGGCAACGTCCGCAGGAAAGGACTTCAATTTCGCGTGGTTTGTGAGCATCCGGTGGCCATTGGAGGGGAGGAGGATAGGATGCCAACGCGCCAGCATAATAATTATACGGATATTTATGGGCGATTGCAGTCATCAAAAGGCATGAAATATTCGTTAGTTACCCTACAAAATAATAATAAGAAACCGCTAACTAAATAATCAGTAGATATTGATGTCTTAAATTTACGCGAATATTACTCACTACAATAAAAGTACGGATTTTATCGCGGATTATTTAATTATTTAACTAGCCCGATGTTTCAGAAGCTTTACAGCGATCATGGCTACTGGTGGACTGAGCTGACAGATGTCCTGATGTCATAAGTTGATAAAAGTACCAGAAGAATTATAATTATCTACTTGTAACGATTAACGCAAGCAGTACTTATCATATCCTGCTGTCTAGAGGTGTTATGTTTAGATTTCGAGTTGATTATGTTCACCACCAAGCAGAGGGAAGAACCCGCCCATCTTCTTTATTACAATTTGGATGTTTCTTAATTTCATTAGCCTCACGGATCATCCCTGAGTGAGGATTTGCGCTTTATCAAATCTAATGTAAGGGCATGAGCCAACTTCAGCATGCTCACAGACCGCAGATTTTGTAACTCATTGGTTTTTCATGTCATTAATACTTTGCCCTATATAAGAGAGTCCACAGTCACAATCAAGCTTGTACACTCTTGCATCTTGTATGATGGTAAGAGCAGACTAACCCTCTCTGGCAGCTTAAAATAAGCAGCAAATAGGCAGCAAAAGGCAGGTTTTATTGAAGCCGATATTGAGAATATAGCCAATTTAAAAGGGGTCAAATATGGTAACACTGCAGGTAAGCGCTCGACGGTGGCTAGTTTCACGCGACTTCTGTGTAGCAGACGGGGAACCCGAAGCTTGTTGTCTCGCAGAACTTGCTCGACATGTTGAAGTGCGGTATCCAGATGTTGCTTGTCACAGATGCCTCGTGCTCTCTGAAACAAAGATTTACCCACAGTAGACAACTGTGTTGGATGGTGATGAGAATTGCCGTTTAGATACCTATGAGTACGGGTATGCGTTCTGTACACAGGTTGTTGTTGGGACTATGGATGACCAAGACATAAAATAAGATCAGGAAAAGAAATTAAATGATACACACCTGTATCTAGAATAATCTCGGCGTGATAAAGAGGAACGAATCTTAATAAAGGTCAATATAAAAAATTTCAACGTCTACTTCATGCTTCAAATAATATTTTATGCATGAAATAGACGTTGAAATTTTTGATTTGTCTGGTGAAACAGGACGCGGCATGTGTGTGATAAGAACTTGTGGCCAATGACAATAAAATTATGCAGCCAAAATGTCAGGGACGACAAGTGGTGGTGAGATCAAGTCGAATTGGGAACTATTTCGATAATTCGCCCTTTTGAACAACATCAAAAGCAGCCCGAGACGAACAGGTGAAACCAACTCAGCGGAATCGACCCGCAAAAACGTGCCACCGGAGCATTTTGTCGACTACGTTACTCATAGTTTTCATGCAGATTCGTAGCCCTCCGTAACTGTAGGTCTCAGTCCTCCGTAGGTGACCCATTGGGGTGGAGGTGAAAGGAGAGCAAAGCGTCGACATTCTATTTATGCTCATGTTCAAGAGCGTCGGAAGTGGAATCCATTAATTGCCATGACAAAAACAATCCAGCCATAATTAGTATTGATTATGCGTCTGATAGCACGTAATTATCATCTCGATGGTAATTAAGCGGCGTAAGATTACTGACTAGGCGCTGGCGAGTGGCGGGGTACTTGTAGTTTTTATAAAGAATAGGTGTCTATGTACATGTTTAAATATATTAGAAGTGTGCTTTATGTGAAATGATAGCTGTGTTTCGCGATTTATATGTGGTATTATTTTTGGTCTTTATTTCTTTTATAGTACGGGACAAACAAGCAATCCATTTGGTGACTGCCGACGCCCATAAATGCGCATACGCATATGCGTTGCCCTTTTTACCGCACCACCCACCCACCCACACCATGTGAAAGCTTTCACGTAGATACATATGTGCATGCGGTATAGGTGTTACTTTGCGGCGGTATCATTAGAGGCAAGGTCTCCATTCGTGCCCGCCCAATTCAGCTGCAATTCAGCAGAACACTTTTTACTAATTGTTGGTATGTCCTCTATGCTGTAAAATTAAAAAAAAAAATGATTTCCTGGAGATTGTTCTCTCTTTAACTATATTTCAGAGTCGCTCTACGGCAGTGTTGCAAGTGACTGTTATTTTAATTATATTTCAGATTCGCTCTACGGCAGTGTTGCAAGTGAATCTTATTTTAATTATATTTTAGAGTCGCTCTACGGCAGTGTTGCAGGTAACTCTTATTTTAATTATATTTCAAAGTCGCTCTACGGCAGTGTTGCAAGTAACTCTTATTTTAATTATATTTCAGAGTCGCTCTACGGCAGTGTTGCAAGTAACTCTTATTTTATTTATATTTCAGAGTCGCTCTACGGCAGTGTTGCAAGTGACTGTTATTTTAATTATATTTCAGATTTGCTCTACGGCAGTGTTGCAAGTGAATCTTATTTCAATTACATTTTAGAGTGGCTCTACGGCAATGTTGCAGGTAACTCTTATTTTAATTATATTTCAAAGTCGCTCTACGGCAGTGTTGCAAGTAACTCT
>JAFELO010001379.1:97621-116499 GCA_017140195.1 Eumaeus atala
CAGAGTCGCTCTACGGCAGTGTTGCAAGTAACTCTTATTTTAATTATATTTCAGAGTCGCTCTACGGCAGTGTTGCAAGTAACTCTTATTTTAATTGTATTTCAGAGTCGCTCTACGGCAGTGTTGCATGTAACTCTCATTGGCACAGCCAGCGCGTTTGAATTCTCGATGAATTAAATTTTGACGAGAAAAAAGTTCATAGTCAGCGAATGGGACTACCACCGGAACAGGGAATATGGGTCAGAGCACTTGCGCCTGGCGCACACACTTGTACCTGAACCTAATATAATATGACCTGCGTACTTGGCTGGTCTCTACCGAGATGTTGTGGAAGTTGCAATTTGGCAAGGAGGGCATTATTGTAGTTCACATAGATATTATCGAATTGTATTTTATTAATAAATAATATTGTATCAAGAGGAACGTATATATATGAATAGAAAAAAAACTGTTTCCTTCCAATTTGAGTTATAGTCTTATTCTGCGGTGAAATTTCGAGTGAAGAATAATTCAATATACCCGGCCGAGAAGTGCAGACACGTCGCCACTTGGATATGTTTTCTTCTGATGACAACGCAACGGAAAAAGGATTGGACAATAGTCAAGACGATGCTGAACGGGTTATACAAATAAATTCTGTAAGAATTCAGTAGCTGTACTTCAGACCTAGGCATCAAGGTAAGCTGATTTATCTCTAGGGCTAACAACGCACGGCAGCACGTCTCTGTGTCGGCAGCCGCTGGTGTTACAGGCTACAGTACCTCGAACTGTTTATTTACATAAATCGTGGTTATCTATGTTAGGTACATTATTCCTTCCGGCTTCGCTACAAATTATATCTTCCTCGGGAATCGCTCTATTTTTCGGTGAAAACCACATCACAATGCGTTCAGTATATCTGAGAACATTTTGTTCTATAACATGTACGGATTGAGCTGGTGAATCAATTGAAGACAAACTTATACAAATAGAACTAGATCAAAAGAAACGAATCTGGTTTCATTACCATCTCTAGAAACATATCGTTACACGTTGACAATAACAGCTTTCCTTAGGGTGTTTCTTCGTATAGCAAATGAGCATGTACGGTACCACCGCCCATAGACATCCACAAAGCCTAACGTCTTACTGGCGCTTTGCTGGAGTTTGAGAAAATAGCTCGTGTCTTGAAGATACCTGAGTCGTATGGGTTAATAGTCGTTGGTGGTTTTATATATCCGTACCCCCTGCCTACTCCATTAAGATGCTGGCGTGAAGATGTATTATTGTTGTTGTAATTATCAACTCGTATGAAAGTAATGTCTTCTTAATTCCACCATAAAATGCCTAATGCTGATCAGTTATTTTCAGGTTTATTGAACATGTGCAGATTGGTAGGAACAGCTGCAGACGTAGCGATTGATATTATTATTTAGTGGTCGGCTTCGGGACAACTGTACTGGCGCCGTGTCTTCGATCGCGGTTTGAGTTTGACGAACGCCTTGACAAAGGCTCTTAATTCGACGTTTTCGCTACTTAAATGAAGAGCCGAGCTTATTACAATCGAAGATTAGGCAGAAATTTAAAAATACCAACATTTTCTGTATACCATAAACTCAACGCACCTAGATCTGTTCCATAGCTTCCAGCAGAACGAAGTTGGATATAAATATGAAATAAGTTTTGAGTTACGTGGTGTTTCTTCAAATCAAATGTAGAGGATTTGGTCAAAGGCATCTTTCATCAGCCCGATTCGACATCGGTACAAGCGCCAATATCTATAGCACAGCTGTCCAAATGTGTTAATTTTCGTCGATATCCTTCTATTTTACAAGTGTGAGCTAAGTAAGCTAGTAAGAGGTTATGTCCACACAAAGCCGTCGCAAAGTGACATCTTCTCTGTCACGTCCAGGCGGTTTGTGTGAGGACGGCGACCCATTGCAAGGGAGGAGAAAAGGTGGGTAACGCCTCCTCATAACAATTATGTGCATGTTTATGGCCGTCGGTAAAAACTTACTGAAAAAAAACGACACCACGTTTGTCCCCTTATAATAATAATCAAAAAATCACACGGAGAGCATCGTCCCATGATAAATGGACACTAATATTCAGTCAATGTAATATTTATTCAGACCTAACACAATTGTATTGATGTGTAAAGCACCAACGTTATTGCATGTATTTTTTCAAAATTGTTCGTTAATCTGTTGTCCTACTTGTACCTATTGGAAGTGCGACAGCTCGTTTTGGTTTGTTATTATTTCGCAATGAATCTTAGGAACCACATTAGGGTTCGTATGACATGTGTCACATATATTGAATACAACCAAAAATCATATACGAGCATTTTGTATCCCGAAAAAAGATCCCTTGAGTAAAATGTTTAGGGGGTAAAGCCGCGAGAGAAAGCTAGTTCCGACATTAGGTCGTTACCTATGTATATACGTTAAGTATATATTACTGTATTAAAGTAATAAATTTAAATGTACCGCATATAAGACACAAACTCTATTAGACTGTTCTTAGTAGAATTAAGCTAGGGGAGTCTGTTATTAGATTCGGCTACAACCTAACAGATGGCGTTTACATATTCGGCATTACCGGAGCGGTCAAGACCTACTAATTTATTTATAAATATTATATTACAAACGAAATATATTATTTCGATTACGTTAAGTTTTTACGCATTTTGACGTGTTTCTTAATAAATAATTAGCTCATTGTTTCATAACACCTATACTAAGTATTTTAGTGAACAAGACTTTATTTATATTTATAAAATTAAGAATTGGATATTACACCAATATACTCGTATATGCTATAATTTTATTTTTCGTTTCGTATAACTATTACAATTTTCATGTACCTGTTGATGCCTTAAGTAAACGCGGATGTTACTCTGAGTAACTTACTCAATACAATAAAACGGGATGACTTCTGAAAATTTGGGCTGAATAAATAAATAAATCTTTATTTTCCACAATTGTAAGTAGGTGAGTACAGAAGCTGTTAAAAGTATTTCATTTGGTGTCATCACAATTCGCTATCAGTAATTGGCATGCAAATACAAAATGTCTTATCATCTAATAAATTATGGTAAAGTTGTCCTCAGTAATCAATTAAAGTGAGCCAAAATTATTTAGCATTAAGTTATAATGCTTTAGTCCTATATATTGTCAATGAGATCAGATGATAGTATCTAAAATTTAAATTGTCTTTGTAACGTCTGTTAAGTACTCATTGACGCTATAGTAACAGGGTCTAAATAAAAATGATTTGATAGTTCATTCAAATTTTTTGAGAGCAATTTAGTCCTGCGACTGTTTACGTAAACTTTATTATTATCTCTCCTATCACGTGAAACAATATCTGTAAATTTTGGAAATAAATTAGAATGAGTACATACAAATATTGAACATTCATATATGTACAGGGAGTTAAATAATTTAATAAACCGCGATAAAATCCGTAAAAGTAGTAAAGTTATAATTTATAAAACAAGTAAAATGTAGAATGTGTAAAAGTACTTACAAAGAGAATTTATCAGAAGAATATTTATATAATATTTTTTTGTTGTCTTCAATCATAAAAATAATATGCAGTCTTGTTGTGTTGTAAAATGTGTTATAAAGATACAACTAACTTATGCATACTGAACAAAACAATAGTTATGTTAATAGTTTCATCTACTCGCCAACAGATGGCAGAGCTCGTAGCAACGACGCCGAACGTTAACCTCAGTACTATGTGTAAAATTTATAATTAAAGTGACTAGTTTTAAATGTGAATGATGTAAGCAACAAAAATATAAACAATACCTTTGTACATAAGATACCTACGTTCACAATGTATATGAACACACAAATTTTAAGCAATTTTAATGATTCTCTTAAATACAGCAAAATAAATAAAATTTATAAAGTCTTAATTTAATATATTAAGTACATTTAATTTTCAAGATTACAAAAGAAAATCTGCACATTATTGTAGAGATAAATAATTATCAGTAATATGAGCCAATTTAGTTATTAACTTAGTTGTTGATTGACAATTTTTGTTCTAGTAGAATACGTATGTATTTTGCATTCAATAAAATCATGATTCGACACCCAATGCTAGGGCTCTTGAATTCTTAGTAAAAACGCCGACCCGGTTCAGCTGCAATGCAGCATGACACTCTTACTAATATGAATGAGAAATAATGATTATTATTTTAATTTTAAGTCACACATTAAAAATTTTTAGTACTTAACTGTAAAAAGCTTTATGATTTTCTATAGAACGGGGTCTAGCTGAATCCAAAATATGTGTTTGTGTGTACCAGTACCCAGGCATATTACGGGTCTGTCCTAATGAGAGGGAAGGCCGTAAAATGGATAAAGAGAGAACTCAATAAATACTCAGAGTCTCATCTGTCGCAGCAAGAATATTGTGATGTTATTTCTCATTTGGAAATCCAAATACTTGTTCTACCTATGTAGGATATAATAATTCCAAAAATTATATTAATGACCAACGCGCTCATTATGTTTTGACAAACAAAAAAATGTTCAAACAATGTCTGTAACTGCGACTTCAAGGTTTTACAATTAAATAAATTACGTTTTGTACAGATAAAGTAAAAAAATTACAAAGAAATATTTAATGTTTAATATTTTCTTTGTGTGTACCTACTTACATAGGAACTTTATAATATATTGTAATTGCCGAGTGCGTAATCATTTATAATTATGCTTATCAAGAGGTTGTTCGTACAGGTTTCATGTACGTATGAGTAGATAGCAATAACCTGGTTTTTCCTATCCAGCTGATGAGTAACAAACATATTATAAGTAATTATTAATTTTGAAAGAGAATATACATATATAACGTTAAAAGTGGTAAGATATAAATAATCAGTGGCAAGATAATGCTCAATAAACTATTTACATGCGCTTCGCAAATGTCCAGGTAAGTAGGTTTATAGACTTAACCCAACTATTACAACTACACTAGGAGGTCTAACTCTCGTGATTAGGTATAATATGATCAAAAATCTAAGTGACATAAGAAAGAGCAAATCGTTCATAATAAATAAAATGTTGATCACCCCTGAACACTTTAAATTAATAAATAAAAAATGGCGCCTAAGTAAAGATATTCGGCACGTGTGCGTGCAGCCCGCATTAATATGTTAATAAAGGAATCCGCTAAAACCGAGGTAGCGCTGTGACATGTATTCCGTAACAGATTTGCATTTTATTCATGCCGATATGCTTTGAAGAAGGTACACACGAACAAACCGAAAACAGTTGTCAAAATCATAATTATTATACTAAGTAGGTACATTATTTCATCATTTTATGTCTTTTAATTTAGTCTTAGAATTGAGCAAGTAGTACAATTTTCTATTTTATTATATATCTTCTATCTTCTTTACTTACTTCTTGCTTTTATACCTAATTAGATAGAATGTGGGTTACTTATTAATAGAAAAATATATCTAAAATTGTTTAACATTAGGACGATAAAAATAAGCAGAATATTGTATTATAAAAATTCAAATGCAAATTAGTGTAACAGCATCTCAGATAGATACTGTTACAGCACTTTGTTTTAAAAAATAATTAATACAAATAATTAAATATAAATAATATAATTAATAAATTATACCTAATATACCTAATATAATGCTTATTCCGAACAGTAATATATAATTAATATAATAAAAATCTGTTAATAACAAACAAACATTACTTATATAAATATTGATAATAGATTAATATTAATGCACTTCCTTATTTTGTCCTAATGTCGGCCTCGGCGGTCTGTCTCTACAATTGTGGAGACTACGCGCGACATACAAGATATTCTTAATAGTGTCACGCGTTTTCCAAAAGGATGAAGCGACTATCAACGGACTTCGACCGAAAGTGTAAAAAGAAAGCTTTATAATTTACCCAGGAATCGAACCGGGGAACTTAGGTTCAGCGGCTAAGGATAAAAGATCAGCGGGTTAGATAGAGAAATGTCGGTAAGAAGGTTTATAGCTTAACAGACATGCTAGGCATCGAAGTATATGTGTATGTGGTGGCTACAGCAAGCGGCGAGTGGCACGGTAGAGCCGGCGGGAGTGTGGCGTCCGGACGGGCGCTCAGAGGCGCGGTGGCGTCCGGCGCAGCGGCGATTGGCTTCAATTAAAATTCAATACAAGTTTGATAACATTGTGCAGTAATCGTCGAGTAGCGGCAGGCCGACACACGAGAAAAAGTAGTAGCGCGAATTGTGATGTTTGTAAATAGTGAGGTGGTACCTGGGCGCGCGAGGTAGAGGGGACGCGGTGCGCGGNGCGGGGCCGCCCCTCTCCGGCGCCGGCGCGAGCGGCCGCGGCGCTGCAGCCCAGTCCGCACCGTGCTGCCGCCGCGCACGCACGCGCATGTCGCTCGCTGTCGAACACGGTGATGTGAGGTGGCCCCCGCCGCTGCCGCAGTGTTGCGCGTACCACGCGCCCGTTTCGCGACTAAGTGTGCCAGTTGAAGGCTCCAGAGCCTTCGAGCCGGCAAGACGCCGTCCACCGTGGATTTGAGGTACGGCGCCATGGCGGCGACCACGTACATGTCGGGAGAGCTGGATCTCGGCAGCATCAGCGGGTATCACGCCGCTTCGCCGCGCAGCGCGGAGCCCGCCGATATGAAGTACCAGCACCATCTGCACGCGGGCGGCTCGCCGTCACCCGGTGCGCCAGTCCTCGGCAACCCCTGGGCCTCGCTGCCTCCGGCGGACCCTTGGGCGGTGCATCAGCACCACGCGCACGCGCACCAGCCCGATGTGAAGCCTCCGGCGCCACCGCACGACCACCGCCACTTGCAGGGCCACGGTTGGCATGCGCCTGTCGTGTCCGCGCACTACGGCGCCGGTTCTCCCGTCGCACTACATGGTGGATACCCTATGCCCATGCACCAACATCATATGTTACGAGACGTACAGCCCTCGCCTCATCCTCTTCACCATCACCACGCATTAGAACGGGATCAACCCGAGGAGGATACGCCTACCAGCGACGACCTAGAAGCATTCGCCAAACAGTTCAAACAGCGCCGCATCAAACTCGGCTTCACTCAGGCAGACGTGGGCCTCGCGCTCGGCACCCTGTACGGCAATGTATTCTCGCAGACGACCATTTGCCGATTTGAGGCTCTGCAACTCAGTTTTAAGAATATGTGCAAATTGAAACCATTACTGCAAAAGTGGCTGGAGGAAGCCGACTCGACGACGGGGAGTCCGACGAGCATCGATAAAATAGCAGCACAAGGGAGGAAACGGAAGAAGCGGACGTCCATCGAAGTCTCTGTGAAGGGTGCGTTAGAACAGCACTTCCACAAGCAGCCAAAGCCATCGGCGCAGGAGATCACATCTCTGGCAGATAGTTTACAGTTGGAAAAGGAAGTGGTGCGCGTGTGGTTCTGCAACAGGCGACAGAAAGAGAAGCGCATGACGCCACCTAACACGCTCGGAGGAGAGATGATGGATGGCATGGGGCACGGGCACTACGGACACGATGTGCATGGGTCACCGCCGCTGCACGCACACTCGCCTGCGCTGTCCCCGCCGCACTCCCACGCGCCGCACGCGCCGCACGCACCACACGCAGCGCACGGGCAGCACGCGCAGCACACGCTGCAGGGCGCGCACACGTTGGCAGCACACTAACAGTTCGCCCCGTGGGCGCCGCCGCGGCCTTACTACGCGGAGCCGCACTAGCGCCCGCGGGACGTGCATGCTGTACATACGCGCCGCGCCAGGACGTGCCCGGCGCTGTACATAGTTCGCGAGAGCCGAGTTTGAGTTTTTCCGTTGAGTTGACGCGGGCCCAGTGATGTCCAAGTGTGTGGTGTGTCGCCGCCGCGCCGCGTCGCCGCGCCGCGTCACGTCGCGTCGCGGCGCGGCCGCTCGGTAAGTACGCGTCGCGCCGGTATCGCGAAAGACGATTTCATCGAATTTATTTGTAGATTTTATTATAAATTGACGATGTCGAACGCCTGCCGTCGGAGTTGCCGACGACGCTGTAATGTACTAAGAGTGAAATACAATTCCGGGCGGAGCTTCGTTTCGTAATGGAAATAGGATTGAGTCAATAGGTGCAATTTTTATTTTAAGTACTTGACGAAGCGATGCGGCGCTTCCCGACACGACGTGACGGCCACCACTCGCGAGAGTGGTGGTCGTACCGATGACTACCATTAGCGGGAGCAGAATAGTGTCGCGTCGCGACGCGCCGGCCCCAGCTTCCGTAATTTATTAAAATTAAGCAGACACGATGCCAAAATGGTTTTATTCCTGTTTATTGATGTTTTGTTGTTTTTTTTCTTTTATGTGTAATTGTGGCCAAGTCCGGTACTTAATTTTGTTTATGGATGTTTTTTTATAAGTATCGTCGATATGTAAGATTCTATGCAAAGTTTACAAAGAACAAAAGTGCGAACTAGTTCCGAACGTGCCCCGGTTGACCCCGATCTGTTCTCATTTGATATCATGTGGAGTTGTTTCACATATTCTCTCATAAAACCAAGTTATGGACATTATGTGTTGTTAATGTTTGTGTAGCAGCAGGCAGAGAGGCGTAGGGCGACCGAGGGTCACTCGCCAGGTTCAAACCAAACTGTTGTAAATGTAATTAATTCGTTATTCTCAACGAAGTTGACAAGTTGAAATGTATATAGCTGTATAGACTATAATAGGTAATAAACAGATGGCAGCGGTAGTGAATGCCTCTAGTAGGTAAATAATGAATAATTAGAAATAAAATGTTTTATATTATTATCTAAGTATTTAAATAAACCAGAGTAAATATTTTATACGGTAGTATTATTTGATCCAGGTCAATGAAATCCAACATTCTGATAGGGATGAGGGCATGGGTTTTTTTTGTGGGGCGCAGGTAGAGGCCTCCGGGTCCGGGCCATGTCTATGTGGATAACATTTGCACGCTTTGTTTAAATGTTTTATTTAGTCGTGGCTGTGTCACGAGTGTAAACAGGTTGCCAACTCTTCCATGCACTAAACGACTCAAATTCTTGATCTCTTTTTAAGATTATCTTATGAACGACTAGTATTAATAACGCAATATTTCTGCCACGTAAAACGGTAATAATGACTTAAATTTCTTATTTAAAGCCTCTTAATACAATAATGCTTCTAAAAAGTAACAAAATACTATATTTTTATTATTACATTTACTTGTTTAATATGGTTACTTGATTAATATATGTAATGATAAACTTGATTAATATATGTATGAATAAAAATATATGTACTTAGGAAAAATGTAGAGTGTAAAGCCCAAAACTACGAATGAAATATAGTCTTGAACTTATTAAATGAGGCCTATTCTCAGTAAACGGATTAAGATTAATAAAATATAGACATGAAACTCTACATTATTTTGCAAGATCGAGGACAAAAAATGTTTTGCCTCTACTTTTGAACTTCGTTGACGTTATATTTAGCATTTTTCTGTAGCCGTAAAATAAATTATAAGCAAGGAAGTGTCGTGTAATAAATAGTTCATTATATTTTGCACGTTCTTAAAATCAAATAAATCATTGGCATAATATTAGGACAGTTATGATCATATTACACTTTTTTTCATACTCAATGCATAATAAATGATAATTATACAACAATATGCAATACTCAAAAGCGAATGGGACAATATGAACATATCAAATATTCACAGCTTTAGAGTATTTTAAAGGTTATTTATGCACACGTTTTCATTAATCGTTTATACACTATATTGATTAAGCATTCCTACATAAACCTTTGAAATTTGTGAGCCGTGAGAACTATACCTGATAAAATAGCATTGTTATATAATATTACTTGACTTATGCTAAAGTATCCTAAAATATAGAGCCATTTGATGCCTATAAAGGTAATGAAAAAAGATAAACCTTTATCTTAGAACTACTTCACAATTACAATAACAATTCGCTACAAATTATATTGCGGTTTATTAAGATGTTTTGTGTAACCGAAGAATCTAAAGTTATTCAATAATATAACGAACAAAATTAGGAACTACTGCAGTCATTTCAATTCTATAATATTTTGTAGGTATCGCAAGAGTCAAGTCATCACCATCTAAATGTAAGGTTGTCTCGGTAATAATGAGATAATGTTTTATATTTACTTATTGCAAGTTAACTGAGTTTATATTTTATCATCTCATCACTATCATTCTGAGTGATGAATTATAATACCGGACATGAGTAACATAACACCTTTATTGAGCAAAGCGTTTATTCACTGCAATGGACCGCCAAATAACTTGTAATGATATGTGAAAGTGTCTATAGATGTTGTATGAAGGTACGGCACTAAGTAGCAATAAAGTAACTTTTAGTTTTACTTGCCTACGTTAAAGAGAGTACCTGCTTGTTGTAGTTCTGCATTAATTTGCCGTATTATATTGGCCCCCAGGAGGGCATGAGGCAGAGAGGGCAACGCATCTGCATGAAAACAATAATGGAAACTATTGGTGGAGTCAGTAGGCGTCCATGCGGTGGCTCGTTTGTCCTATAAAACATAAATAGGCAGAGGTAGTGCCATGCTGCATAGAAAGAGGTAAATGGTGCATGACACCACATTCTCCTATGTAACGGAATTGGGTCGGCACGGCCGAGGAGGTACCTCTCGCTCACATAATACCGTCGTAAAGTGACATCTTCAGTGTCGCGTTTCGTGCGGTTTGTACGTAGCTGATGGCCCATTGGGGGGTGAAGGGTGGCAACACAACGGCATAGTAATTATAGTAATTATGTGCGTGTCTATCCGCGTCGTTAGTCGTAAAGTGGTCCGATTTCTCGTTTGCCCGCCTGGTACACTATATAAAAAAATATTTATACTGTATAAAATGACTAGGAACGTACCATAAAAAATTGACGTTTTTTTATTACCGTAATAAAGTAATTTACCGTATCTTTTTTTTGTTTTTATGTAGTTTTAATGATGTTGTTAATTTGAGTAGGACTCTTGACTCACTGTGTGCACATAATACCTGTAGTCATTGCTTTGAAAATATTGTTTTTATGCTCAGTGATAGGCAACAAGCAGTAGATACACATATGTCTACATAAATATAGTGAATCCTATCTCTGTTAGTGGTTTACAGCGAGGGGTTACATTTAGCGTTAAATTTTGGTGCTTGCAAAGTTTTCTGGAATTATAAACTTAAATATAAAAAATATGTACGAGATATGTCATGGGGAATAAATAAAACCTTTTGTTGCAATACTTTAAGCCCCAGCGACACCAAATCAGTTTGAATGTCTTTCTTAGTGTTGACTACATTGCTGCCAAATCTGAAATATTTAAAACATGATGTAGCTGCATCTCGCAGCGGAATATCTACAAATTACGAAGACGCGTTTGTTCCCTTGTTACGTCATCGCTACGTGTAGTGTTAGTAACGCCGTGATGGAGTCGTATATCGAGTTCATAATTTCTCGATCATGATTATCGACATAATTGGGGATCAAGAGTTTGTTTGCTTCCCTAAAATATTGTAATTCTTTAAGATTATAGCAGTTTTAATTCGTAGTTGAATTTGCGGCGAACATTTGGAGCAGCGACAACGGCATGAGTAATTGAAGATTTGTTGAGACTACTGATATATTTGGCGCAAGATGGTGTCTAAACTCTCTTTTTTCAAAAAAATTCCAAAATCATTTCAAAATATACTAATGCCAAGTTTTGTGACATTTCTGTCCATGAACAAATGTGACTTATGTTACAAATGTTTTAAGCCATAACAACGGCGTGTAACGTTTACAATATACAGGCCGTGCTATAAGTCCGTGGCACAAATCAATCATAATTTTATTTACGAGCGCCGCTTCCCGCGGTGATACGTTTTGGTGACTGCGTTGTAAACGTGATTTATTCAAATACAAAAACCAGATATTTAATTTCTGCCTCCAGCTAAATTAAATGCAATTTACTGCTTTTATATACGAGATACGAGTAGATCCACCATAACTTATATGTTTCGAATATTATAAAAAAGTTATATTTATTTGTTTCGAACGTTGCGTTGAAACTGCTAGACCGGTTTCGATGACGCCTTATGTGCTCAGAAGATCATTTCTGTGAATTAACATTGGTTAGTACTTTTTTGATAATAAGGTGGTTTGATGTTTTTTAACTATAGATAAATAATATGATGATATTAAACGGAAAACGACATATAGAGCACATTTATAAGTAGACACTTATCATTCCTGTCTATGACACGTAACATTGCCACGAGCCTTCTTCTACAATACTTATTATTCCTGTCTATGACACGTAACACTGCCACGAGCCTTCTTCTACAATACTTATCATTCCTGTCTATGACACGTAACACTGCCACGAGCCTTCTTCTACAATACTTATCATACCTGTCTATGACACGTAACACTGCCACGAGCCTTCTTCTACAATACTTATCATTCCTGTCTATGACACGTAACACTGCCACGAGCCTTAATAAAAAATATTTTAATTGAACCCACTTTATACTGTTTTACATCAGACAAAGTCAAATATTAGAAGTATACAATTCAGGATGCGTAACATAAAACCACTACTAGTCTGGCTCCTCTATAGGACAAAGGCACATCTAAACATAGTCAGTTATCACATGCAGTTTTCACTGATAATTTTGTAACGGACATAACATGCTGGATTTTAATACTCCAAAGCTCAAGCAGTTAGTTAGCTTTAGTACTCAAGCACTGCTATTTATTTAACACTATTGTAAGTTTGTTGGTGCCTGCGCGCAGTCCTGTTCTTTATATGGTGTAAAATCTTTTTCAGAGACTTCTTCACAAAGTTGTTACATACATCCCTGCTCTGTCTCCTGCCATTGCCGAGTCCACGCACTGCTTGAGCAGCCTTAAACGTTCCACGCAGCAGTCGTGAGAACGTCTATTTTCTAAAATAAACTTTATAATTGATGATGAGAGTTGCAATGTAATTAATATATAATATAAGATATAGTAATATATATATATATAATTCTGTCATCACAACACACACTTCACCCACATAATATATAAAGGTATTATATGACAGGTACGTATAAAAACACCAGTTATAACGAGGGACACATTAATTATACATTTTAATTTGTGTTTAATTACCCTTCCTAACACAAGGCGGTCTCGTTATGAGCAGCAAAAAAAGAAATAAATATTTGTAAGACTGGTGGCAAATTTTGTAAGATTAGTACTGACTTTAGGTAGTCCAGTTTAGGCTCCTGCTGCTATCGCTCGTAGAAGAATCGTGTTGGTGTTCGTTGTATGAGGCCCATTTTAGCAATCCTCCGCTTCAAATTTAATTATTTTTGCTCCACTAAAATGATATGAACGACGCCGCACCCTGAGCCAGCTCCTGCCGTGTACGAGATCACCTGGGGGCGTTCATTTGGATGGATCAGTGTTCGATTGATAGTTCACTTGTCCAACGGTCTCTGAGATGTCGGAGATCGAGTACGGGTGTATATTAAAACTGTGTTCAGAATTCCCTGAAATAGACTTTGGACAAGAAAATAGCAACGCGCGCGGAGAACAGAAAGTAATAAACGCCAAGGGTCCATTGCTAGACTCTACAACTCTTATGGCTACAGGACATCACGCTCGAGGATTTGGAGTAGTTCCCGTGTCCTGACTTGATACTGACTGACCGTTCCTATAGAATGTTTAGCCAAAAATAGTTCAGTAGCAGCGCCCCGCGGTTTCACCCTCTTGACTCGGGTCCTGTTTGCCGAAGCGTCATGGTATATAGCTGTTAACCTTCCTCGGCAGTATGGCCATCGTAAACGCAATAAAATATAATTAAAATCTTTTTATTATCGTGATCAATTAAATTTAAAATAAACATTTCGACAGTATTATAACACAGCATAGGTCGATGCGCGTACCTCACGTATTTTATGCAAAACCTTCACATTTCGCAGTTATCATGGAATAGTCCGACAAACACTACGTTTGTCTTAAAGTACATTTAAATAGAACCATGCGCAATATATAGTTCATCACATGCCATTAATTATTTGTAGTTTTTAGTGCAAAATGTCTAATAGTCTCACTGTTATAAAGGACGACACATAAATTATATCTGCACGTATATATTATAAGTGATCATTACATAGAGCTACGTTTATAAGTGATCATTATATAGAGCTACGTTTATAAGTGATCATTATATAGAGCTACGTTTATAAGTGATCATTATATAGAGCTACGTTTTAGGCGTCAATAACCGGTGTATTGTCTAGATTTTCCCTTTTGTATGTGAATCGGTGGCTCCAATTAAGCTGATGAGATATCTATTTATGTACTTTATTCTAGCTATGTATTATAATTATATACTTTATTCTACTTTAGTATATTATTATACATGATATAGCCGAGATTATATCCTCGAAGTTTATTGTTATTATGCGTTTAAATCTCAAGCACATAAACAAATTGCGGACGTATGTTATACTCAATGAATATATTCAAAAGTGATATGGCACCAACATTATACAAATGTTGAATTTTTTTTTTTTTTATAGTATAGGGAGGCAAGAGAGCAATCGAAGCCTTTGGACGGCTACCGACGCCCATAGACATTCGCATTGTTATCATGCAGATGCGTTGCCTTCCTTTCCTCCTTCCAGGAGGCAACGCATCTCCATAGAGGAGGACCTCTACAATAGACCACAGGTTACGAACAAACCAAATGAAACGCATCGACCTTGCTATCACTTGACGACGGCATCAAGTGGATGAGTGGGGTCTCCACGGTCGTGCCAGCCGAAATCAGCGGGATTACCGCATGGCACTACCGGTAACCGGTAATAGCTGCTCAATATAAGCCACAGGCTGCGTTAAAGAACGTATAGCAGATAAGAAACTCCGACGCGTTACAAAATCTGCAGTCTGTGAGCATGTTGAAGTTGGCTCATGCCCTTACATTAGACTTGATAAAGCGCAAATCCTCACACGGGAACAGCGATTCCGTTCAGGGATGATCTGTGAGACTATTGAAATTAAAAAACATCCAAACAGGGAAAAACCAACCCACATTGGGTCGGTTTTTCCCTCTGCTTGGGACCCAGTGGGGAACATAATCAAATCAAAAAGTAAACATAACACCTTAAGACGCCAAGATATAATAAGAAGTTTGCGTTAATCGGAAAAACAAAACTAATTTTCTTCGGGTTTTTTAAATGATTTGTAACATCAGGACATCTGTCGCCTCAGTCCACCCGTGACCTCGGTGGCTGTAAGGTGGAAGAGTTTTCCACAGTTGCGGAATGCTCCTCCGGGATATATACGGCAGAGCCCCTCTTCTGACACTTTTAAGTCCAGACTGAAGAGGCGCAACCTAACTTCGTTATAGATACGTCCTTAATTATGTATTTATTATAAAATAATTTATTAATGTACTTTTTTATGTTATGTATGTTATTTAGGATTATGTGCGTATTTAATATAAGTAAGTATATAGTATATAGGGGGTACACAATACATAGTTGTATGTGTGTATTTATACAAGCACTGATGTGTACGGTTTCTTTTGTTTGATGCGCTCTTGCATTTCTAAGCTTCTTTTATACATAAAAGAAGCTCAGTACACTTACCTGCTATATCCGCTTCTAATTTTCTTCATAGGCTTTGACGGTGTTGCTGGCAGAGTTTAGCACACCTAATTACTATTCGTCGATTTTAAGTTAGATTTAGTAAATTCTATGCATGTACATAAATAATAAAATAAATAAAAGAAAGCTTTATTTCTGAAACGTCGGGCTAGTTAAATAATTGAATAAACCGCGATAAAATCTGTAAGAGTAGTTTAATTGTAATGAGCACACTTGATATTGGACTTGTACACAGGAAATCTTCATTCCACCAAAGTAAATACAGCCATATAATAAATATACACAAAGTAATACAAATATACTTTGGTGTATGAAGCTATATTATATTTAGATTATTGTCTCTTGTATATTGAAGTAAATGAATTTGCTCGTTCTAGAAATATACAACACAATCCTAATATACAACACAATCCTAATATACAACACAATCCTAATATACAACACAATCCTAATATACAACACAATCCTAATATACAACACAACAATCCTAATATACAACACAATCCTAATATACAACACAATCCTAATATACAACACAATCCTAATATACAACACAATCCTAATATACAACACAATCCTAATATTACTGCGCCACGTAGTCGTTAATGCTTATATCGTGTTTAATCGTCATATTTTATAGATTGGGGGACAAACGAGGAATCGGAGCCTCTTTACGGCTACCGACGCCCATGAACGTCCACATAGTTACTATGCCGATGCGTTGCCCTCCTTTCCCACCCCCCGATGGACCACCGGCTACTGACAAACCACATGAAACGTGACACGGAAGATGTCACCATATGGTGGTATTATGTGAGCGAGAGGTACCTTGCTGTCGCGCCGGCCCAATTCCGCTGCACAGGAGGAGGACTACCTCCTCCTGTGCAGCATGGCACTACCTCTCCTTAAAGTGATAGAGTAAAGACGGTTTTAGTAATTATAAATAGATAAGGTTGACTGATAAGTTTTAAGTCTTTTATCAATTTGCAGGATGTGAGGCAGGTATTTGTGGATCGTTTAATATGCTGGGGACGATGTAAAAATATTTTTTATCCCGAAACAATGAATAGTCCCTTTGGGATAATATTCAGATGAGTGAAGCTGCGGGGCCGATTTGATATCAATATTATTATTTCCATACCGTGCATGATCAGAGCATTATAGATCTAGCGCCTACTACCTTAGTGCCTTCAAATAATACAATAACCAGGACTCCATTAACAATCTAAGTAATAGTCTCTTGACTTATCCCTAGTACCGACATTAATTTATTGATCCCAAAAGATATATTTTTAACATAAAATGTTGTAACCTTTTCTTCCAACATTCGTTGCCTACATTAATTTATGGGCCACCAAGATTTGTTTTAGAATAAACAATATTTGACTTTGATTATGACTTAATACAATGACTTATATTTGCATGATATATTTAAAGTGATATAAGTATATAAATACCTGTATAACTACTGAACACAAAGTATTTCATAACTTATAGCAAAAGCATAATGTATTGGTCATACTTGTGTTGTTATATATACAATTACAATTCTAAAAGTAAAAAGATTGGACACAAAAGTTGTTGCGCAAAATAAGTCAACACTTGATACATTAGTCGTAATAAAACTATACAAGGACCACAAACAACATAATTAATGATTCTGTACCGAGAATATTAAAATATATAAAATATTATTCAATTATTACGAGAATATTCTACGAATATTTTAAATTAATGTTCGCGTGAAGCGCTGCGCTCGGCTCTCTATAAATTTATAACATTTTTTACAAATCTTATAATTCTCGTATGCTTAAAGGTAACTGTCAGATAGGGTAAACAGGAACAAATTGAAGGATGTATTTACGTTAATTTCGCCGTGCGCTTAGTTTTATTTATTTTTCTTGTTGCGTAATCCACCAAACGAAATTGGTACAAAAAAAATAACAACAAAAACATGGGGATCCTGAAGTAAACATTGTGGCAAATTCTATAAACGCCATAGTACCAACTAAAGTAATATATGTCACAATATACTGCTGCAACAATACGCGGGCCTTTGGTTCCAGTTTTGGTAAAAATGTTTCTTTACGCAGAAGGAGGCGGCCGTGTAAGGAGGCGTCGCCATTTAAGGAGTCACGTCCGAAATGTAGTCGGACGTTTATCGTTGTCACATCCGTCACGTCACATGTACAGTTTTCACCTGTCAACTGAGACGATTGACAAACTCGTCGGGGTGCAGATTCTGTTGCGCGTCACATGCGAATAAGGACATGCATACATAATAATAAGGACATGCATACATAATAATGAGGACATGCATACATAATAATAAGGACATGCATACATAATAATAAGGACATGCATACATAATAATAAGGACATGCATACATAATAATCAGCTCACATCCACAATATATAGATGTTCTTCAGCGAATGTCAAGATGGGCGATCTGAACAGGTCCTCTGACACATAGGTTCGGGCATGTCGAAGGAATGGCAGCTGAAAGGTTAACAAAACAATACGAATGTGAAAGGGTGTAGGCATCGAGGAACACCGAGACTGACATACAATGATGAGTTCGACCGGCTACTGCCCGCAGGTGGTATCGAGAGTCTTGGCAACTGTCGCGTCTCCATGAAGACAGCAATGAATGTGGAGGAGGCAAGGCAGGTATGTAAGGATCGTTATGTATGGCATTCCGTTCTCACTGCCGACCCTACTGTGTGTGTGTGTGTGTGTGTGGGTGTCACGTCTATTACACTTCAAACTTTGTTCTTCTTTCTACTTCGGTTCCCGACGGCGCAATCACCTCTGCGACCGCGGCGAGAGGAGCCTCGTCGTGGTTGCTACTGGTTGTGTCAGTTAGGGTGACAAGCGAAAGTACATTCGTTAACTTCCACTTCATACTTGTTAACTTCAATTATACCACAAAAAAAAAAAAAACTATTTTTTTTCCAAAATAATTAAACATGCAATGTAATATAATAATTAATTGAGAATCATAAAACGGACACAAGATTTATTAAAAGTAGAAAGTTATGGTGCTACAACAATCTTCAAGTAAAATCCAATGTAAACCTACTTTTATTTCAACTATTTATACATTATTACATATAACTGTTTGTTTGTATAGATCGTACTGCAAAACTATCAAATCCTGAATATCTCGTAGCTATACCTATCTAACTTTAGATACTTGAGATCTAGGTAAAATTTACAATTAAG
>JAFELO010001379.1:117243-130508 GCA_017140195.1 Eumaeus atala
TGCATCGCTAGATCAGAATATAAGTATATTCCTAGAGCCGTTCTGTTTAAACACGAGGAACTAAAATAGAATCCTATGTTTGTATAGCGATTAATAACCTAAAGATTTGCTTAATTCTCTTCCATCGGGTTTGTGCTAGTCGGAACGCACACACCTGATCTTGACGATTACTGAATACACTTCTCGGAAAATGTTTTTCATTCTGACGTTTTATACTAAATGCTACAGTGGTAATGCTGAACTGCGGCAGCCTCCTCACATGATACCGCCTCCAAGTGACAGCTATTCTGTGGTGCCCATTGGAGGGGAGAGGAAGCAGGACAGCAGGAGGACAACACGTATAACAAATGCACAGAGATCCGTCTGTGGACGTATGTAGTCATGAAAACGCTCTGCTCGTTTGCCTGCTCATACTATGATATATATTAAATCAGTTATGTGGGTAGTAATTCTCAACACTTTATCTGAAGGTATATAACGCACGCATCATCTTTATGTTGTACGTCCTACATCACCCAGCCAGCGTTTTGTTATTGTTACATGTTACAGTTTTATTATACTCATAAATATAATTATGAATATTGTATTATGTCTAACATTAAATATTGTTATTTAAGCAACAAAATAATAGTTTTTAATTAACATACTATCTGTGTACCGCGGGTAAACTCGTAAAATTTATCCTAAGATAGAATAGGATATATTTTCGCATTGCGTGTAGAGCCTACGTGTGCACCAAATTGCATCAAAATCTGTTCAGTAGTCGGTAGACACAAGAGTAACATAACTATAACATGGCCAGGACACGGTTACACTTTCTTTTTTTTGTACCTGGACCTATGCTGTGGCAGCGAAGAGCAGCCCTGTACAGCTCCATGGGGTTGTGTGAGTGCTCGTCTGACCTGGACCTATGCTGTGGCAGCGAAGAGCAGCCCTGTACAGCTCCATGGGGTTGTGTGAGTGCTCGTCTGACGACGAGACCAGGCTTAGGGTCGAAAGAGCGATTGATCCCACAGATGGGAGAGATACATCCCGATATGAGAGTGTTTGTAACAGCTAATTTAATTATTATTATCTTGGACAGAGGGACAGAGAGGTCCGTCCTCCCTAAACTGTAACGTCGGGGACGGCTCGCGCGCGGTAGTTAAAATGGCCTCGGCGCTGACGGAAGTGACCGGAGGAGGGGCTTTCTCTATTAGATTTAGTCGCATCCTAGTTTAAGAGCTAACAAAAGAAGGAAACGCACTGAAAGACCAAACACCTTCTTATTTTCAGAACTTCATTAATGCCTCTTGTGATGTGAGTGGAACCGCAAATTGTGCTATTATTCTTTCTCTCTCCATCTTATCTATGTAGCTTTTGTTTCCAAAATAAAAAATTGGAAATCTGAAAAAAATCCTACGGCAAAATGATTAATTTGTAATTTATCTGTATGCGTGAATAACAGGGCCTGGTTTGTTACCATAACAGATTATACAGTAAAACATGCCTCGAGACGCTCTACACATTGGCGAAAATTGCACAAAAAATAAGGTTTTGGGAAAATCGATCACATACAGACAGATATGATCACAGCTGGACAACGCCGCTGAGGGCCACCCTGCAGCTCCCCGCGAGCCTCGCACACCTCATCCATCGCGTCATACATGTTCATACATCTCATTTACTTTCGCCTCACTTCATTATCAATTATATCAACACACTGTTAGCATTCATAACGGGTTATTATCAATTAAGCTCTGCTCTCGTTGAATTCTTCTGTAGGCAGTCTCACACGTGTTAATAAACTGAACTGAGGTTAGTCCATACTAAGTTCTTTGATCCTAACATTTTGTTCTATCGTTCTCACTTTACTAGTCGTGCCCCGCGGTTTCGTCTGCTTACAAATATATCCCAAGGGAGCCAACCCTAAATGATCGAGGGTTAAAGTATATTTACATTCCAGATTGTAGTGTATATATGTTTGAAATTACAGCCAAACGTTTTCAGATATTTTACGTGAGAGAGGAGAAGCAAGTGGCATTTATAATATTATCTATGTGTAGGTGCATGAAAGTAACCCCTTGATAAAATCATCGCAGGGAGCCCGAAAGCAACTAAATAAGTACATAAATATTTGTCTAAAAACCTTTCTCAAAAATATTGTATCAGAACAACTCCAGTGGTCAAACTCATGTTACCAGTTTGTGGCACCCACGCCACAATAAAACAGCGCCGCCCATATCTATCTGTGTCACCCGAAATGTGCAGGTGACATAATCACGTGCGGCCAAGTGCGAGGAAACCACGGGGTACGACTAGTATAACATAATCGAGTATCGTTGGTGATGTTTAAGACACAGGCGGTGGAATATTGATGGGTTCATTTTGATACAACATTAACTTCATATCCTATCCAAAGAAGGGCTTAAAATATAATTATTCACTGTAGAAGTTACTACTATTGAACCAGGCCAGATAAAAGGTGACTTATAGAAGAACCTTTCCTATTTTTAAGTTAGATAAAGATGTGTGTGCACAATTGCATTTTATTATTTTTTCGTTTGAGTTGTGTTTTTGTGTGCAATAAATAACAACAAACATACAAACACTTTCAATTTTTTTATGTAAGTAAGATATAAATAACGAGTACCAGGAACACAGCGAGTCAGGAAGTAGCGTCTGCTACATGCACACTGTGATGAAGTAATCCCAAGGAACCGTGGTAGAGCTGATGATGATGATGTTTGTGGTTGCGCAGGTAGGCAGTTAGGTCGGGTTGAGACATCCACCGCGAATCGGAAAGCGGCGCGCGGCAGGTGTACGGCTTATCACAGTCTTCGGTTTGGTGGGTACGTGCAGTAGCCATGATATATTCGCTCCTTGGGATAGGTCTCTTCTTCGTCATCACTAAAGAGCCTACTTTAAAAAAGTTGGCCCCTCTACAGCATCTGGCCGCTAGCCTTGTTCGGCGCACTTCATGTGTCGTTCAGACAAATCCTAATTTTATTCATATATGACCTATGCCGATGTGTTGCCCTCCTTCTCCCCTTCCCCCCAATGGGCCACCTGCTACTCATAAACCGCACTAAAGATGTCAGTTTACGGCGGCATTATGTGAGCGCTCTCGCTCACCTCTCGCTCTCGGTACCTCTGTACCTCCCCGGTCGTGCCAGCCCGATTCCGTTGCATAGGAGGAGGTAGTGTCATGTACTATGCACGGCACTAACTCCTCCTATGCAGTATGGCACTACCTCTTCCTAAATTTAAACTTACTCTCCATAAGCCCATCTGTCAGGGTCTTTTTTTTGTTGACGCGGGGAAACGCATTAATGCTCCTTCACTGGACCTGGGTGGAGTCGAGTGGTGCGTGAGACTCACGGTACATGATAGTGCCGAATACCCACAAAAACCATCGCGAGTGCCATCAGTGCCGCCATTGGTGAGGTGCCCCGGAACATAAATTATCAGGGCACCTCGACGGCTAGTCAGCCCCCTGAGGGACCAACTCCACCTCCAGAGGTGATGTTGCCACGCACTACAGGATAACTCCATCGACTTTGTGACAGTGCAATGGGGTGCGGTTTCCATGCTCGCCCCTTGCCCCGTGCGCAAAAGCGCCACCTCCTGTTGCTCTTTGGTCCCTCTTCTTATTAGAGGGGTACCGCGAGCGATTCTTCCTCCTGATCTTTAACCCCCTCTTCTTATAAGAGGGGTGCATCCTCCTCGGTTCATTTAGCTTCGCCTGGGTACACCCCATGCCACTAGGCCCCACCGCCACGACAAGGCCTGAACCATGGTGGAGTGATCTGTCAGGGTCTAGTTCTTGATAGGTTAACATGTAAGATCTCTCAACGTTTACATATTCTGTGAAAACAGAATATGTAAATTGTATGTAAACTTATATCATACGCTATAACATCAAATAATAAACTTACAATTGAATTCATAACATATGAGAATACGCCTCCACTCAACAGAATTAAAGTTTTGGCTCTTTACAGGTGACAGTGTAAAAAGATTTATGTTAATATTGAAGTGTGGCAGCGAATACAGTTTTCATTCAAGCCATGTCCTAGTAAGACTAAGTCTGTTCCAATTCTAATTAATAAAAAATACGCACGAGTCTGCTGTGAATTTCTTAAGTAGGACATGTGTTTAGCGTCTTTAATTCTGAATTGTTATAAATGGTATTAGGCATCCCAATCGCATAAACCTGATCCAAAAAATTTGGAATTATAATAATATTATTGCATTCCTTTTATCATAATAGTAATATAGACAATATCTTTATTTTTACAAGTAAACGGGACGAGCACACATAAACAGTAGTTAAAAATACAATTTACTAAAGTAATGTTAGGAACAGTGTGAACACCCGATGTTAAGACCGCAGCTAAAGTGCGGGCCACAGTTATTGTACCGACACATTCGACGGCATGTCATAATACAACGAATTTGTATATCTTCTGCTTGTCCTGAGCGTGTGCTACATTCCAGACTATATTTCTTATTCCTGCTCAGGCACATTCAGATATAAACCAAGAAAACAGACATGTCCTGTAGATGAGGTAACCCGTGGTCACCGCGGGTGTTAATGTCAATTTATAGAGAGGCCGTCGGTATCCAGCGGTGTCATATCCTCGGGTGTGGGACCCGTACGTGTCGTCGCCGAACACAATTATGAACACTAAATAATAATGCTTTATAACTTATACCTCTTTGTTCTCTCTGTGTTCCTGGTAATTGTTATTTTTAAACCGCTAATATTTTCATTCACGCAAATTGAATTTTAAAATTTTTTATCGCAGATGTAATAGAGGATTACTCAAAAATAATTTTTATCTCCAAAAAAGAGTTCCCTGCTGCACACCTTAATACTCATTGCTTGTTTATTAATTACTATTTTAATAGAGGCAGGACATAGGGTCACTACTGCACGCCGGCACGATTGGGGAGTTACCTCACACCCACACGATACTGTCATTTGCTATGTTATCACGTTTCGTGCGGTTTGTGGCAGTCATTAATCACCAAATTGCTTTGTTTTTTCATTTGCCCCCTCATGCTACAAAATTGAAAGAGAAATCACCAGTGGATGAATAAAGTGGGCCCATATTCGCACCAGTATAAACGGACTGTCCTGGACTCGGTGATGAGAACTGACGCGTGTCACTCAAGCAGGATGGAATCGCTCTTCGTTTACTGGAAGATCAAGTTTAATACTATGACAGGACATCAGCCGTCTTCACGTTGATTGAAAGAGATCTAGCAGTACAGAGACTGTTGTCATAATAAATTCCTCGCATTCATAATCCAACTTGGAAATATCAGATGCCACCGAAACGTATTTAAAGTTCTTTAAAACGTTAATTGAATACAAATGAACTGGAAAACTAAATTACTTGTATGAATTTATAGAGAGGAAATCCATTTTTCTACTGCAATCGCATGTATAATATGAGATGACGATGAGATTTAATGATACTACTTAAATGTCCTCCTAGCCAAGTTATGGCTAAGCCGGCCATCACTATAGAGACTAGCTCCTACTACGCTATAGAACTAGTTGCGCAGGACATTTTATACCGCGAGGACACAACTGCACCCTGTTCCCTTACTGCTCTATTCAGGTGGGTCCGTCAAACAACCTGAGAGAAACCAGTAGCAGGACTAACTGCGTAACGCGCTCTTCGAGGCACGGGAGTGTACCCATACCAACGTTCCGCCTTCGGACTGTTGTAAGAAATTGGCTAATCCCAACATTGTCCGGTGCTAACCCATCACCTACACGTCTCTACCCTATCTGTGGTCGCACTTACTGGCCACTAGACATACAACCAGATACGACTTAAACTCATCGTTAAATGTGGTAGTCACATTGCATTGCTCAAAAGTCAGAATGTTCTATATTTTCTAATCTGACTGGTTGGGGCTACCAACCATATACATCTCATAAGCTTTATCCTCATTTTTGCCCACAGCCAGTTTCACCTTATTTTATCGAAACCATTCGAGCACGCAGTTTTATCCTTAAAGAAAAAGAGTGATTTTGTTAAGCGCTGTCATTCTCATCATCAGCCCTTATCAGTCCACTGCTGGACGACGCCTCTTTCAGTGAACGCCGAGCGATCTCCTGAGAATTATAAAATAGTAAATTAATAATATTAATAATTAATTACATTATTACTATATTCTCCTCATTCTCTTCTTCAAGCGCTATATAGCTTAATATTCGTTTTTTTCTAAAATGATACTTGTATTTGTACTATCCAAATGCAAATAAGTAAACCCAATACAACAAGTCCATAGTGGGCAGATGAGGCCACCCATTGGAAGCATGTTAATGCAAACTTAAAAGCTAAAGTTCGTATGTTGATATTCTTTCATACAAAAACTGTTGAACTGATTTGGATGAAATTTATACAAATATATCTCTATACATGATAATCTTATCATTAATCATTCAAAAGTATTTTTATGATAATATTATATGTTATCATAAAAATACGCAGGAAAAAAAAAAAGAATTTGTATAGGTGTTTGTAGAACAGCTATTAGATTTTATTGTATTCTAATTTGACTAGATTTCTTGAATTAGAATTTATATTCTAAGAAATACGTATTTTTATAATCTGAATATAGTGAGAATTATTTGAGTAACCTCGCAATAAAATATGTTATAAATGATCGGTACATTTCAGTATTCTTTAAGTGCCAGTTCTATTGATTGAAGTCGCTTGAGACGGGTTGATATGTCTATCTCTTACTAAAAATCTATACGACGGCTTGTTACGCAAAAGATGGCCCAGAAGTCTAGATCTAGAAACAGCAAAATAATTACAATTGAATGATATTTGAATCAGAATATCAAACTGTAGAGACCATTATCTAGACACTAAAAGTTTTCTTTGAAATGGGCTAACGAGCAGTCGAAGCCTTGTGGCTATCTAGGCACGCACATGTGCGTATAGAATATGATCGTGTTACACGTGTCCCTTCTTTGACAGGGCACCGAATCAACACGCGGTCGTTTCGTGTGGTAGAGAGGTACCTCTCCGGTGGGGTCGTGGTAATTCGGCTGCTACACGGAACAAATTTTTACGTACGAATCAAATAATTTTAAAATTAAAAGTGTAATCCAATTATATTTAGTACATAGCCAGAAGAAGTAGGAAGAGGTGTTTAGGGGGAGGTAGTGCCATGATACTGCATCCTCTTATGCAGCGGAATTGGGCCGGCACGACCCGGGTGGTACCTCCCACTCACGTCGCGTTTCGTGGGGTTTGTGAGTACCCAGGGGCCCATTCGGGAGGGGGGGGATGAAAAGGAGGGCATCGCATCGGCATAATTATGCTGATGTTCTTGAGCGTCGGTAGTCGTTGAAATGTTTTTATTGCTAGTTTGTCTCCCTATACTATAAAACAACCTCATTACATATTACCATCAGCCTCTTTCAATGAAAGGCCAAGATGACCGATCTCCTGCTCCTGATCATCCATCTCGGGCCGGCTACTGCACGGAGATCGTCTTCCCACCTGTTGAACACTTCGTTTACCTAAAGGCCTATGTCCAGCAGTGGACCGGTAAGGGCTGATAATGGTGATGATACACTAACAGCTAATTATTATACGTATTACGTGTGTACGTATTATGTGCATTTGGAGTAAATAAATGAGGCAAAAACGATCGGCGGGTCAGTCTACTTCCTCGTTTCTCAATGCCTCCGCCAGCCCAAGGTCTGCTCCATGTGGGCTGGTGGTAATTAGTGTAAAGTATTTTCGGGTGTATGTCTACTTTACGACTTCCTAAAGGTTTCTGTTACGTTTTATGTGCACCATTAGGGAGCTGTTATACGTTAATGAGGCCTATGTTTAGGCGTAGGCGTAATCCACACTCGTCTCGTGCTGGCTGCGCGAGCGGCGGTGCCTCCAGAGCTGAATGAAAAGAATATATGTTTATGGGCGTCGGAGAGCTCGTGTGTACCTTATACTATAAAAATCTAACTTTTATAATAATATAATAGTATCTGTGGACTACACACACCACGCCAGCCTGGTCCTGAGCGAAGTACCGCAAGGACTGTTACATGTACAACACGACGGAAATATGTTTAATATTGCTGTTGTTGATTTGTTGTAAATTTTATTTTACTTACCTCTTTAATATCGAAGAAAATTCGTCATGAAATTAACACAAAAAAAATCTATTAAAAGACTATATTAGAAGCATATAACCAGCCAGCGACAATGCATATGCCGAATAGTTAATTTATAGTACGAGTACCTCGACGTTTCCTCAGTCTAAAAGCACTTTGTCTTTAATGTTTTTATTTATTGATATAATTATAGTAAACTGGTTATGTTATTGATTTAAATATGCCACCAACACTAATTATAGTGTTGTCAGTTACATGTTTATTTATCAATTAGCTGTCCCACGCCCACGCGTGGGCTCTCGTCGTGACATTGATAGTTCTCACTCGATCAGCCGGCCCCGGTGTATGTTGGGTGTAAGCACGATACATTGCTTATAGATAAGTACCGTGTTACATTATTTAAACATTATTGTATAGCCAATTATAGTAGTAGCTGGTTCATTAAAGTACTACTAGTATTATTATAGAGCCAATTATAGTAGCTGGTTCATTGAAGTACTACTAGTATTATTATAGAGCCAATTATAGTAGCTGGTTCATTAAAGTACTACCAGTATTATTATAGAGCCAATTATAGTAGCTGGTTCATTAAAGTACTACCAGTATTATTATAGAGCCAATTATAGTAGCTGGTTCATTAAAGTACTACTAGTATTATTATAGAGCCAATTATAGTAGCTGGTTCATTAAAGTATTAGTAGTATTATTATAGAGCCAATTATAGTAGCTGGTTCATTAAAGTACTACTAGTATTATTATAGAGCCAATTATAGTAGCTGGTTCATTAAAGTTCTACTAGTATTATTATAGAGCCAATTATAGTAGCTGGTCCATTAAAGTACTACCAGTATTATTACAGAGCCAATTATAGTAGCTGGTTCATTAAAGTACTACCAGTATTATTATAGAGCCTATTATAGTAGCTGGTTCATTAAAGTACTACTAGTATTATTATAGAGCCAATTATAGTAGCTGGTTCATTAAGATACTACTAGTATTATTATAATGGTCAGAGCTTATATTAGTTAGTGTGCTGCATTGTAGCGGAGTTGGGCCGGCACGACCGGGGACGACCCGCTCAAATGATATCGCTGTAAATTATCACATGGTGCATTGGAGGGAAAAACTAAATAAAATAATGTTAATATGAAAATATGTTTTTTTTATATTACAGGGGGACAAACGAGCCGTTTGATAGCTACTAACGCCTATAAGCATCCGTCTAATACTGATGTAAATGCGGTGCGCTCGTTTCTTCTTCCTCACAATGGTGTTACAAATATTGTATAAAAACTAGTAACTGATTTGGAGAAAACTGCGCACAGATATACGTGCCTTTCGTGCCATTTGTAGAAACGTCCACTAGATGATATAAATTTACTATCGAGATTTGATTCCAACTACGAGCTAAGACATATTTAGTACTATAAAACACAAAAGCTGATTTGTCTGATGGCAAATTCCACCATTTGGCATTACTAATTAAATCGAAAAATAATAAATAAATACCTATGAGACACAATAAACAAAATACTAAAAAACAATAGTATTCGAGTGTTCAATTTGGGGATAACTAGTTTGACATTTACGAATTAGTAACGTTCAAATTCCTTTAGCGATAACTTATGAGTTGCTGGCAAAACCCTATGCGAGTTAAAAAAAAAGAAAAAAAATAGTTTATATTGATTCTAAAATTTGAAGTTTATTATTCCAATTTTAAATTTCAATCTCACCTTTAGTCACGTGTAACATAATCGTATTAAACTCAATTTGGACTATAACATCTTACATATACATTTGCTATTTGACTGTCACCAATCCAAATAACATAACAATTGATAGATGACACTGGACATAAATATAAACAGTACGGACACTGCAACACTGTTCTTTACCCCGTTTAGAAACACAATGATCTAACATGAATTAAGTCCGCTTTCACTTATTCTAATGCCTCCATGTCATATAATTTACATTTACAACAAATTAATGGGCTAATTATAATATTTTCAAACTAAAAAAGGTACTTAATATTTCGTGTTGGTTTCGTGGCAATTACGAAAATGAATATGTATGGGCCGAGGCGTGATCGCGGTGGTTTCATCCAGTGCTATTCGGCAGTACGGGAGGATGCAGCCGCGTACATTAGCTCCTCGATGTATCACACATTGGGCGGGTACTGCGCGATTGTGGCTGTTGTAGCACAGCAGTTGACCCAAAAGACTGTTGATTTTGTATATATATATATATATATATATATATATATATATAACATATGAATTTTGAATCTGTTCTCTTTTCAAGTCTGAAGAACATGAATTCGAAATCAATAATTGCGACTAATCGATTTTGGATTCATTTTAGAAGGACCTTGATAAAATGCCCTCTTAATTACACTGCGGATTGAGTGAATGAAATTGTGGGGTAAAAGAATAGGGGGCAAACGAGTAATCGGAGCCTTTTTACGTCTACCGACGCCCATGAACATCCACATAATTAATGTGTCGATGCGTTGCCCTCCTTCTGCCCCCCGAATGGGCCACCGGCTAGTCACAAACCGCACGAAACGTGACACCGTAGCTATCTCTTTACGGCAGTATCAAGTGGTCGAGGGATACTTCCCGCTCGTGCCGGCCCTGTTCCACTACAATGTAGCGAGGCACTACCTCTTACTAAGTTATATTATCTTTACATCGTTTCTTTACATTTTCCACTTTTACAATATACATGCCCTCGCAGGTATGACGTGGGAGGAGGGCGGGACGGATACTCCCCCGCACATGACCACTGCTGATTGGTAAATAGATCTTAGAGAGAGGTAGTGCCGTGCTGCATAGGAGGTAGTGCCATGTATAGTGCTTAACACTACATCCTCCTGTGTAACGGAATTGGGCCGGCACGACCGGGGACGTACCTCTCGCTAACATAATACCGCCGTAAAGTGACATCTGCAGTGTCGCGTTTCGTGCGGTTTGCGAGTAGCCGGTGGCCCATTGGGGGTAGAAGGAGGGTAACCCTTATTCTATTTAAAAAATCTTAGGTACGGTCACGCGCACGACGACGACACGGCGATGCCGCCACCCGACACTCACAACTACACTTCATGACATCTTCATCCACGAAGGCGACGGTCTCGCTCACAGAGCCGAGGTCAGGACGGTCCACATAGACGCTTTATTACCTTTTATGAGGCGAACGAGAACTCGGAGCCTTTCCATGTCTTCTGACACTTATAAATATCCGCACAATGTAGCCGCATTTATTTCCTCCTTTGCAATTGGCTACTGATCACTCACAAGTCGCATTTGACGTGACAGTCTGTGCGACTGTATACTTCGCAGAGGTGCCATAAGCGGGAGGCATCACGCCGTTCGTGTCGGGCCAATTATGCGACAATGAAGCATGACGCTATCTCTTACGCAAATGCACTAATTTAAAATATGGGCTTCGTATTTTTGGTCAAGGCTAGTTCCATGCATGTTGCCAAATGTTTAGAATTCAGTTCTACTTAAATATAAAAATATTTGATTCGTATAAACTTAAAATCATAGACAAACTAAATTATGTAGGAAACTAAATAAGACATTTATTACCACACCAAAAATGTATTGTCTTTTACTCTCGTATGATTCATGCGTGTACTGTTATTTTTGTAATAGCATCTTGTAAACAATGGAAATATAACATAATTAAAACATACTTATGTGTATCTCGTTACTCAGAGAACTATGTGCTGTACGGAGTTCTTGTGTTTTTATTCCTATGATTATTAAAGCAATTAGGGAAAGAAGATAATTGATTATCTCAAATTGTCATGTTGGACTGACGGAACAATATACTTGATCGAAGACACTAATTATCAATGATACAGCATTATTATGTGCAATTGATCTGTAGAACTGCTTTCTCCTTGAATTCTTTTTACCAAACCACACCAAGAACCACTTCACGGCGGTATCATGTACATCATTAAAATTAGGATATATTTTATATTATCACTATAAACACCAGTCTCATATAGGAGCTTTAAGTCTATCGCCGAAACGACTTAAATCAATTCGAAGCGGTTAAATTAGTTGACAGTCAAAGTGATAACTGTAGTGGCGATGGCACAGTTCGCAGAACCGACAGCACATGTGGGAGAAAAGTTCCCCAGTGGTGGGTACCTCCTGTGGGCTGATAACGTCGTCCACGTCACACTAACAGCTTGTAGACGCGCGTCTTGGCGGCCAGCGTGGTCGATGACCAGCTGCTGCTGCTGATGTTGAAGTGAAATTAGATACGAATACGATGGCGCAGAGCCGCCGCTCGGCCATGTTTGGAAAATATTAGTGATGTGAAAATAGTTGTGGCGTTAAACAACTCGGAACGGCTAACCCTTCATATTTGTGTAATTATGCTCTCAGCCACCTCATTAGCAGAGGTTTAATTGATACCAACGGGTTCTATGTGCGGAACACCGAACGTTTGGTAAGCTGTGCCCCGCGACAGACAGACAGACGAGAGGCAATGTCTCTGCACCGCGACAGACCGCGGCGCCACCTGCCGGGCAACTGCGGACTGCGTGAGCGTCAAGTGCTGCTCGTGTAACCCCAGCGCACAGTTGTGAGAGTCCGGTGGCAGATGTGTTATGGGGTGAAGGAGAGAAACGAATTTGCATCGACGTGCGGATGCTAATGGGCAGCGGCATTCACTGGATAAAGTAAGACCCTGCGGTGTCGCAGTGATGGTACTCTTACACACAATACTGTGTAATTAACTATAATATATAATATTCTAATTAAAGAGTGAAAATCTGATGTAATTATAAGTAATCGCTAGAAGTGACCAGTTGTATTCGTAAATCGTCCGCCATTTCGCATACAAATTGGCGAATTAGAATTAGATAAAAATCAGCGTCACACTGGCAATATTTCGCGTTTATCGCTCACTATGGCGTCCGAGAGATGGCACTGATCTGATTAGGAAAATGAGGTTCTGTTATAGGCGTAGTTTATGGTCCTTTATATAACAATGCATTGAATATGTATGTATATAAAGATAGAGAACTATTTCCTTGTAAGTAGAAACTACTGATTCCCCATGGCACTCTGATAAATGTAAAATTACTTTTAGATAAAAGGCAATT
>JAFELO010001379.1:145384-165103 GCA_017140195.1 Eumaeus atala
GCCACTTCCGCACGTGGGGATACGTTTGCAGATCATCGACCACGTGATAAGACATCTTCGCACTGCAGTGGACTCATGTAAAATGAGAGTAGTCAGAGATCGGCCTACTTGGCTTTTGAATAATTGAAAAAGGTTTCTTTTATAGTATGTGTGGACAAACGAGAAATCGGAGCCTTTCAACGACTAACGACGCCCGTGAAAATCAGCATAATTATGCAGATGCGTTGTCCTAATTTTCACCTCCCCCAATGAGCCACTCCAAAAATATCGATTTACACTCACAAACCGTAAATCGATATTTTTGGAAGGTATTTTTAAAAACAAACGAGCTCAGAGACAAGAGGAACATGACTCACATATATATCGCTACATTTTTTATTATTGTTAACAAATAATCTAAAACCCACACACCAAACAAACACCCATTGATACTTTTGGGTTACTGATGGTGTGTGGGTAAACTGGCGTTGTGGAGATATACATTTCAAGTGATGGCTTCGACACATGTCTGAAGTAGGTGGGCCAATAAGGTTCTGGAATGATGGCCGTGTTTTTAGGCTTATATGGACAACCCGTTGCGTTGTCCTGGGCACTTACCTCGCACGTAATATCATAAGTATTAACTAGGGAACTGGCGTGGAGTTAAATGTGCGTGTGTGCACGGGTGTGTGTGTGTGTGTGTGTGTGTGTGTGTGTGTGTGCAAATCATTGCACCGATGAATATTTCTGATGGAATTCGAAAGGAATACTGAGGCAATCCTTCTTAGAGAGATAATGTTATTATACAAGTAGCGGCAACATGCTGCCCAGCTGCCAAAATAACCCATCACGAGCGGTGGGGTGCCTCCCGCGCACACAGTGCGACGGCTATGGTGTCGCGGTTGGTGCGGTTTGTGTGTTTACAACCGAGCAGGTAGAGACGTGTCTGTGGACGACGGTACATACAGCGCAGGTAGAAGTTATAAGCCTGAAGCTAAGTTTATATGGTAGATGATCACATATCGATGGAAAATCTTCACCCGCTGAGTGAGTTTTCTATTTTCAGTTTGCATAGAATAATTCCTCCGCAGCGTACAAAGTGGCTTTTGATGTTGTTTTACTACATGAGGTAACAGTAAAGAATTAGCGATTATTTGGATTGGATATATTTCTCAAATAGTTCGGCCTAAAACCTATGTTAAGGTGCAATAACAAGAGATGCAATTTTAAGTTCCACTATCATCAAAGAGCATGTTATAGAAATAAATAAAACTGTTTTTTTTTGCATTGTAACGAACCTATTGAATGAAGAATATGTACTGTGCACATATTTATATAGGCTGTAGTACAGCTTTAGAGAAATAACTCACAAGACTCTTCAAATTTATCACATAGCATTTTAAACAATTTCGCTTTTGAGAAGTTAAGATATTTCAGGAAGATATATATCAGAGAGCGATGACGTCACGATAAATAGACAAATTTGATTGTCTGTGGAAAGTAAATTGCCGATAGCCAATTCGATTTGCCATTGAGATTAGCGACCCACTTGCGCGTAGTGTTCACAAATACCTCAGAGGAATCTAACACGTGGGTGTTTGCCGTTTGGGCGTTCAGTGATATTCGAGAGAATCACATTCAGAAGATCATTTTGATGAAGACGAACATGGAGGTTGTATACAGATAAAACTTTTCCTATTCCGCAAGAGAAATTTTGTGTTTTTTAATTGATCGTTAATTGGCCATATTTTAAAAGGTATACACATAATCACTTATCTAAACGAGACTCTTAATTCTCGGCCATAAAAGAGAGCTCTAAATACATTCGTCGCATAGCGCTATGTGACACTTTTAGAGATGTACCCATACGATACAATGAAATATATATCGATAAAAAAGATTTCACAACTTATTTGTATTGAAAGAAAATGCTAATATTTTATAAATATTAATAAAACTGTAGAAAAAATAAAAATAATGATGTAGTAGTAAGTTAATGCAAGCTGATTTCCAGATGTGGATGTCTAGACGGAAGGGTCTTAGAAGCTATTGTTACTGATGTAATAATAAAGTAAATATATTCTAATTTATTATTTATATTTTGTAACGTTACATACATTGAAGTGCATTTGCTGATATAATTATGTTAAACAGTTTTATTAATTAGTCGTTTGTGTAATTGTTATGGATGTTTATATTTTTTACGAAGTATATTAATACGATTCCGCATCGTGAATTACAATAAGTTAAGCAGTACATATTTAAATATTAAAATTTTTCTGTGTGTTTTGACATCACTTTTTTATTGTTTAGTTATTTATAAATTATATTGTCTTCATTTAAATTTTAGAACCATTATTATTAATACAGCATAGTGGTCGGAACTTGATTTTGGATGTCCATCCACAATAGAGGAATCCCGCCTAAGCTTGATGATTCCAGTATTTATTGTGGATACCATCAGATATCGGATTGTATATAAGCGATTTTGTTATTACTACCATAAAGAAGTATACCAAAAGTATCGACTATTTTATCGATAAACCCTTGCATACATTCGGTATCGTATCGCATACGTTTGGATGTCAAGAGCCATAGATCCCACGCACCCGCGCACTGAGCCCGAGCCAAACAGGTAAGTTGGCTCTTACGCAAGCGTCTACAGTTCGTTTTCAATTTTATTGACCGGTTCCGAACTTGTCTTAGCCTTCTAATTTCGGCTCGTTAAGATTGGAAAACACGAAGTATATGCCAGATGATATCGGTTTTCACCTGAACATATATCACAAAACCCACAGTCATTAATTAATACAAGTAATCAACGGTATGTTCGCATCACTATGCGTTAGCGATAACTCGCAACTATTTGTCGACTACAAATCGGCAGAGATTGTGTGAAGAAAATATGAGCAGGAAAACAAGTATCAGGTAATTATAATAGTCTGCAGGACTTGTAAAAGAAAGGCACGTCACCGACTGAGCTGGCCGGCGGTGGCCGGTGCGACTTGTTCAGTCGGTGACGCGGCGGTCGCTCCGCGTGTCAGTGTCCAGTGCCTGTAACACAAGTCCAGGTAGTTGCCAGTGACTAACGATATGTGATGAAGCCACCGATATTATTATTATTATTATTATTATTAAGGAATAAACTCCAATAATAATAATATAGGCCTCTTCCGCGATGGACTCACGACTTGCTTGAGGTGGCGGGGAACCGCTGGATGCAGGTGGCTTGTGCCCGTGTCCAGTGGCGCTCCGTGGGGGAGGCCTATGTCCAACAGTGGACATCGTCCGGCTGATGATGATGATGAAACTACAATTAACCCACCCAAAATCGGTTAGAGATAGCGTCATGCCGCATTGCAGCTGAATCGGGCTTCGGTGTTGCGTTCCGTACAGTTTATGAGTACACGGTGGCCCCCCGGAGGTGAGGAGGAAAGGAGGGGAAGGCATCGGCATAGTAATAGTGAGGATGTTCATTTCATCGATTGTCTAGAAAGACTCCGATTTCTGGTTCGTCTCCCCTATGTTGTGTGAAAACCCCTCGCAACCACCTGGGAGTTGTCCTGCCCAGGGTCTACGAGGGCAGTGCGGTGTCTCGGGTGTGCTTGCTGCAGCGGCGCGGGCGCGCGGCGCGTGGGCGAATGTACAAATACTGTCGGCGGGAGTCCGCACACAAATCAGCGGCGGGACGGGGACCCCTGGGCGCGCGGGCCAGGGCTGACCGGCCTTATAATTAGATCATTTTTTATACCGCTCGAAATGGTGAAGTATTAGAGCGGCCGCGGGGAGTCGGTTTTGTGAAGGCTTTCTCTTCTGTAGATACCTTCTGTGATGAACCGTTATGAGGACTGTCTAGCGCCGAGCCGCTACACGGTCACGTGGAATGTGAGGGGACTTCTACATCCAGGTCATAACAGACCAGACTATTGTCCCATTCATTGATTAGACGGTTCTGCCATAGCGTGGGACTGTCGGTGCTACGCTATATATAATAGGTATCTCAATATTTTTTCTAATACTTGTATATTATATTACGCCCATGGACATCTACATAACTATTATGCAGATGTGCTACCCCCTTTGAACCACGGGAAAGCAGAAACGGTACGAAACGCGATAGCATAGCTGCCACATTAAGACGTTTTTATGTGAGCGTGACTTTGTGCCGTTAATTGACATTTCTTCAGCTCGTCTCCACAATCCACAACGAAAGCAATGCCAATCACCAGTCCGCGTCGTATACAGTGAGAGACCCGTACAACGAGCAATCGACCGCATTCGCCAGCGACGCCAAGGTACATCTCTACGGTTATTTGTAACGATAAAGTGATTTGTAATGATTTGTCCGCAGCCGACAGCCCTGCGCCGACAGCCCTGGGCCGAGACCCCTGCTGGGGCGCCTGAGAGCACAGCGCCAACATCTCTCACCTCGGGGCCCAGTAATGAACGATATAAATGTGCCATTTGGAGTCGCGAGCCTCCTCTGTCCGCGGCTGTTCGCTCGCCGCCGTGTGGCGACTGCGACGTGTACACACTGCTTTATGTGAAGTGTCTTACATGTTGCAGACTTTGAATGTTATGTTCTGTTTCCTAGACTAATATATACCAGTTCATATATTGTACTTTGTCTGCTTTTTAGGTGCCGTATCCAAAGGGTAAGGTACGGGACCCTATTAACGGGACTCTGCCGATTGAGATTACGAAGCAAAAAAAATAATACTATACCACTGTTAGCCATCTCGTAATGAACACGGCGACGTGTCTTCTGTCGCTGGAATCCGCCAAGACTACGGGCGTTCACACGGATACAGCACAGAGTTTCTTTTCCTGCCTAGAGAATGGTCGAGCAATACTTCATCCCACCAATCTTTTAATCCTTCTCCTTTCCACCTACACTCCAATTGACCTCCGGCTACTCAGAGAGCTCGCGAAAGGTAACAGCGAAGCTATCGTTTTACGGCGGTACCATGTGAGCGAGAGGTCCCCGATTGGGGGATGAGGGACCCAGCCGTCTCTGGCTAATAATTAAAGGAGCTACTATAAACATGATGCCAGCGGCGGGAGAGTGAGGGATGGGATCACTTTTCGACAAAAAAACCTAGTCCGTAGTAATCCTATAGCTATATAACTGCATTGGTTTTCTCTTCGCTTCACAGCAAAAGTTCAGGTTTAAAAAAGTAAACCTTCTGTTTCTTTTCTTGTTCAGGAAACACACTTTAAATACTAATTATTCAATAAGTTGCATTCACGTCATGTATAGTGTGATACTTATTCTAAACTGTTTTTTGAAAACTGGAAAAAGAGATCTAATCTAATATACTTAGTGTATATGTAACACTAACTATTTAAATTGCTTTATGTAAAGTAATTCTAATTGAATGTTTATATAACTACTGATAAGACGTGAACTATGTTATGTTTTACGTGGAAATAAAGAAATAACTAACATTACCAGGAGGTATGTATTCGTATATACGAGGGCTGATTAATAACTTGCCGAAGCGACGAACTAAAAAAGGTAGACAAACAAAATTTGTTACATTATATTCTATCTTTATTTGAAGACAGAACGCCATATTTGAATTTCTTCGAACTGATAGAATTTGTGTGAGGAAACGTAGAACTTTTCCTGCCGTAAATTTTCTCAACAATCGAGAAAAACGAAATTCGTGCGGTGACAAAGCTTTACGTTTTAAACAGATTAAAGTCAAGCTTGACAGTGTTTTAGGTAATACTTCTCCTGCATTGAGTACAGTTCACACCTAGGTAACTGTTTTTAAATGTAGAAGACAGAGCTGCGAAGACGCCAACAGGTCTGGCCGTCCCAATGAATTCACAAACCCGGACATGATCAAAAAGATTCGAAAAATCGTTTTGTAATTATTATTATTTATTATTATTATTGTCTATTATTGTTATATATTGAGCATTTCCTCTGAACATGTTTTTGACATTTTACACGAACATTTGCGAATGAATCTTTGCGCGCGATAGATGCCGCGTTTGCTCATTGTTACCAAAAGCAACGTCGAGTGGACGATTCCTCAAAGTGTTTGGCGCTGTTCAAGCGCGATACTAAGGAGTTTTTACGGCGTTATATGCCAGTACATGAAACATGGATACATCATTATACTCCTGAAACAAAGGAACGATCTAAGCAGTGGAATGGGAGCGAAAGACCTACGCCGAAGAATGCAAAAACGGTTTTGTCGGCCGGCAAAGTGTCAGCGCTTGCTTCTTGGGATGCTCGAGGGATTACTTGCAAGGGGGAAAAACAGTAAATGGAGAGTATTATGTAAGCTTGCTGCAAAAGTTTAGTGAATAAATCTGAAAGAAACGGCCTCACTTAGCTAAAAGAAAGTTTTATTTCACCACGACAACGCTCCTGCGCACTCGTCAAGGATTGCGGTTGCCAAACTCCATGAATTGCGGTCCGAATTGTTACCGCATCTCCCAAATCTGGCCCCAGAGTCGCAATCCCACTTATTCCCTATTCTCAAGAAATGGTTAGGTGACCGAAGACTAACATCAAATGATGAAGTCATTGTTTGTGTACCGTAGACGAGTATTTTAGGGGTTAGAGAAAACATACATATTAGCCTTTCTGGCTCAAAAAATTATAATAATGTTTGTGGACATATCACATCACGTTCGCCTCGTCCTCTTACAGGTACTACACAACGGAAATATATAAGATATCATATTTATATACATTTAGGGAATTCCATATATTTAAGATTTTTATTATATAAACACATGTAGGTATAGACCAGACTAACTGGCCATAAATACTATGACAATAAAAAATACTTTTGAATTTGGAATCTGTTATTATTATGCGATTTGTGCATTCAATGTGTTTTTCAAACAATATTTTGCGATATTAAAATGAAGGGGGTGGTAAAGAGAACAGAATTGCTATGATTACTTTACACAAAGTAGGCAATACCTACTCTTAGTAAAGTGTATTTTTTAAAACTCTCCATACACTTGGCATTAGTTAAATTGTGTACAGTACCTCCTCTGTTTGTGACAGAGAAAGGTCTGGCCGTCCCCGTAGTGTTCGTACGAAATAGGTGGTCAAAGCAGTACGGGAAAGAATTCGAAGAAATCCTGTCCAAAAGCAAAAGATTTCATCTCGGGAAATGAAGATAGCACATAGAACCATGTTGCGTATTTTAAGGGATGATTTATGACTTGCATGCAGCCTATAAGACTGGGGATTGAGGATTTCTTAACTGATAAATTAAATATTAATATGCTGGTAAAATCGAAACAACTACTGAAGCGGTACGCAAAGGGAGGTAACAGAAAAATTTTACCATTACATAGGAGACATTTTACATAGGAGGAGGTAGTGCCATGCATAGTGCATGACACTACGTCCTCCTATGCAATGGAATTGGACCAGCGCGACCGGGGAGCTACCACTCGCTCACATAATACCGTTTGTGAGTAGCCGGTGGTCCATTGGGAGGGGGGAGGAGGTCAACACGTCGGCATAGTAATTATGTGGATGTCCATGGGTGCCGGTAGTCGTAAAATTTCTCGTTTGTCCCGCCAAACTATAAAAAAAAGATAAGGGAAACGAGAAACAGGTGGACCGAACAAATTTTGCGGCGGTATAATTTGCGCGAGCCCGGTTGTGCGAGCCTAATTCGGCTGTAATATAGCATGGCACTACCTCTTACTTGCTTTAATGACTTTAAACAATGTCATAAAAAAAATCTCCAGTCACTCGCGTCATACTTCAGAGGACGGCTTGCGTAACTTCTTCGTTATCTCCCGCACCTGCACAACGGTAATGACGTACCAGCCGCGTAAAGTGTAATCAGTATCATTCAATTAATAATGTACATAGTCCTACATATGCAGTCATTAAACATTTCAGAAGTGAAACACACAAAATCATGTAAATTTCGAAAATATAAACAAACTTTCTAACATGTGTTACACCCAAAAATGTTATTTTACAAAAAAGTGCGCGACCATTATGTGGAAACGATAAAAATCGTAATAATCGTGGAAGTTAACAATATAAACGGTGCTAAATTTCAACAATTTGACTATAAACCGAAATTGTCCTGCAACCCTTTGGACGGCCTGTGACAAGCCTATTATATAATTAGGATCGTTTCGGTAATGATAGGGACGAAGCGACGTCGGATAGCCGGGAGGGCTAATCGCCCACAAAAAGCCACGGCCACTTTATTATAGTTATATTCCGTATTATTAAAAGTTCGGTCGAGACAGTCGATTTCGCATTCCTGAACAGTGACTGGGGCTAATCTCGGAGACAGCGGACCGGCCAGCAGCAAATTCAACTTTGATATAAATCAACCGAAGAGACACGACCGAACTACATACAGAAATACAATCCGAGATAAGCGGACAATAGAGGTGGTAAAAAACTCAGCGAATGTGGATTTGGTGGCATTTGGAAACGAAATTCGTGAATTGCATTTTGCGAATACCCTCGCGTGTTACTGCATTATTATTTAAGTTAGGGCCTTTAGAAATGGTTGCGATGGCCTGGTGGTGTTTTTTTTTGTGACGCGTGCGCATCGCATAATTGGCATGCCAGACGTTTGGAAGCGCAAGGCTTTTTGCGAGACAGCCATTTTGTATATAGCGGATTTTATTCATAAATTATATTACATTAAATACTTCACATTGATACAGAGGAATAATGTTCAAATACATTTTGTTTCTTACTTTTTAATGACAGTGGAGACCTATAAAGGGAATTGTTCCCAGTTATAGATGAATTATTATCTATTATAATTTTGTTCCTATTATCAGGCTTTTTTTATGTTTTCATTATAATACATTACTGATATCTTAAGTTCACGGAATGTTACTCATTACAATAAAACTACTTTTACGGATTTTATCGCGGTGTATTTAATTATTTAACTAGCCCAACGTTTCAGGTATTTTACAGCAACCATGGTCACGGGCGGACTGTGTGCTCCTTCCTAAACGCTGGGCTAGTTAAACAATTAAATAAACCGGGATAAAGTCTGTAAAAATAGTTTTATTGTAAGAATACTTTACATTAGTCATCAGTGGTTTAATAATATTTTTTCACTGTCAACAAAAGTAAAGTTGTTGTAATATTTTTATTGCTTGCTAATTACGATGTTGTTTGTCCTTGGGAGATAGCAATAAATTATTATAAATCGCATTTTTATTTTCGGCGCTGGTGATTCCATTGCTATCGTACACCATTTGTAAGAGAACTTGTTGTTTGAATTATAACACCGTAGTAGTTTGATGTTCAAATGAGATGTTATCACCAACTGCTGGCCATACGTTACTCTTAATAAACGCCAATATTATTGGCACCCCGTCGCTGGTGACTTGTAGCGATTTAATGTTATGTCTATGATCTCAGCAGTTAAAAGGTCAATACTTAATTTAATATTATTATCTATCTGCAGTTGATTTTGAACAATTCTTTATCACTAAAAATGATGTGTTTAGGCAATAAAATAGTTTGCGCTGTTCTAATCTTGTATGAATGAAAAATGCTTCAAGTGAAGGCATGTTTTCATGAATATGATATATGATCCATAGTATGTCAAAAGTGGATGGTAATAAAAATTTGCAGGTAAAAAGTGCGATGGCCTAATACAGGCACGGACGAGCGTCGCTCGGAGCGATGGTCGACCGCGTCGCCTTTAAGCATCACAAAAAGAAATGGATTCCAAAATGAGAGGATTCCCGTTGCGTACCCTGGGGTGATTGCATATACCATAGTATAAATTGGGGTTTGAACATGTTTGGAAATTTGCGAGAATTTCGTCTCCTAAAATATCTGACCTCACATAAGTCCGCCCGAGGCTCGGAGACATCTCGTCAGATGTCACTCCGCGAACAATAGACATCGCAAAAGTGGATCTCGTGGCGCGGGACATACAACAATGGATCAAAAAACAAACAATCGAATAGAAATCGAAAACTGAGTTTTTTTTTTCATTAGCGACCAAACGGGATTTTGGAAATCCGGTTTTGAATTGTTTGCTTTGTTTTCCCAAGCCTCAGCCTTCTGTCAACTTGTCATGCCGCGTGTCGTCAGCGACAATGTGATGAGTCGGAAACGCATCTTCAATTGTTTTTCATAGTTCGCATTGAATCCTATTTAAACTGTTTTACCTGGTATTTTATTTTGTGGGTCGATCTTCTTTGATAAAATAAACAACTTGCATGGTTTGGTAGGGTCTTGTTTAAATATTTATTGCACTTCTCACTGCGTGTTTGTCAACAGTTAAGACAACAATTTTCCTAAATTGATGATCACAGATATTTATCTCGCACCAGTATCTATCTCGCACCAGTATCTATCTCGCACCAGTATGTATCTCGCACCAGTATCTATCTCGCACCAGTATCTATCTCGCACCAGTATATTTTAAAAAAGTTTCTTAGAAGAAGTAGCGTTGAGTTTCTGAGAAATCTACAAAACAAAAAATAAATATAATATATTATGTAACACGATACAATATTAGTTAAAAAGTTATCTTTAGGACGCATTAAATTTACCTCCAAAGAGTTTATATGGATGGATAATACATAATTAAGACTGTGGTAATAATTTATCAAGTTTACAAAAACCGCTATAAGATTTAGTCGCAGCACCACTTGGTTTGTTACTAACACAGGTCAAATGTCAAGATTTTATTTGTATCCGATTTGATTCTTCCGAGAGAACAACAAAATTAAATAAATTGTAGTAGGCTATTCCATGAGAATCATATGGATGATGTTTAAACTTAAAATGAAATGGAATAAATAATTCATAAGAGGATCGGTCGTTTGATACTTCTAATCCTTTTAAGAATTACTGTATACTTTTCTTTTTATAGCATTAGGGGCACAAACGAGCAGTCAGTACTATCAACGACTACCGAAGCCCATAGGCATTTGCATTCGTGCAAATTTGTTGCCCTCCCTTCCTCCTCTTCTCCAACGGATCACCGGCTACTCACAAACCATACGAAACGCGACGGCATAGCTGTCATTTTACGGCGGTACCATGTGAGCACTTCCCCAGTCGTGCTGGCTCAATACGTGTGCAATGAAACATGGTACTAATCAATATTTTATAAAAAAATTGTCAAAACAATATTTTATATTTGACATTAAAATTTTACTAAGCGGTACAAGAGGATACTGGTCGAGTTAAAGAACAACATGAAAACAAACGTAAAACACATCTCATACGTATGATGATGTTGAGGAGTAAATTAAAATAAACATTCCAAGCGTATTGACAGTAGGCAGCGAGTGGTGTTGACCGTTAGTGAGAAACTGGTTCCGAACGATCTTAATAGTAAATGACTAGGGAGCGTACTCATTGATCAATGTACAAGAAAAAGAACCAGACAAAAAATTCACAAAAAAAAACTATTCATAAGGTGAGAAAATCCCGTAATTAGCACGTTGGCGAACGCCCCGCGGTGGCAAAGTTGTTCCATCCATTGTCGCTCCGCCATTTATGAAGGTATATTCACTCAGGTGTTTCATTTTTAAGTCGAACCAGCATCGAAATCCTATTCGTTTACGAAATGTCGGCGCCGCAAAATTCACGTTTCGCTGAACACTAATTATCAAAAAATTGTCACCTTACCACTGTGTCACCGTTTATAATTGCAAAGGTTCCCCGACTTTGTTACGCTAAAAGGTAAGACAAGCAAAAAACGCAAACCGTTGTACCTTTTGTGTACGCGTGCCAGAACATTTGCGTATGTAATTAATTCGTAAGCGACAGAACTAGCTGCGGCCGCGTCTTCGGCAAAAAATCCGACGTGCACCCGTACAGGTGTATAATCTTTATTTATATTTCTTACTTCCACTTCCCCTTTGCATAAATTAACAATTTCCCTTAAGGCCCTTACGCCATTTATAATTCGCTTGACGTGGACAGTAAAAACATCAGAATTATCATTCTTCTTCGATCCAGGCATCTAATCGGAAATCTTTGCGAGAAATACATCATCGATATTATTTTGTTTTTTATATTTCAAAACTAGTTACAGATCACTGAGCACTTTGTTATCTATCGCAATTATCTAACCACTGACGATCTCAATGTGAATTATATCTTATAACGGGTACATAGGAATTAAAGTCCCTATCTGGAAGATGTTAAGATGAGTCCTTGGTCGCAATTTTGATGCAGTTTATTTTTATTCTTAACCCAAGTAACGTAAGGTTGCTTTTGAATTTGTAGATGACGAGATATTCTCACCTGGCCGCGGTCGGCAGCTGGATCTTATTGTCTCGACTCATCACTTGACTCGAGCGAAAGGGATGTGGCGCCCATGTGAACGCACTAACGGAATCCTGGGAATGGAGTCTCCCTCGCAGATAATAGTCGGTGAACTCTGTCCTGGTACAATGGTAACTCGATCGTCGCTTCGATTCCAAATTTATGAAATTAGATCGTCACTCCCAGCGACGATCTCAAAGGAAATTAATTTCACACAACTGCTAATGTAGTTCTGCAACTATACATAAGATTTATATTATGTAGTGGTCATAAAAAGCCACGCAAGTATTTTAGATAAAAATTAAATTCCGATGGTAGAATTTTATTCCCCAGTATCTTATGCAAATGATGAAGCATCGTGTTGTCAACATTTTTAAATGGTCACTTTGGTGGGAAAAAAAATTATCATAAATACTATGGCCGGCCGAGAGTATCGTTTCGTGTCTTGGCGATTTTCTAATAGATCACCGGCATTAATATGCGTTATACTGGTTCTCGTAGATCCGTTAGTGGTTTTATGTAAATTATTTATTTTATGACAGCTTCTAGTTTACATTAGAATGTATCAAATGTGAGAAGCGAGTTCTGTGTCGGCCCTTGACCGACTCAACCTTGATACCGTTAGTGCTTCTTCCCCAATTTGACGAGGAATAAATCATTTGCGAATAAGTTCGCACAAATGTCTCATGACTGTCGCGTCTAGGGAGGCGAAGTATTCCTGGATTGAACAGGGACTGCTTGAAGTGGCCGGACCGGGCCGGCTGCCGGTAAACGAGCAAACGAGTAATCGGAGCTGTTTGGTGAATAGTACGCGGTAGAGGCCTGCTGTCGGGCAACAGAATTAGGCCGCGCTTGATCGGGGAGGTACCTCTCGCTCCCGTGATAACGTCGCCATGTGTCGACTCTACTAACGCGTTGCGTTCATAATAACTCATACGCTTAACAAATATGTGGATATCGTTGCGTCGGTAGTCGTCAAAAGACTCAGATTTCTCGTTTGTCCCCCCTCCCTTTTGTTATAAAAAAATGAGTGTAGTTAAAATTCTAGCAATGTTTTGGCTTCAGTAAAGATAGAAACTCACTGGAATCCATGTGGTGTGAGTGAAGTGAGAGTCATTTTTATAACGAATTCTTAATAATTCTCTTAATAATTAGTTTCAGTTTTAGCTGATAGTTAATGATACTTTTAGGCCAGCTAAGTGAATATATAGTGGCGATTGATTTTAATAATTAGTAAGTTAAGATCTCTAGCCATTAATCGTGAAGTCAAACTTATTACGGAGACCGTCAGGAAAAAAATAAATTTTTCCTGGTGGTCTCCGTGCAGTGGCCGGTCCGGGATGGATGCGAGTAGCAGGAGATCGGTCGTTTTGGCGTTCATTGGAAGAGGGTTATATCCAGCAGTGGACCGACAAGGGCTGATAATGTTGATGATATATCCTTCCTAATATCATAAAAGCGAATGTTTTTATATAGGTATTTACTTTTTTCACTTTTTTTACTGACGCGGTTTTTTTTACAAACATTTACACATTCATGTTACACCCTGTTACCGAAACTGGGTGTGGCTGGGCGGTGCCTTTGCCTTCAATGCCGTCTTTGGTGAATTCCCTTGAATTATATACCTTCAGAGCACCTTGACGACCTAGTCAGTCCACAAGGATTCGCCTCCACAGAGAGATTGACCACAGAACAAACCCACCGACTTCAGGACAGTGCAATGGGGCGAGGTTCCTGTCCTCGCCCCTTGCCATCATCAAGCCCTTTTGTCCTCCACCTCAATCGACTGAGCGCCGCCGCCACTACACGCCCTGCAAATAGCGGGACTGTACGTTTGTTATTACTTGTTATAAAGAGCTAATGCCACGCTGCATAGCAGGAGGTAGTACCGCGAATAGTGCATGACACTACATCCTCCCATGCAACGGAATTGGGCTGGCACGAACGGGGAGGTACCTCTCGCTCATTTGATACCTCTGTAAAGTGTCACCTACGGTGCCACGTTTCGTGCGGTTTGTGACTACCACTACACATGAACATCGGCATAATTATGCCGATGTTCATGTGCGTCGGTAGTCGCTGAAAGGCTCGGATTGCTCGTTTGTCCCCCTTATACTATGAAGAAAATGCAAAAAGTATTGAAATGATTAGCATGAATTGATATTCACATATATGTATACAATCTAGAATAACAAAAAAAAATATTATTTATCCCGTAAAAATGAATGAAACCGTGGAGCACAGCTAGTTAATAATATTTCCAATAACGTTATTCGTGGCGAAGTATTTATCATAACACTGACCTGGCCTATAGCTTTGCTGTTAGCCAATGAAGCGAACGTCATTATTAAATGTAAGAAATCGATGGGAAATATCCCATCTCGTCCAGTACTACAGTCCAGTTTGTACAGACAAACGACTTTTCAATAAACTTGATTGCCGTTATAATATTTTTACTATGCACCTTTCCGACGTTAGCCATTGTAGAGTTTGGGAAACTTTGTTAAAACTTGTTTGTGTTCAAGTGATAGAGGCGCATTGTGAAGATCTCAGAACCGGATGCTGCTGTGCCGGTCAGCAAACGGTCACAAGCGGACCCCAGACGCCGAGATCTAGCGGCCACCCTTTCAAATCTCCGCTTCATTCACGCGCAGATGAAAGGATTTTACATAATCAGCTGATAGAAACGAACTACGTCTAACGGATTTCGGTCAATAAAATCAAATCCCCTACAACCGACGGGCCGTAACCGTCGTGGAAATCGAACCTGTTTTAAATTCAGTCTTTAAAGATCTAATACCAGTCGGGATATAATGGGACCGTAGAGGGAGGATATGAATCGGCGGGCAGATAGCATCGTGTTTCTTCAACCCGTCGATATCTAATTTTCTTCACAATGGGCGTAAAAAACGAAGCCAAAATATATGTCACAGTGCCACCCTAAGGACTCAGACAATGGACAAAAGCCTCACAATGCGCCTACGCAGCATTGTGCCGCACAATCACGCAGCAGATCCGATCGAAACACACGTGCATCCTAAAATATGTAAATCAATATCTCGAGGTGAAAGTTGAACGAAAAGTAAAAGTCCTCCCATCTGCCGATACACAATTATGTTAATTCCGGGGTGTCGCGGGGCTCGTACCCCTTGCACCCCCGACTGCGATTGTGTTCTGGGAGTCAACATGTAAGAAGTGTCTCGGGACGGCATTCATTTAGAACCATTTATAGATCACAATGAACTACTACAAATCGGCCAATCTTTTTTCCGTTCGTTGTTATCTGAGGGTTATATTGTTTGTTTGACATCGCTTTTTTGAAAATCTCATAACGCGTGTGATTTATGAATATCTGTTTATCGGCTTTAACATAAAGATAGAAAAAGATTGAAAAGAGTCGCATGGTGTAGGGTTATTTTATTCTAATAAGGTTCGAGTGTTAAATGTCGTGACGAATTACCTGTCCATCTGATTCTTTGACTCTTTCGTATATTTTTATATTGACCGATTTTTTGTAGATCGAAAAAATAGAAATGTTTCAAAATGAACTTTTAATAGATGCACGTGCTCTCATTATATAACATAATGTAGTACATAACTACATCTCTATAGTCCCGCGGTACGTACCGTAAGGACTTGTGTCTCCGGCACCAGTCGACGGATATATACATTTAATTTAATATTATTATAAATTCAAGAAATTTTATATATTTAAAAAATTTATTATATAAGTACATATAATACATGTATGAACATCCATGACCTAGGCGGGACTCGAACCCGCGACCTCTGGCGTAACAAGCGGATTACCGCCACGATACTTACTGAGCGAGCCGTTCGTCTCATTATATATGAGTTCGTAAAATTATGTATTTTACAGTGGTAGCTTTTTAATTAATTTGTTACTTTTTATTATATTGCTCTATTTAAATATTTTAAGTGTGTCACAATACTTTATGCAAATGTTTAATTTATAAATATTATTAATAATAAATATTATAACCACAAATGTTTAAAAATGAGCCACGTATTTGTGAACTTTCAAATGAAAGTATTATATAAATTTTGCATAAAATTGAGGAAGTTATTTGAAACTAAAAGGGTTTATTTACACTTACTACTGCTATCATAACTAAAAGGGTTTACTTACACTTACTACTGCTATCATAACTAAAAGGGTTTACTTACACTTACTACTGCTATCATAACTAAAAGGGTTTACTTACACTTGCTACTGCTATCATAACTAAAAGGGTTTACTTACACTTACTGTTGCTATCATAACAAATTAATCAAGTGCTATTTATTACCGTACACATTTTGTCAGTAGACGTGTTCCAAATTATCTGGTTCTTCTGTTGCTATTGTGTATTTTATTTTAATGGACGAGTACAAAAAAAGTAAAGGCACTCTCGTTCTTTTTATGATACAATGTAAATTAGGTGAGAACATATTTGCTTCATCGATTACTTACGAAATTTTAACATTAGTGAGATGAAGTAAATCGAGTATGAAACAATATACTCAATCCCTCTTGGCTAAACTGTGATATTAGCTACACGGTATTGTAACTTCTTACTACAAAATTTTGTTAATTTCGTTACGGCCAGACCGTTTCGGACTTTTCTTCCTGAGATAATTGTACTGGGCCAATACATAATGTTGTTGTTGATAGAGATGCCGCAGGAGCAGTGGCGGAGAATATATCGCGATCTGCCGTATGGCCAAATACAAAAATCACTATCTCAATTTCGCTACCGCTAACATATAACATAGGCTTAATAACATGCTGAAGGTACAATTATATAAATGAAGTGAAATATAATTTTAGAATCGAACCCCCGGTCTGTAAGGTTAGTGGTTAGTTGTTAGTGGTTGGCAACAAATAACACCATTTGCTCGTAATGGATTGGACATTTCACAGCGATGGCAATCTCTTAAACACTAATTTGTCGTGCCGTGGGGTCGGCGCCATATGTCGCCGATTCATTGTATGCATTTTGACTTCACCCCGATGGTGTATAATTGACGCGTAGTGACTTTTTGGAATTGTAATGGACTTGAGTTCTGTGGTTTTACTGTTTAAATTGAAGACTAAACGACTATTGTTTTCCATACCGACTGTAAAAAGCAAAACGCAGTCACCCGTTGGTAAAAGATTTACGAGGAGGTATCTACGGCGCTACAAGAGAATGTTTTGTTTCAGGTTTGGCCAACCAAACCTCAAAATAAAAAATAATTCCTATAGAATTAGGTCGGCACTCTGGCTTTCGTGTCTGTCTGTCTATCCACGCGTTTCTCTTAAGGGAGAATTTAGCCAGTCTGATTTTCGTGATCAAGACTTATCAATATTGTTATTACTAACAAAAAAACTGTATGTAAACACATACTTATAACATATTATAAATATATAAACATATTATAAAACAAAGTCCCCAAAATTGTCGGCTTATAGTAAGTGAGCTTATTCGTCGCGTGACATTGGATAACTTAGTGCTCTGCCTTATGACTTCGTTACGAATTCTGTCCGGGTTGATGCGAGTAGCAGGAGATCGGTCGTCTTGGCGTTCATTGAGAGAGGCCTGCGTCCAGCAGTGGACTGATAATGATGATGATGATGGTTATAGTAAGTAATCTATTTTTTCCAAATCTATTTGACGGACTCGCACGTACCTTTAGTCTGACGCGATGTTCAAGTGAGAATTAATAATAAATATACAAGTTTCTTCTGTTTAATTACATTTGACGAGCGTAATAGTTGCAGAAGGTATCATATCTTCACGGTAAACGCTTCACGCCACTGCGCCAGAAAGAGAGTTAGATGTGTTTTTCGAATGTTTGTTCCACCTATGTATATGTAGTACGTTTTGTAACAACAACAATAATACATCTTCACACCAGTTCCCTAATGGGGTAGGCAGAGAGCACGGAGTGCTAACACGCCGTTTGCGAAGACTCTTGACACAACCATCGGACAGTAATTAATCTAGTCACGGTATGTCAGTCTTGGTTTGCATTACGAACTCATTAAGACTAGTGTCGTTTAACGCAAACGGCCTTAGATCTAACATCCATGAGTTGCGGGATTTCCTCCCTAAACATAAAGTAGACATCCTTCTAGTGCAGGAAACGTTTCTAAAACCTAGTCACTCCAACCCGCATATCTGCAATTACAATATTGTGCGAAACGACAGGACCCGTTCCCGCTGTGGGGGTACAGTCATCTATTACAAGACGTCCCTTCATTGTATCCCTCTCGACCCGCCCCCTCTATAAAATCTAGAAGTATCCCTATGCAAGCTATGCATGGCGGGCCATCAGCCCATCTCCATAGTCTCTGCATATCAGTCAGGCTCGAAACCGCTTCTAGTTAGCGATCTCAACGCTATACTTGAAAATTTAAACGCAGACGACCCAATAATCTTAGCTGAGGACCTCAACGCCCACCACGTGACCTGGGGCAATAGATACAATAGCAGTCGCGGGACTGTCCTTAGAAAATATGTAATAACGCTCCGTATATCCCAACCCATTATACTCCGAACGATTATGGGTATATACGTGCACCGAGTATAATCGATATAGCACTGGTTAAAAACATTTCACTCGTCATAAAGACGGCTGAAACGTTACACGAGCTTAACTCGGACCCAGACCCGTTTTAATAGAAATAGGAGATAATCGATTTAATAGTCATACTAAAATTAAGAAAAAGATCATCGACATAAATTACTAAAAGATAATTTAGATAATGTCAAATCGAGTGAACTCGATAGTATCCCAGACAGATTAGTCTCTCCCCAAGCCACTGCCGCGGCCTCATCCTCATTAACCGCACTACTGGTTAGAAAAATAGGAGAATCGTCAAGAGAGATCTCCACGGTGGAGATCCCAGAGGACCGTTTAGCTCTCTCTGACGAAGTTAGGGACCTAATCCGTCGAAAAAATGCGGCGAAACGTCTGTACGATCGCAACGGTGGCGAAGTGTGCAGGCTGGCCATCCGAAAACTCGAAAGAGAAGTCAGAAAGGCTGTACCCAAGTTCATAAACGGGAGGTGGGATCACTTCGTCAGCGATTACCTGCTATAGAGGATGACGAAAAAGCGGAGTGTCTAGCCAACACACTAGAGAGTCAATGCACTCCTAGCTCCCTCCCCACAGACCTCTCTCACATAAAAGAGGTAGAAAGTATAGTAACGGCCCGACTGGCTGTGCCACCGGATGATGATGGTAAGATCATACGTCTGGCGGACACAGAAGAAGTAAAGGATCCAATAAAAAACCTTCACTCAAAGAGGGCCCCCGGGCCCGAAGGAATAACCAACAAGGTGCTGAAACAGCTGCCTCCCGTTATTATACACCTCCTAGTGTGCATTTTTAATGCCCTTCTGGCGCAATGCACCTTCCCAGACATATGGAAGGAAGCCATAGTGATCGGCATACACAAACCGGGGAAACCCCGGGTG
>JAFELO010001384.1:0-82803 GCA_017140195.1 Eumaeus atala
GGCCGAATTCCGCAGCAATGCAACATGACACTACCTCGTACTATAACAATTCTTTAAATAGAGAGGGACGGGGGACTTATTGGTTGTGTGTTCCTTTTCAGAGCTCTACTCCTTTTTCTTTTTAAGTTTGGATGTAATATGAAGATATGATGTCAGCATAAACTTCAACTATTGGATTTGACGATTTAGAATATATTGTTGAAATTATTATAGTAAAAATAAGAATTTAAAGATATATTTTTTTGGAGAGACAATTGAAGTTAGGTAGGATACAACTTTGATACTTATCACATTGTGTATTTAGATACTAAGATTATAATTTAAAGTTACATTCTCATCAAACCAAGTGTATGTTAAGGTTATAAATTGTTTTAAAAGGTTAACTTGTCATAAAATTAATATTTTTGAATAATTGATTCAGAGTAAAAAGTTAAGTAAAATACCTTCACGCCTGTTAGCCCCGAAGAGCTAGGCAGAGGAGTGCAGCTAGTACATCCACAACTCGTTAGTCCAGTAGACATATTGGAACACCCACGATTAGCCAAGTTACTGAGGCTCATGATATCATAGGTGGCAAGCCTAGGGCCACTTCGGGCACATTCCAATCCCGGACAGTGTAATGTGTACTCAGAATAATCTGAGAAACATTTAATAACAGTTGCCCGACCTGGGGATCGAACCCAGAACCCCACGCGGCTGACAGTATTAAGGGGCGAGACCCACACCGTTACCACACAGAGGCGATATTGGAAATCACTTTAAAATTATTTCAACATTTACTTGATAAAGAGTATTTTGAAATATGAAATTGTTAATTATTCAATATTTAATTGGGAATTTCGCCTTGGTTTGCTTGGAGGTTGTAATAGTAATTCTTGAAAACTGTATTTAAGTGTTTTTGTAAAACAAATTTACTTGTATCTCTGAATACCAACTTATAATTTTTATAAATTGTATTAGTGTATTACTCCACTTTATTGTGTTATATTTTCTTGTGTCCTGAGGTGTTGGTAAAGGAAACATAAAATCTTACACCCTACTTAATTTGCATCCTTGCATAGAGCTGAATTAGAGTATGAAATATTAGTTGGAAATGAAACACCAGCTAGTGCTGTAATAGCTATCCGTAAACAAATAATGCTATTATAAACTTCATTTCTGACTCAAGATATCTTTGTTAGTCCTTACATATTTTAGAAGATTTGATCGGATGTAGTGAAACATTATGTAAAATTAAAACTATTTTAGAGTAAACGCCCTTAAAACTTAATGAAGACTGAGAATTTGTTAGCTCACTTATACCACCTTTAAGTATATTGGATTTAGATGATTTAAGAGATAACAAAGGTGTATATGAAGGATGTATGGAACATTTCAAGGATTTGAAATTATCAGGATGTGTTATCCATCATGAATAGTTTTTTTACGTGTACTATTACATGTGGCGTTGCTATACGACACTGATGACGCATCGCCTATGTGCATTATTTTGGGGATGTTCATCTGTATTACATCTTTAATATATTATGAAAATAAATATTATGTATTAGAGTATCCTATAGTTTTGTATTTACTTAGTAGGTGTGTGTAAGGTCCAAAGTGATCTTATCTCTTTGTGAAAGGGTGAGGTGTGTTAGGCACTAGCGCAATTAGCAAATTTAAGTATTTATAATGTTATTTTGGGATAATTGAAGTAACAAATTCTCATGCGTGCTGTAATGCAAACTTTGTTTTTGCATTCAGTACCAGTTGCATAAATTTGGGTTTTGTTTTAGAGGTTTTAGTAGTTTTTGCAATAGTAGCAAGTTGCATAACCGGGGAGGGGGAAAATTGTAGCAATTATGTTTTGAAACTTAAATATTTTATAACAAAAAGTATATCTGTCATCTTTGACTGTAAGGCTTAATGTTCTCTGTGTTGAAGAAATGTCACTCTTTTCCCTTTTGGCGAGGTTGAGGATGGATATATTTGGGATGGCTGGCGCTATATGCCATTCCCAAATCATGGTTAAACAGTTTTTATTTTCTGCTGGGTACCTTCATATTCGTGTCACAATGCATGAATAAATATTTCATGTAAAAGGAGCTCTCCTCCTTTCTTTTTCTTTTTTTTTCTCCTTTGTTTATTAAATTGTGATGTAATATGAAGATCTAATAGCACTATATTCTTCAAATATTAAATATAAGGAATGAAGGACAATCCGTGACAATTAGTGGTTATGGACCAACCAATTATGTTTTTGCTACTTAAACATTTTATAAAAAGTATATCTGTCATATTTGACTGGCGGACTAAAGGTGTGATCGGTGTCGAAGAAATGTCACTCTTTTTTCTCTTCGGCGTGGCTTGGACGACGGATTGATTTGACGCTGACGCTATCAGCCATCACCAAATGATAATTAAATAGCTTTTTTCTTTTCCGCCCGGGAACCTATATTTTCCTGCCAGAACGCCACGATGCCACGATCTATTAACAGATTTAAAGTAAAAGTGTGAGTTCATGATCCCTTGCCGACGCCATCATTCATATCTTATGTTTCGAAAAATCTTTATTAATGTTTAATCATCTTATGTGTGCATTTTGATATGGTTATTTACATGATCTGTATGGCTATTAATAATTTGTTAGACCGTGTCATTCACGTGTTAGTCTGAATAGTATGTGCCACGTGTGAAAGTTGGATGTTAAATTATATTTTACTAGCTGACCCGGCAAACTTTGTTCCGCCTTAATGGCAATAAACAAGCAGATTGTGTTTTTTTATTGGAAAAAATACAAAAAAAAATTAAATAACTACATTAATTATTCATTATTATTTCTGTATTTTAGTACATAGGTTGCTCTTCACTTAAGTGCCCTGTGATACACGACATTTTTTGTTTTATTATCAGGCGCACCGGAAATTGAAGTCTTTTAAATTCAAACGGCACATCGGTTGGAATCATCGGGATCCTCGGAATGAGAACTTCCTCACCTTTGAATTTTCCTATCATTGTCGTAGCGTATATTACATTGTTCATCAATTTCCTAACCACCAAACGCGTACCTTTGCACAGTTTTGGTTGGTTTATGTTTCGAAGCATGATTTCTACGGAGCCAACCTTTAGGCGTAAATTGTGCGGTGGTAAGCCAGACACGTCCAAAGAGTTTAAAAATTCAATTGGATAGTTGGTGGCTTCATCTTCATTTGTGACGCAGTCAATAGATTTGAATGAATGCATTGTTTCAATGATCTTACTTTGAATTATGTAGTTCAGGTCATCTACATCTTTATTCTTAGCCGCTAAAATTGCTCGCTCACTCAACCATTCATTATTTTTGTAGTTAGAAATAATATTTGGAAATACATTGTTGATAAGTTCGTCTTTTGATGAGACAAAATTACTGAAATTATTTGGAAATGATATTAATCTGCTCGATTCATCGACAGGTACTTGACCATTACCGATAGTCAGAAATTGCTCCGAGAAATCTTCAGCAGATGTATGATTAAGCAATGTAACTCTCATGTTTGTTGTCAGCTGCAGTTTCTTCACATAGCGCCATAGATTTGACGATTTGAGGCAAGCGTTTATTTCATCGGCAGCCGTAGATCTTTGAATTACTGGCAGTATTTGGCGGAAATCGCCAGACAGTAAAATCATTGCGTAAATCTTTTAATGTTCGGTTAAGTGCTTCTAATGCACGTTTATGCGCCATTGTGCATTCGTCCCAGATGATGATTTTCGATGCCGCTAAAACTTTGGCCATTGCTGAGTGTTTTGCAATATTACACGTCGGTTCTTCAATAGTTTGAAGATTTAACGGTAATTTGAATGCTGAATGAGCCGTACGGCATCCTTCTAACAATGTGGCTGCTATTCCAGAAGAAGCAACTGCAACCGCTATGTTGGATCTCGCCCGAACAGTTGCTAAAACTAATGACATAAGGAATGTCTTGCCAGTTCCACTAGGAAATATAAACCACCATTTTCATCAGCGATTGCCTTCATTAAAGTATCATAAACTTCCTTTGGTTGGTAATTCAACAGATTCCTTTGAACTACTAAATCTAATTCCTGGTGATCATATTCACGTTCCCGTTCCAATTCTCGATTAAATGCGTCATTCATTTCACGGTTTGGCGCTGGCATTCCTAACCTGATTAATAAATTACCGCACAGGAGGTAACACATATCTTCGATGAAGAGTAAAGCACGATTATGTATCTCCTCATTCATCTCAATATCGTGATTTCTGGAACTGACACCAATTTGATGTAAAATATCTTCTGACATACTGTCCTTGCATTTGTGCCACAGGTTACATGGGTTTGATGGAAAACATGTCGAAATTATGATAGCGAATAATGTGCGTATCTGACTTGGAGATGCAGAGATAGTGGCTTCAGCTATTGTCGTATCCCAATGGGTATCGTTTTCTAATAAGTTCAATTCTTCACATGCAGCACGATATGTTGGGAATATTACACCATTAACAGTTCGTAGTGTCTCAAATGAAGTTGGACCACGCACATTTACCAGCAACAACCGCATATAGAAACATTCATCATTCTTTGGATGAACTGTATACATACGACCAAGAGCATCAGTAGAACGCACATCTGGATACCCAGGAACCACATTACCTTGCTTTCGTCTTTGAAAATTCTTAAATGAAGCATTCCAAGTATAATAACGTGGCATCTCCGAGTAAAGCAAAGTTCGTGCAAACTGATCGCTTTGGCAGATTGCAAAAAAACTGGTCAATGTAGTTGCTGGAGGTGTTTCAGCACGTTGCGTAGCATTCGGAGCCGTGAAATATACTCGTTGACCATTCTCGAGATGCACCGCCAAATGTATAACAGTAGAATGACGTTCGTGAATTGGAAATGCGAATATTCGCCAAATCGCTTCATTACAATTCACATAACGACCAACTTGATAGCGTGAAATTTCATCGTTGGTATTTGAGGATTGCAATCCAAAAACCGCCATATCACTGCCTTTCGTGACATATTTGCAAATATATTTTATGGACTTAGCTGAATTGCAGTATTCAACGTTGCAATGTGTCTTGAACGTTTTAGAAATAAGTGGCGAATATTGAACAATCCAACTATTGTCGACAACGAAATCCATTCTTTTCACTTTTGTTGTGACAGTTCGACCGTTGTCATCTGGTCATCGACGCCGATACAGCGGATACCCATCGTTGCCAGTGACAGTCTCCGCCGTTAATTTCCGTGGATTTCGTTTAGAGCACTTTCCATCGACCATGCAAGGTGATGGGGAATTGATGGCACCACTCGGTCCATAAATCATATTAGTAGTAACAACATCATGTAGGTCTGGATCGACTTCATGATCAGGAATCTCGGCACGTATGATATCATCTATTTGGTCAGGCTGAATTATTTCCACTAACCAAATAAGAATGTGTGCGTGCGGCAGGCCTCGCTTTTGCCATTCGATTGAATACATCCAGCATCGCGTATCTCCAAAGACGCGTTGTTTGACAATAAAGTTCATCAGGAACCGAATTTTTTGCCTGAATATACGTGCTGTGATGTCGTGTCTATCATTTGACGTTTGTCCGGGAAGCAGCAATTGAGTAATTTCTATCCATTTTGGATTACAGGTAAAAGTAATAAAGAGATCTGGCCGGCCGTAATGACGAACATATGTCATTGCATCTTGTGCATATTCATGCATATGACGAGGGCTACCAATGTACGCCGACGGCAGAATAGTTAATCGACTAACATTAGCTGCATTTCCTTCAGTACTAACTGCATCACGTAAATGGATGTACTCCTCAGAACGCAGTTTGGCTTGGTTCAACCTAATAAATGTTAAACGTTCCGTTTCTAATTTTACATACATGTCAACGCAATACTGCTGAAATAATCGACGAAACCGCAGCAAATAGTTGTCAGCATTTTGACGAATCATCAAACGATATGCATAAGAATTCATTGAGCTAAATTTCTTTGTAGCTTCTTCACCTTAAATTAAAAATTTGATTCAAAAACAATAATTCAAAAATTCAAAGACAAATAATACAAGCATTAACCATTATTAAGATACTGATACTTTACCATTCAATGGATTTATCATTTTAATATTAAAATAATATTCATCTTCTCCTTGCCAAAACATCAGTGGGTATTGCAATGCGTCATATGATCGATGAGTTTCAGATATTTGTTGCAGTTGCCCAGTATCGCGACGTGTAAGCATAATATCGCGTTTTTCCAATTGTTCACCATCAATCAGGATGGCAACTTCGTCTACTGTTGGATCATTAAATGTGCGTTCGTGTGTTCCAGATGGTCGTTTATCTGTTTTGATGACAACTTTATAGTCATCATTTGACATGCGCTCTAAAGCACTCTTAAACAACCTGACCAACGCATGATGTTCATGAAGCAGACACTGCAAGTCTTGAATAATTGCTCGCTTCATTCCTGCATTGATCCCTAGGCGTCGATCAAGTTGTTCTTCCATGTTGCCGATGATATATATTTGTAAAAATTTATTCTGTGTATCTTCGAAAGGTAGTAACGATCCAATTCGATGGTGAATCTGTCCTTGTATCTACAAAATAAAGACCAGACAGTATTAACTGGGTTATAAACACTTTTTCTGTGGGAGAATAGAGTTCAGTATTAGCAAATATAATACATACCAATAGATAAAGTAAGTTGTTCTTTAACTACATTCTATGTAAGTACAAAAATAAATACCTTAAATATCGGATTAAATCCTCCTTCTTCGATAATGTCTGCCCCAAATGACATCATTTGGAAACAACTATTGTATTTTCGAGTATTTGCAATTTTACGTCAATTACATAGCTGTCATTTGCGTTTTGTTATTCCAAGTCTGATTCTTTTTTGTTGTACCACGTTTTATAGTGACTGACGTTTCATGTCAAATCACACGGGAACGCTGTCGAACGGGATAAAAAGTATACTATGTTCGTCTCCTGGCTCTAAGCTACCTCCCTACCAATTTTCAGCCAAATCTGTTCTGCCGTTCTTGAGTTATAAGTGGTGTAACTAACACGACTTTCTTTTATATATATAGAATAGATTGTAACAGAGCATATATCTAGCCTGATTTTAGTTGGCTCATGGTGCCAAGGGAATTGGACGGGGTCTTATTGGTTGTATGTTCCTTTTCTGAGCTTTACTCCTTTTTCTTTTAAGTTTAGATGTAATATGAAGATATGATGTCACCATAATCTTCAACTATTGGATTTGAGGATTGAAGAACAATCAGTCTGGGAGGATTGAAATGAGTCTCGGACAACTGCCAAGATAAGACCTGGATCCCTCATTTTGTAGTAAATATTATCAAAGACTGGATTCCCTTTGTTCGTTCCTTGTATTATTTTAAAATTGCTCTTGATTGTGAATATGGAGAGACCATCATTAAGTAAATGTATTTAAAAGTCTGACAAAATTTGTACAGTCCCTTTAGCCCCATTTATGATTCCTTTTATAGAATTAAATTAGAACAATTTGAGTTGGAATCTGTCATTTTGACACAATTGTTCATTGCTTTCTCTCAATTAAGCGCCAATACATTACACAATGTTTTGCGATATTAAAATTGTGTCGGGTCTTAAAGAGAACGGAATCTCTGTGTTTGCTTTACACAAACCAGGTGGAGCCAAATGCGATTTTAAAAACTCTCCATACACTTGGTATTAGTCAAATGTTTGTGTACCGGGCTATTAACAGGTACAATGACACTTTCTCTGTTCGTGCCAGCGAAAGGTCTGGACGTCCATACGAAAAGTATAGTCCTTGCAGCAAGACCCCGCGCTCGATCCATGTCTTGCTTGGAAGCGGACGTCTCGGACTTCATCAGATCTGAAGACTGGTCGTCGTCTAGTCCCGATCTTAACTCTCTGGATTATGATTTATGGTCAGCTTTAGAGGGTACATCTTGCTCTAAGCGTCGTGACAACTTGGAGTCCCTAAAGCAATCCATACGATTGGCCGTGAAGAATTTCCCTAAGAGTGCGAGCTCCTATTGATAACTAGGTTCAACTGGTTAAGTGTATTGACCTCTTCGAATAAGCTTTTTATATTTTTAATTGTGTATATCAAATACAAACTACACATACGAACACACTATAAGAGTAATAAATATTGTTTGTAATTTTAAAAAAATCTTTACTACAATGTTTGTGGCAAAACTTGGTAGTAGAAGGGGACAAAGGAGAAGTCAAGAGCCTTTTGATGCCCATAGACATACCCGCTAGGGAGAGGGGTCGCCCCCTTTCCCTCGAATCGGATTCCACCAGCCACTTACAAACCACACGAAACATGATAGCACAGATGTTACTTCACGGCATGGTGGCACATGAGGTTGAGGTACCTCCCCGGAGGTGCCTATCCAATTCGAGTGTAATGCAGCATGGCATTCTGACTGATTGAAGGCTGCTACTGTAGAAAAAGGATTCCCTGAGTCCTCATTTAAAGATTAGGGCCCTTTGCGACGGAGAATCTTACTTCTACTGTCTTCATGAATTCGTATCGAATGGTTATTTTACTGGAACAACTTAGTAACTATAAATGTCAAAGTTACTTATTATATATTTAACTACCACGACCGATATTATCATGCCGTTAAAGGCGAATAATAGTTACGTGACTAACCTAACTGTAATTAAGTTAGGGACGGCACAGACGCACGGAGCGTTGATTGTAAGACTAGTTTATTCATTCCTGTTCTCAGTTTTATCGTCATCTGGATTTTTGTCTGTATCTGTGTCCTTTCAATTAAAGTGTCAGTGGATGATTTATAATAAATACACTTCCGCGTTCATACTATTAGTACCATTTAAATTCAACTTTTAAAAAATCATAAAATATTTTTTATTCAATATCATTGTTTATATCTATTATATGGCAAACGAGAAATAAGTTGATTACCGACACTTGTAATCATCCGCACAATTGCCCTCGCAGATGTGTTGCCCTCATGTCCTCCTCTCCTACAATGTGCCACTATATAACAAAGTAAAGTGATAGCGAGAGTAATTTTCTATTATTTTACTACACGATTTACAATAAGAAGTTTTTTAGATTGGATTCATCGTCTATTCACCGCCACTCCGTTGGTCTGTGCTGATCTTTAGTGGCAAAACTATCTCGTTCGAAGTTCGCTAACCGAGCACCTGGACGTGTTAACACTAGAACACACGCCGCTTAGTAATCGACAATGTTAAGTGCTTCCACCCACATCTACCGTCACGGCTCAACAGACCACAGAGATAGTTTGAAACTTTATCGACCTCGAAGCTGACCAGTAATACAATGAAGGGGAAGATTATTCTTGTATGACAAAGAAATAAGTACGTACTGAGACACAATCGAATTGAAGCTTCAACGCACAAGTGGACGGTGTTACATACAACAAAGCCAATGAACTTGCGAGCGTTGTATCGTGTACCCTTTCCACGCGGCGGTAAGGCTCTTATGTGACGAAAAAATTAGACCTCCTAATACTGATGTATCACCTTAAAAAATTCAGTGCTACCGCAAATGGCTGAAGGAGCGGCGTAGCCTAATTATATTATGCTAGCGAAACCGCGAGTCGCTATTGTAGATAAAATAGTGGCATGTTGTAAGAAGTACCTATAACCTACTATTGCCACATTGCTTGGTTGTGAGGCTTCACAACTGGCACACGATAACACGGCCGGGGAAGTATCTCGCACCCACATAATATATAATGGCTTGCCTTCAAAACCAGTACGATATCTTTTTACGTTATCAAAGTGTTTTAGGCATCCCACCGAACCCGGGAAAGCCCGGCGTTTATGTGGAACTAACAGTGCAAAAATACCACGGAATATTTCAATTTGAAATACATTAAAACCTCCAATGGTGTTCCACCACATCCGCCTATAGGCGATGCGGATGTGCGTTAGTATACTTCCATAACTACGCTAGCGGCCGCCTGTCTGGACTCAACTCGGGGGAAAGGCTGTGTCACCTATTCTATCGACACAGTGTGCCAGATCACAGGTCATATCACTCTCGTCATGAAAGTGTTTGAATGATGGCTTAACCCTGCACCGTCACCCGAAGATTCCTCCCTGGGCTGGCAAGGAGGGATCGCCAATTACGGCCTCTCGCCTGCGCCTCTGGATTCTCGTGGGCCTGACCTAAGGCATTTCTCCACAGAATAAGAAACACAAACACAATACAATAGTAAACATAATTATTACCCCCAGTGAATTTTTATTGCCCATTAACCTTCAGTACCCTTTTTTGAGCTAGCATTTGAAATTTGTTCTTTACCGAAGAGACTGAATATGATAATTTTATTTTTATTTTTTTCACTTAATGCAAATAAATAAGTGTTGGCCATAATTATTTTGGCAAGATATGTGAGTTATTAAGAATTTTGATTTCAGCTTTTAGGTAAGTGTCTGGTACCGTCTAAAATTATAGCAAAAAGTTACCTGAAAACATTGATTTACAAATATTTTATAAATCGATGATTAAAAATCGTTGAAATGGAACATTTAACACCAGCGTTTCTTACGCGGTGGCGTGTAAGCAGATGTTTTTGACTGTTCTATGCTAACAACATTGTCGCGGTGGCGGGGCCTAGTAGCCTGGGGTGAACCCAGAGACACTGGGTAAAGCCAATTGATCCAAGGGGCCTTCTCCTTGTATCCCTCTTATAATAAGAAAAGGGGAATAAGGAGCCAGTGTAAGAAGATTTTGTTGGTGCGGGGCAACCCATCTGCGGAGGATCCGGATATTATTATATCAGTACCTAATACATAAAATATAGTTGGAGTATGTTTATAGACCGAGGTCGTGTCATCATCATGTAATGTTTATCTGCGAATATTAATGAACGACCATGAAAGTTTATCGCCATGACCTTTTTTGTATTGCGATTTTAGAGTATAACATTGTTTCTACGCCCATTTATATTTCGCTAACAAATAGTAGCTTAGTATATACAACTAATATTTAAATATAAAGAGCTGTTTGTTTGAACGCGTAATCTCAGAAAATACACATCAGTTTTGTAGTGCTTCATTCATGAATTCTGTAGCGCATTGTACAAGTGCGCAATAATAATAATAATAGTAATCTTATTAGCTGAATACACTCGATACTTAACCTATGATATATTTGAATAAATTTCCAATCATAGTGTAGTCATAATTCATTTGTTTTTCCACGATTTAATTTATTTATTTCACTTTTGTAGTTATGTGTGTTGTGAGTAATGGTATTACCATTACTTATTAGTAATGATTTTATACTATTTTTTTAAATCTTCCTGTGGAATCGTTCTACCCCGAGTTGAAACCCCCAAGAATATCCGTTCAGTATATTTTGAGAAAATCGATCACATCGCTATGGATATAAGCTTTTAAAGACTCTATTTTATAATATTATAGCTATAATAATATAGATCGCCATAATAATTTGCACACTAAGGCCTTGAATGATCGAAGACTAAAACCTTCCTCGGGAATCGCTCTATCCATGCGTGAAACGCACATGAAAATCCATGGAAGTATATTTTGTGAAATTTTATGACAATCAAAACACAGTCTCTAAAAGCTGTATACAGCGGCCACAGACTTTGTTTTATATATAAAAAGTTGTATATATCGGTAATTAGATATAAGGCATACCTCTCTCACTCTACCCACTGTCATGACAGGGCCTCCACAGTCCGCAGCGAATTGATTTGCAAGATAAACACAAATGATATGTTATGAATTATTGTGTAGGCTTTCCTTGCCCGTACTAATACAGAGAGGAGATTTTTTAAAGTGTTTCGAATCATTACATTTTTTATAGATTCCTATTAAACAATAAATAAAAAAATAGCATAGGGGTGAAATGAGCAATCATTTAGTCACTACCGACTGCCCTATTGACGACGAAATATTAGAATTCGGAACCCTACCGTTTGTGATTTAAGGACACATTAAACTTGTCTTAAGTGGTAGTTTAGACTTCAATGATTCCAGGGTCTGGAAATCTTGGCTCAACAAGGACTTTTAGGCTACATTACATCTAGAGTCTTAAGATGGAGATGGAAGGTGGCTCTCAAGTATTGTCAAGACCTCACCATCCTAAATGGGTCTTTGAGTTATTTTTATTTGTCTTAACTAGTATTCTGATACCAATTTATATTTAGCGAAGTGGTGATAAGGACATAATTTATAAAAATGTTATGTATTTAAAAAAAGGAAACATTCCCAGTCGTAACCAAAACATAAAAAATAAGTTAATGAGAAAAAGTTTTTATTTAATTTCCCTAAAAAGAAAAAATAAGCTGTATGTATTACACAGTATAATGTTTTACACCCTTTACTAAATGATATAAATAAACTTGACGAATAAACATGTTAAAAAAAAGATCCACGGGATGGGATAATTGTATTGTTGACGCAGGGGAACGCGCTTTTACCGGCCCTGGGTGGGGTCCAGTGGTGCGTGGGGCTCGCGGCACATTATAGTGTAGAATACCCGCTAAAGCCACCACGAGTACCATCAGTGCCGCCTTGGTGAGGTGCCCCGGAACAACAAGTCATCAGGAAACCTCCATGGCTAGGCAGTCCCCTAATGGACCGACGCCACAACAACAACCCCGGAGAACAGGACAACCCACTAGTTTTAGGACAGTGCAATGGGTTAAGGTTCCCGTGCGCAAAGGTGCCTCCATCTGTCGCTCTTTCCCCCTCCTCTTATTTGAGGGGTGCAAAGAGCACCCGCCTCGGTTCAATCGGCTTCGTCTGGGCTCACTCCAGCCTAATGAGCCCCACCACCACGACAAGGCTTAAACCATAATGAGGATAACACTGCTTCCTACTTATTCCTAGTTAGTATCTAATAATATACAAATTTGATTTAAATTTTCAGAATGAGGTACTATTATGCCTTTGTCAACAAGCCGCCAACAGTTTCTTGCATATGAGGCAAATGGCGACCCAGAAATACAATATGGCAGAAAAGGAGGGATTTTTATATCTACCTGCGTTTGCATCAGTTTTGTGATCTTCTCAGTAATTATTGCAGTCCTCGTTGGGCTGATAGTCTACTACATTACTTATTTTAAGGTAGGTTATTTAAAATTAGTAAGTGCTACACAGGTAAGTAATGTACTAGTTCAGTTTTTCTGCTTGCCAAACTTGCCATATGCCTACAGCCGAATTGGGGTGACACGAGCGGGCTCGCATGACACCGCCGTTAATTGACAGTTGTTTCGAATGATTTATGAGGTTTTGGTGGTCCATTCGGGGGAAGGAGGAAGGAGGGCAAAATGTCTGCATAAAATATACTTATGTTTTTTATATAAATGGGCTTCGAGTCACCAAGAGGCTCTGACTGCTGTAAGGCCGCTTACATTACAAAAATCCCTAGGTACTAGGTAGTGCTATTTTAAGAGAATAATTTTTCAAATTTTGGTATCTAACTGATAAGTCTGATAAGTGAGATTTTTAATAATCAGCTTGTTTTACCCGGGGCGCTACCCGTACCGTACGTGATAATTCGACTACGAAAGTATAACATTTACTTTACCTATTTATTGCTTAAACAAAAATGTTGACTATGCTTAATTTATCTAAATGCTACATACATATTTAGTCATGCTTTGCATTATCTATTCGTGATATAATTCATAAATTAAACATATCTCTTCCGCATATATTTAACATATTATCACGTACTAAAACTACGCGCTAACAAAAGTTGAGATGGAAATCCATTGATAAACGAATTTCGTAAACATTGTCAATTGACATTTGAGCTTTGACAGCAAGCTTGCCGGTTGCTTCCTAAAGTCGGATCTCTGTAATTCTAAGCAAGTCTCGCTAATCTAGTCACTATTATTAGTAATTAGTCAACTAAATAATATTAAATTACTTAGTTTCATTTTTTATTTAAAAATTAAAATCAATAAACATGTTTGGTACCTACACAAGCTAAATATAAACAAATAATGTTAATTTGCTTTTCAAGTGTTCTGAAAATGTTCCTTTTGTGTGTTATTATTATATGTTTGGTGCAAGTATGTGATAACAAATCTGTGAGTATATTAACCCATAAACATATGATGTATAAATAAAATAAACTCATGTTATTTAGTGACAATTACCTTGCGTACCTTAAAGTTATTTTGTAAAATTCTTATTTTTTTTTTAAATATGAGATAAGGCCATGGCCAAGGTTTTAATAAATATTAAACAAAAATAATATAGATAAAGATTACCTATGTCATATTTAAAATTAAGTGCGTAACTGCAAACAAAGCTTTAATAAATTATCATAAATATTTTTAATTTAATATTTATTTGTTTTTATTGTTTTCAGGTTTCACAAGTATCTCATGATTTTTGGGATGAGGAAGATCTGTTCCGAAGTGATCCACCATCACCAGACCTAAGACTTCCACTAGACATCACACCAAGCTTTTACAGACTAAAAATAAAAGCTGACTTAGAGGAGTCATACTTCAAGGGTGATGTTTATATAACTATAAAAGCCAATAAAAATGTAAAAGAGATTATATTACATTCCAAGGGCCTTACTATTAATAATGCCACATTAACAGAGCAGAAATATGAAAAAGTTGAAACTTTGCATTTGAGAAAAAAAAGAAATACCGGTAATGAAACTATTGCAAATAGTACTCCAACACTAGATAAAAGTATTGACAGTACTACAAAAACGGCTTTAAACAATGGTACTACAGATATAGCTAGTACAACAGTTGTAATCAAAGATACCACGGAAATAACTAGTACAACTGATTTCAACAAAGATACCACTGATACAGCTAGTACGCCTGCCTATGAGAATAATTTTAGTCAAAAATTAAATAATTCTCTCCCACAAACACCTCAAATTACAAAGGAGACAACAACCACAAATCCATTAGAAACTCAAGTAACTCATAGTAATTTAAGGAACATAAGGATTGTCTCAGTGCAAGAAGGCACTGGTGACAGATTAATTATAACTCTCGAATCTCATCTATCACCAGATACAGACTATACTCTTCAACTGAGCTTTATGGGGAATATTTCAAATTTCCTTAATGGATTCTACAAAAGTAGCTATGTAGATGAAAATAATGTAGTAAGGTAAGTTACTTTTGTAAGTTTAGTCTAATCTAAAATGATTAATTTTTAGATTTGACACATTTTGTCCTATTGCATCATGAGGAAGGTGATTTAAATTATTGATGAATTATAGAAAAAACAAAAACCTGCCAGTAAAAGTGTAAAAAATATAAAAATTTAAAACAAACTAAAGTTGTTTAGTTTGTTTAACCTATGTTAAAATGAAGATTAAGGCTTAAAATTGGAAAGGCGCCTGAATGGGATTAAGACCTGTTCAATGATACCTTTAAGTCTCTAAAATAGATAATACAGTGGCCATCCATTAATAGAAATAAAATATATTACACTTAAAAACATGTATGTTCTTATATTTTAGAAATCTTGGTGTCACACAGTTTGAGCCGATTTCAGCTCGTGCTGCATTCCCATGCTTTGATGAACCAGCTTTTAAAGCTAAATTTGAAATAAGCATTGCTCATGTAAATAATATATCTGTGATATCTAATATGAAAGTAGCAACAGAAGAACCCATGTAAGTATCCTTGTAAATAATTAAAAAAATTCATCAGCATTATCATTATCAGACCCTACTGGTCCACTGCTCACCATAGGCGTCTTTCATTGAACGCCAAGGTGACCGATATATACCACATTGTATGTATTCAAGCTATGTATACTTTGAATTATTTTTTATTCCTTATTCTTACAGTTTAGAGGAGCCAGGCTGGCAATGGACACACTTCGATCGATCTGTCAACATGTCCACCTACCTTGTGGCCTATGTCCTCACAGACTTCAAGTACATTGAGACTGAATACCTGAGCAGGGATAATCTCACCAAACCTATCCGTATTTGGGCGAGGCCCGCCCTTCTATCGAATGCCAATTATGCAGCCAACGTTACGCCTAAGTTACTAACATTTTATGAAGACTTTTTTGGAATTCCATATGCACTAGATAAAATAGATCTAATAGCCATACCAGATTTCTCAAGTGGTGCGATGGAAAACTGGGGCCTAATTACATTTAAGTAAGTAAGATTGTTCTTTATTATGTACAAACTTTTCTTGCGATTCGAACGTGTGAAATGTTGAAATATATAGGTATCTATAATATGCGTAGGAAAATAATCTCAGATCACAAAATCCATAATTCCTAACAATTCTCATAAATCAAATCCAACAAATCTGTCGGATCGGCCCCTCGATATTTTGGTGGAGTCGATTGGGCTGGTCAGTCACAGAGGTGCCCTGCTGCTGACAGATACGGAGCATCTCAGTTTAGGCGGCCGATAGCACCTGCGGGTTTGAAGTGGGTATTCTGTTCTCCCGCGAACCTAACACACCCATCCGCATTCCTCGCGAAATCAAAAAAAATTACACGCCTCATACATTAGTCTTAGAGCCTTTTTCACAGGCCTATACTTTCCACTGACAAGTCGATACCTGCTAAACTGTTAACTTATTGTGCTTCATATAAATTACCTCTAAGCACAAACTGTATAATGGAACTTCAGAATAAGTACCCACATATGTTCTTAATAGCCTAACCGGGACCTACTAGGAAGCTATGAAAATGAAAGAATCATTAGTCTTAAATATTCTAGATTTTACAACAAATTAATGTTCTCATTTTAATTTACAGGGAAACGACGCTGCTGTATGACGAAACACAGGCTCAGCCCCGGGATAGGCAGAACGTGGCTATTGACATAGCTCACGAGCTGGCGCACCAATGGTTCGGGAACCTGGTCACCATGCGCTGGTGGACCGACCTGTGGCTTAACGAAGGGTTCGCCACTTACATTCAATACGTCGGAGTCAATCATGTAAGTATTGACCTGATGAGTGCACCTGATGAAGCTGCACGGGACACTTCCGTCAGCATGAAGCGGTAAAAAAAACATGCATGTGTGGAATTTTTTGTGGCCTTTTACAGAGATCAATAGTTTTTTATAATAGAGGGGAAACGAGCAGTACCATTATTTATAGTCATAAAAATCTCAGGTCGTAGTCACCAACGCCCATAAACAACCGCATAGTGATTGTGTAGATGCGTTGCCCTTCTTTTTTCCTCCTCCAATGGACATCCGTATTGGGATCCAATTTTACGAGGACAATATATGTTTGCAAGAGACATTTTTCTAGAGCACGATGACGTAAGCAGGTGGTAGAGCTATGCCGCATTACAGCCAAAAGAGACCGGCACGACCTGGGAGGTACCTCTCACACACTTGACCCCTACCGCCGCAAAGCGACAATTATGCAATTACGTTTTGGAAATGTGAGTATCCGATGGTCTATTGTAGAAAAGGAAGGTCTCGTCTCCACATTAATTCGACTGTCGCTAGTCATAAATCGGGTTGTTCCTTTGCCCCTCTATAGCCAGGCGTTAAATGTATTACAGATTGAACCCGATTGGAATATCTTCGAACTGTTCAGCCAGGAGAAGATGAACCTCCTACACAGCGACGCGCTGAAGAGCACCTCCCCCGTGTCGCGCAGAGTCGTGGACGCGGCGGAGATAGCGCAGAAGTTCGACGAGATCTCCTACTCGAAGGGCGCCAACCTCATACGCATGCTCAACCACACCATATCGGAGACGTTGTTCCGGAAGGCTCTTCTTATCTACTTGAATGAATGGTAAGTCTTATTTAACAATACTCTGTCCGTGTTTAGATTACAGTGGTTTCGGCACTGTCAGCCGCAGCCAACCGAATCGTTCCGAACTATATTACGATTTACAGGTGGGAAGACGATCTCCGCGCAGTAGCTGGTCCGGGATGGATCCAGCCAGCCCTTATCGGTTCACTGCTGGACATAGGCATCTTCCAACGTCCGCCAAGACGACCGATCTCCTGCTACTGGCATCCATCCCGGACCAGCTACTGCACGAAGATCGCCTTCCCATCTGGTGTTTGTACCGTTCACCGGGTGGTTGTAATAGCTTTTAATTTTCATTAGTCGAAATATGATATTGCATATATTTTATGTTGGAAAAAGTGACATCTGTGCGCATTTCAATAAAAATTGGTTGTCTATGTGTGTCCATTCTAATTGCTAATGGACATTATTTATTTTTAATAGAGATATTTTGCCTTTAGATACGAGATTGACACACAATTTGTCTAATGTTTTTTTTTTTCAATTTATAGTGTACCTCCTTTTTCCCAGATGTTCCTTGAACGGAAAAAGTTTGGGAACACTGGTGTAAAGTATAGTAAAAAGATTATTCTTTAAAAAAAATATTATTATTAATTAAGTTAGTGAAAAGATAATATTGTTATTATCTGAGCTGTTACATTAAAAATCATCCGTATAATAAAGTAGCGACGACAGACAGAAACGCAGACTATATTCATGTCGATTTTCTAATTCTCAGGAAGTATAAGAACGCCGTAGAAAACGATCTGTGGGCTGCCATGTCGAAGGCCACAGAGTCTGATGATGTGTTGGAAAAGTTGTCTATGGTGAAGTTTATGAACTCGTGGACGAGGCAGGCCGGCTACCCCGTCGTGTCCGTGCTGCGAGATTACGACACGGGACTGGTTACCTTGCAACAGGTATTCTATTTCATTAAATGATGTAAGCGTAAGCGTGAGGGCTAGTTCACAGGTTACTCACATCACTACTATGCTTCATATTCATTCATAACCGAACCTGCGAAATCAGCCCTTAGGCTGAAAGGTATATATTGTATGCAACAATTATTACCGCTGACTTACCCAACGAGGTAAGAAAAAATCATTTTTTTACAGAATAGGGGGGAAAACGAGCCTTTTCACGACTACCGACGCCCATGAACATCCATATAATTACTATGCCGACGCGTTGCACTCCTTATACTCAAATATAGACTATTTGAGGTATGCGTATTGTACTCGTGTATAATCAGCGTTAGAAATAAGTTCAGTTGTGAAATTAAAAATTAGGACGAAAATTTGCGGCATTTGTATGGTGAGCAGGTAATAACAGAGGTGTCACCCGCCGCCAGTTCCCTCTTTCAATGTAATACCGGAACGCTGCCAGAAACACACAAACCGCACGAAATGATTTTTCGCGGCGGTATTGTCTGAACAAGAGGAATTCCGGTCGTGCCGGCCTCATTCGGCTGGCACCACCACCACCTCTGACTAAACAATAACTTCCAAATACGCTGACACACCAGGTGTGTGTGCTCCTTTATGATGGCCCAGTGCTCTTAGCTTCTCTAAAATTAAATATAACGTTATAGAAACTGTTCACAAGCACGTCCGACCCTCTCAAGTCGAGTCTGGATCAAATATGGCGCATCCCCATCAGCTACTTCATAACCAACTCCAGCGCCAGCATGGAGACCGCACCGAAGGTTTGGCTCAACGACAAGAAGCTGGCAACTGAACTTAACATTAGCAGCAATCAAGCTTTGTACATCAACGTTGATGCTATCGGTACGTATATTACTGCACTTAGCTTTCTTGTGGCATAGAGGGGCAAACGAGAAATCGGACCATTCTGACTAGTACCAATGCCCATAGACATCCGCATTATGGTTATGCAGATGTGTCGCCCACTTTCCTTCTCCCCTCTAATGGGCCACCGGCTATTTACGAACCTCACAAAACGTGATACCGAAGTTGTCACGTCACGGGGGTATCATGTGAGCGGGAGGTACCTCTGTACCGGCCAAATTTGGCTGCAATGCAGCGCTATCGCTTACTAAATAACTGACACAACTTACCTTTGATTCCTGCAATTAGAAAAACCTCTAAATTTCAATTTATATGTAGCATAAGGGGCAACCGTGCAATCGGATCGTTTTGTTCACTACCGACGCCCGTATGATTGTTACGCAAATGCGTTGCCGTCCTATCATCCCCCCATTGGGCCACCGGCTACTCATAAACCGCACGAAGCGCGACAGCGACGCTGTCACTTTACGCTGGTATCGAGTGAGCGAGAGGTACTTCCCCTGTCGTACCGGCCCAATTCCGTATCATAGGACTATCTCCTATGCAGCATAGCACCAACTCTTCCTAAAATACAGAACTCCTTCAATAGAGAAGATTTGTTTTTGCCTCTTCTTGGGACCCAGTAAGGATTGGTTTCTGATATGACTATGTTTATCATACAGCCGAATGGAAAATCAAACATAACAAGACGACAAGACGGAGCAATAACCCAATGGAGTCCGCTTCTTGAAATAAATGTATAAAATGTTCCATATTAAGTAAATTTGTTTTGTCACTAGGTTACTACAGAGTGAACTACGACCGTCGCAACTGGGAGCTGCTGGACGAAGCGCTGCGCACGGGCGCGTTCAGCAACCCGCTCACCAAAGCGCAGCTCATCGACGACGCCTTCAACCTCGCCAAAGCCAACCAGCTCGACTATAGCTACGCCCTGCGGCTGTCCTCGTGCGTCATCCGCGGGGAGGACTCCAAGATCGTGTGGGAGCTGCTACTCAATAACATGGCGTTCTTGAAGCACAACTTGCGGGAGACGTCTGGCTATATATACCTCCAGGTGCGTACACTCGCGTGAGATGTCTGGCTATATATACCTCCAGGTGCGTACACTCACGGGAGAGGTCTGGCTATATATACCTCCAGGTGCGTACACTCGCGGGAGACGTCTGGCTATATATACCTCCAGGTGCGTACACTCGCGTGAGGCGTCTGGCTATATATACCTTCAGGTGCGTACACTCGCGCGAGGCGTCTGGCTATATATACCTCCAGGTGCGTACACTCGCGTGAGGCGTCTGGCTATATATACCTCCAGGTGCGTACACTCACGGGAGACGTCTGGCTATATATACCTCTAGGTGCGTACACTCGCGGGAGACGTCTGGCTATATATACCTCCAGGTACGTACACTCGCGGGAGACGTCTGGCTATATATACCTCCAGATGCGTCCACTCGCGTTGACAGTAATGATGCCGCCTTTATCAATTATAAGAAAATATTCTTTAAATATGGACAAAACTGGCCACGTGCTACGAAACGTCTGACTATAAAGCATAGGAACTATAACTCGATAGTATGTAATGGAGTCGCTTTTCTCACAAAGGTTTCGGTGACTTACTGGGTTTTTCTTATTATGTCGAATAAAATAAGGTACTTTGAAGTAAAGCATAAAATGTTAAAGAGTACACTAATCAACTTTTTCTCAAAGTTTCATTTTAATGTATGTAATAAATGGTAATTAAGTTATAACAGGACCGCGTCTATTGGAATTGAATAGAAATACTAACTGGCTGACGTTGATAATCATTGCTGTTAGGACTACATGAGAAAACTCCTGGACGAGCAGCTGCGGAAGCTGAATTACGGACTGGACAAGCCCAAGGACGACAACGAAGCTTTCCTCATCGACAACCTCATCCTGTGGGAGTGCATGGTGGAGGCTCCCCGTTGTCTGCGCTGGGTGCGAGAGCAGTTCGAGTTGCTGGCCGCTTTAGATGACCTTAATAAGAACCCGTACGTATTTCGTTTTACATATGTACTTGAAGCACGTACGTGATACGCGCGTGCGTGCGCTGGGGCAATGTGGTAGTGAACAAAACGTTCTTGTTCCTCTCTCAAAAAATACTTTAATTGTTTTAATTAACTTGTAATATTATTAAAAATAATTAATAATATTTCACACACATACTTTTTATAGGAACGGTATTTTGAATGGAGCCATTTCTCAACTTATAAAACTTTGATTTCAGGATTCCTAATTATCTTCGGCCGATAGTTTACAACATAGCGATCAAGCACGGCGGCCGGCGGGAGTTTGATTTCTTCTGGAATATGTTCCTCAACAGCACAGACCCTAATGTGCAAAATCTCATAATCAGCAACTTGCCGTCCACCAACGTCGAATCGCTAATCACTATGTGAGTATACTCGTGTTTATTTATATTAGTAACTGAAAGTATTACTCTTATTTTTTTGTGCATTACTAAGTAAAAAGTTACATTAGTACCTACAAGTTATCCGTAATAATAATTCTCATTACATATACTTAAACATAAGGAAAAAAAGAAGAAGACTGTGTAACACCACACGACTAAAGTAAACTGTCTTAACTTTACTTCATGCACTGGCTATAACAGGAAGAGGGAAAGAAAACATGTATTCACAACTCGCTGATGCCTCAGCAGTCACGAACAAACCCTCTCTTTATATCTTCACTAACTTACAAATCTCCCGAACTTCCGTCTCTCTCTCTCTCTCTCTCTCTCTCTCTCTCTAGGTCTCTCTCTCTCTTTCTATTCTGTTTCTGTAACTTATATTCTCCTCTTAACTTGTGTTGGCATCTATTTCGTAACGCTCTCGACACACATATACCAGCTTACTCCCCAAGAACTTTACTTGGAAAAGAAGGCTACCGAATTACTACCGTCAATGGTCCTTTAATAAAATATTATCCTCTGTTTAGAACTTATACACATACAAATGACTCCCATTCATTGTTTGTTCCAGGTTGCTAGAAAAGAGCCTGACAGACCTACCGAAGCAGTACGCGCTATCGGTGTGGAACGTGGAGCCGCCAGTGGGCACGCGGCTCGCGCAGCGCTTCCTCGTGCGCAACTTCCAGCGCGTGTACGAGCGGTTCTCCAACATCGACCCCTTCGTGTACGCCGGCGTGCTCAACTGCGCCTTCGGATTCATCACCAGCGAGGAGGACCTGCTCACGGTGCGCCGCTTAACGTTTATTGACAAAGGCATATTGTGCACTTTGATACAATATTAATATTTATCTTTCTCTTTTGATTCTAAAAGGTTGGAGCTTTTTATGTTAATAACGACAACATTGATATTATATACTAAAGTTTTTATAGTATTGGGTGACAAACGATGAGGGGGAGTATTTTTCACGACTACCGGTGCCTATAAATATCCATATAATTACTCATCCGACGCGTTGCTCTCCTGCCTCCTTCCCTCCAATGGGCCACTGGTACATACTCACGAACCGCACGAAACGCAACACAGAAGTTGTCGCTTTACAGCGGTGTCGTTTGTACGAGAAGTGCCTTCCCGGTCGCGCGTACTCAATTCAGATGCAAATCATCATGGCACTACCTCTTACATGGTACTATAAGTACTGTAAAGCAACTGAACACCCATGTGAGATAGATACCGTAGTACGTGTAAGTCGAATCGATGTTGAGAATAATGTTTTGTGTTAAACCAAAAAACATCTGATAGGGAACTGCCCAAAAAGACCGCTGTGAATTTTTAAAAGACATCCATTTGAGGTAGAATTGCGAGGCAACAGACTTGGGGAAGTCTCTTACGGCCACACACACTTGCTCAATACCGCAAATTAAAAGGTATTTGGTGAAGAGATTGACACCCTGGACGGGCTCAGCATCACCCTTTACACAGCCGAACGGTGTCTTTGTTGATATGGTTATACTGTATCCATACAATACTTATAACAGCATGTCTTGTTGACTCACTAATTGACTGAACAGCGCACGGCCGAACTACCAAAATGTGATAAGCAAATTTCATCGGCTAGGCATCCGTTTAGAATACGCTTTTGCATATATAGTGATGCGTAGGCCTTGTAAATTTGTATGGATTATGCGAATAAAACTGCGAGTAATTGCAATAATTTCTCAATGCAGAGACTACGTTATTGTACTCATTCAGAGATGAGAAGATCGAAAGATAGAGGAGAGGAGGAGAACACCACCCAACACATTACACTTGAATAAATAAATACACTTTATATATTGTTTTCACAATTATTTAATTTCAAGTTACGGTTTCCACTAATCATCGTCAGGTAAAATAGAACAATGTACAATAGTAACTGGAAACCGGTCGTAAGTGTGAATTGAAAATAATTGTGGAAATAGTATATAAAGTTTATTTATTTATTCAAGAAGTGAACATACATTCAATCAGCGACATTAGTTAACATAACGTAAAAGCGGCACAGCAATAAATGTTCGGTTGTACACAGCTCAAGCAGTTCGCAGTGAAGCACAAGGAGCAGCTGAAGCCGATATCGCAGACGCTGCAGAAGTTAGTGGACTCGGCCGCCGTGCGCATCGCGTGGATCAAGCGGCACGCGACAGAGATCAACGACTGGTTCCGCGACTTTATGAGTGAGTAGATGCTCCCTTCGACCCGACCGCGAGAAGAGTATATAAATCTGTTTCAATTATATGTAAGTACTAGCGGCCGCCCCGGCTTTGCCCCTGAATAACACGGGCCGGATCGTTACCTTAAAAATACACTAACTACTTCTTTAGGAATCGTTATATCCACAGGTAAAAACCGCATGAAAGTTCATTCACTATATTTAAAGAAAATCGATAACATACAGACAGACAGCTTTTGGCGACTTTATTTTATGATCTGCGTAGGTGTAGTATTCCGAACTGCTGAGCGGATATGCATCGGGCTTTTCAGCAGTCATTTTCATGTCCTCCATTTGTGTCACGTGACCAAAGTAAAAAATTGACATTTAAATTTACCCCAGCTATTTTATTATATTTTTACATGTCATATGTCAAATTAATATTCTATTGAGTTATTGTAATACTTTCGAGCACAAAAATTTGGTCATTTGGTCGTTTCGTGCGGTTTGTGATTAGCCATAGCCACGCATCGGCACAGTAATTGTGTGGATGTTCATGGGTGCCGGTAGTTGTAAAAGGGCTACGATTTCTCGTTTGCCCCCTATTCTACAAAAATAAAAATAAAAATGTCTTACATCGTGTTACAGAAATAATACATACGTTGAGTAATTGTCGTTTGTCTTCCATCCCACTCTACCGCTCACGTACATCACTAAGTTCTAGCATTTGTGATCCCAGTATATATGCGGGTTAACAGCTCAGGTGTTCCTAGATCCTAAATACTTTGAAAAACATGACGGCCGGGTAAAAGCATTTTGTAATGAAAATTGTGTACTTGACCGAATGTCGGCTATAGACTAATCAACTGCGCAGGACAATACGGTGCTCAAGTTTTATTAAAATGTTACCACTGATGTTTTCCAGCCGAATTGGGTTGAAACGACAGGGGAGGTACCTATTTATGGTTTTTAAGTATGGTTAGTTCACAGACACACTACCTTCAACAAAAGTTTCTTAGTCCAATCCAAATTGTGTTTTATGTCTCTAAAGAAGTGTAAAAAATTGTTGACGAGGACCTATTTATTTGCAGAGAACACAACGACAACAACGCCATCAACGCCTCCCAATTCTTCGACACTACCAACGCCTATCGAATTGCCAGCGCCAAATGTAACACAGAGTCCAGCAAATTTTACAAATGTAACAATTCCTAGCGCGAGTGACGTTAATAGTACTGGCCCAACTGCTTAGCTCTTTTATTCACAACATAATCAGACCTAAACTGCTCCACCGACCGCTCATTGATAATGCTAGTGGGGAAAATGACATCAAGGACACTAGTTCCGCTGAGGCGAGCGTATTCGCTGATTAAAAATAGGGAAGATAGCAGTTTCAATAAAGCTACAGCCATCTTGTCATGTTATAATGATTATCTAATAAGAGACGGGCCTCGCGGGCTTCACATCTTTCCAGAATGTTTGAGAACATTCTTGAATTGTTCGTGTTTGGTAGATATTGTGCTAAATTAATATTTAACACAATATTTTAATAATACATAACGATATGATAAATTAAATGACAACAATATAAATTGATAGTTAATTTAATAGTATTTTTTTAGTATTTCGCTTAATGAAGAACCCAACATATAATCATATATGTAGCTCCATACAGCAGGTGCTAAACATGTAAGATTGATGCCCTAGGAAAGCAATAAAAAATATGATTTAGATGTGCAAAGTGTTGTAGGAAATATATCGCAAGTATATAATGTACTAGTAAATATATACTTGGAAATCAATAATCGTTTATTTTATGTTCAAATGCATTTAATACAAGTTTTATCGTAACATATTTTTTATTACACTTGTTAATAATGATTTTGTATACAATTGTTGTACAATCTAATTGTGAAAAACTTTAATATCTCAAATAATTAGAAATAGATTAAAGATATGTTTATTTTTCTAGTTCGGGATATAACTATGTTTGGCTATTGCAGTTGTTTTTGGAAATGTTAGTCGTACCTATAGAATCATCTATGTGTATACATTAAACTATTTACATATATTATGTTGGTTCTTACGTTGCTTATTTCTTTAGTTTTATTTGTTATATGTTAGTCCTTGGTGCTCTCTTAAATTATTAAATTTTTGATCCCATATAGATTTTTAGCGGTACTTACTTGTGTTAGAGATAGAACCTTGTCAATAAATTGTATTCCAAAAGTATGTATACAAATTGATGTCTTAAATTCACGCGAATGTTACTCATTAGAATAAAACTACTTTTACGGCTTCTATCGCGGTTTATTTAATTATTAAACTCCTAAAAGTAGTTTTATAGTAATTATGTAGACAAAACCTTGTAAATAAAAATCAGTTTATGTGCCCACCCACCCAGTACCACCCAGTACCGCGAATCTTACGACACATCACATATTAAAATATGATCACGCTGCAGCAGGGAATAAAAATCTACTTCTTTTTAGTACCCTTCTTCTGTCGCAGTTGGGTAATAAAAGCTATCAAGTTTTATTTCACACGAAAATGAGCCTCACTGTCGCCGCTATAGGCCCCACCAAAAAAGTGCTGTGCTAGGAATAAATATACTAATTGAAATTCAATTATTATTAATTACAACTGGAATAATTGTTTATATTTTAGTAATTATAATCATAAATAATATGTTATAGTAATAAGTGTGTTAGAAGGTGAAGTGTGAGGTATAAGGTGATTGATTAATCCTTGATCTTTCTTTATTTTACTGTCATGTTTTTTATGACAAGTATACCTACGGTATTTTAATGAACCTGTAGACAAAAAATTATTAATTCATTAATCCTTTTTTATGTGAATTATGTGTCAGAAATAATTGCAAGCTTGTTAGGATAGCAAATCTAGGTACCTCGAAGTTACGCGGTCGGGGACGCTAAGTTTAACTAAGCTCTAACCGTGTATGTCGAATTGGCATAAGTCGGGGTATGAGTGTATTCATAACAAACTATTTTCAATTGCGATGGAACATTTTTTTTGGCGAGTTTTGATTGATGTTAGAAAACCGCGTTTCGCCTAAGTCTGTGTACTTATAACTTTAAAATATTAATGAATGTCATGTCTGTGAGCGTTACTAAATTTAATAACAATGTTAGCTCTAGTAGTGAATTTAGTTTTCCCGTGTTCAACATGTTAATCATTCTCAGAACTTAATAATTCCTTCATTTTACTGGTCTTTTATCGCATGCACTGTCGGGTATTGTGTGGTTTGATCAGGAATTGTTATCTAACATCTAATCCGAGTCTTGTATTTTATGAAAAGTTATGTTACCTGCGTGTTCCTATGTTACATAAGGATTGTAAGTATGATATAAATTATAAACAGTTAATAATTATTGATTTTATAGTGTTATTTTTGATTGCTTACAAGCTATAGACAAATAATTAAACATGTTAAATTCTATATTGATTGTTTTATTAAGAAATGTTGTAACATACTTGATCCCCATTATTTCTATTTGCAGGGGGGATACCAAAATACTAACATATCCAACGGCAACTTTCATGTTTCAAGTACATTTGTTACAACAAAGTTACATTTTATATTCTACCAAGTCGTTGTATAATATAAAACTATATTCTTTATTTACAAGCTATTTAGTCCTGAGATGAATTTGTATTAGTAGTTGTGCCAAAAAAAATGTGAAAGCATCTAATTGTGTCTTGAGTTTGGGATCCATGAATAAAATCAGAAGACTAAAAGATCACACCTCAAGAGATCAAGATATACTAAATAACTGTAAATACGTTAATCGGAACATTTATAAATGTACATATTTATAATTCTTCGAATATTTTTAATAACTTGTGACATCTGGACATCTGACGTCTCGGTACACTCGTGGCGTAGTTGCTGTAAAGCTTCTGAATCGCCGTGCTTGTTAAATAACTAAATAAACCTCGATAAAACCTTTAAAGTACTTTTATAGTAATCAGTTACCTTACTAATTTTATTATTATATCTTATCGTCATCACCATTATCAGCTCTTATCGGTCCACTGCTGAACATAGGCATCTTCCAATGAACGCCAAGACGACCGATCTCCTGCTACTCGCATCAATCCCGGACCAGCTACTTGTCACCCGGTGAACGGTCGACCAACACTTAGTTTTCCTAAACTCGTTTCTGTTATATCTACAGATAAAAATACGTGTGTAGACACCTACCAACGTAACATTGAAATATGGTATACCAATTAATATCAATCCATATATAAATTACTACGTTTTGTTAAAACGTATCACCAGTACTTATTTCATGATACGTGATAGCTAGACAGTTAAGATATCTATTACGTATTTCTGTTCCCGTTCTAACAACAAATACTAAAAAAAATCATTACTGATGTATACTGGCGCCCGAAAATTTACGTTTGCTAACGAATTCAAGTTGTAATGTACTTTCGCATATAGTGTCTTGCCATAAATATTGTAACAAAGAAAAAAATATTTTTTGATTGCAAATAACATTTCTTACTTTTACAGTGTGCTAGTTTAATACACAAATATAAAATAATTAAAAATATGAAAAGATTATTCGAAGTGGTGTCTTCATTGGCTGCAATACATGGTTCTAGGTGGTATCTTCATTTCCCGATATAAAAACCTTTACTTTCGGACAGAATTTCTTCAATTTCTTTACTGCTTTGACCACCTCTCTTCTATGTCACAAACAGAGGAAGTCTCATTGTTGTATTAACAGCCCGGTACACGAACATTTGACTAATACCAAGTGAGTGTAGTTTTAAAAATTATATTTAGCTCCAAACCTATTCTGTGTAGTGCAATCACAGCTATTCTGTTCTCCTTATTTAAATGAGAGCTGATTTCGTTCCTGGCTACCGCCAAAAAAGTAAAAACTGGTAACACTGTAGTCTATCTTTTTAATTTGCCAGTACAAAAAAAAGAATCCGAGAAAAAGAAAAGTTAGGTGGAAACCATGTTATATGTTACATTTCATAAGAGGTATTTAAAATGAAACATTGGACTTATCAATTTAATTACACTAAATACTAAATATTATTACAAAACATGTGCGTACATAACGTTTTTGCTTTTCTGTTTTCGCGCCACTCGACACGTCACATTAAAGAGGGGAAATAACATGGCGGCTAGTCGCGCGAAAATCAATAATGCTTGTAAACAAGCAAGGTGCCAATGAGATAACTTCATGCGTATCAAAAAAAATTTATACCACGTAATTCGAATTATCAATGCATTATTTTGCTCTAAAATATTTTATTAAGCTAGAGAAATAATAAAATCACCCATGGATACAGCCAATGTCGGATATTCCTATCATTTGCCAACAGGGGGTTGGAATTATAAAATACGCAATACGTTATCACAATTTAGTGACTTATTTAGTGAATTTAATAAATATATAGCCCCGGCGTATCACCATGATAGATGCGAAAGGTATGGATTGTTTCATTACATATTAGCAATGCAAAAAAATTCACTTTGTTATATTAACTGAATATGATTCCAGGTCGGTTCAGATGAGAATATATTCAATGCACAAAGGAGAGTTTGTGATGGTGTTTATAGCATTTTTCGCCTGTTTTGGTCTAGGAGTATTCATAGGATTGGCAGGTGAGGTTTGAATTAACTACCTACCTAATCACTATTTGGAAGCATGTGGATGATAACTTTGGAAAAAGTACATGCTTGCTATTCTAATTGACGTGAGCTTTAGACGTAGGCACATACATAAATTACATAATGTAATTGCATAGGTACATACTATTTAGGTAATTGCTTACAAATCTTGTAAGACATTACATACCTATATTTTAAGTTAGATCAAGATGGGTAAGTACGTAGGTGGCTATACCTATCAATAATAATCCAGCTCCTTCCTTTTTCCATTATGCTTTCTGTTTTTAAGGAGATACGTACCTACCAAAATTTATGTAAGTATTAAACCAGTACACTGTTTTCTAGGCCCATCGCCAACATCGACAGCATCCATATCAGCGTCAAGTATATTATCGAATAGGAGCAAGATATACGAGGGCCCCTTCCATTTGCACAGTCCTGCCCTGGGCACACGCGTGCAGCAACTGTGGCTGCTCGCCGAAATATTGACGAACAACAATGACGGTAAAGCTGTGTCATTTTAAAACGTGTGCAGCTTCGAATTAAAGTAATCCTGAACGCCGAACAAGTGGTCAACATTGTGATATCATGATGACATGAGTGTCGAACAACAACATGAACTCCCCTAAATGCTAATTCTTAAAACTTAAATTTAATGTACAATAAGTAAGTACTTAAATAGCTGTCTAGAGCAGCAAGGGAGTGCGATGCACAAGGTACCGTACTGTGGAAAATTAAGAGTTTAGACCTAAGGTGTAAAAATAGTTCAAAATCCCTTTTTGCACGAAAAGCAAGTTTAAAAACCAAAATTTCTATAACTTCTATTGAACATATGAGTAGATAGGAATATATACCTATTAATAACGTGCATAAAACGGATTGCAAAAGACGGCCTTTTACGGGCGCGTTCGTCCAATCGTTTTGGAAGCTTCGTATGCTCAATGTACATGATTATTTTGTACATAAAAATATACCTAATATAAAAACTTAGAACGGTGTCCTATACGATTACGAGTCACTAAAGTCCCTACCACTAGCCCTAGTCCTAAACTAGGTACTTACCATCGTAAATCGCAATCGCCTTTCTTTTTTCTTGAATACACGAGTTTATTTAACATTGAAATAGCAAAGTTAACGCGAAGTTTTTACCTATGTAATTTGAGATTATCTATTACATTAGAAGTAAGATTTAGTAGATAAGCAGGAAATTCGAAATTCAAATAGTCATTTGTGTTTAAATGTTTTTTTTTTTTTTTGTAATTGTAAACTACCACGATTGGGCGATAGTCAAAATTTTTATTACTCCAATAAGTTTTGGTTGATTTATTGAATATGAAAATTTAAAATGAATCCTTTTCATGCAAAATGTTTCCAAGATCTCGTCTGAGTTACATTTTATATGAAAACGATGTCGCGTTGTAGACATGTTAGCATATCTCTCATCAGCTTCGTAAACGATATCATAAATTTAATTTAATATATTTTTCGAGTTTTTAAACCAACCATAAATTTCGTACTGATGACCCTGGGATAAAAGCAACAGGTGCTCCGTACTGTAGGCTGTAGACTCAACTGCAATGTACGCTCAAAATTATGAATTCCGATTAAAAGTCTTAATTTGTTTACAAGGCGCGTTACTTGCGGGTTTTCGTGAGTTACGTATAAACTACGAAACGGGTGAACGATATTTGCCAGTAATAATTTATATCTATACAGAATTTAGATCTATACAGAAAAAAATCTATCATCAATTCTACCGTAGACTCTCACCTACTTACCTTTTCTGGTTATAAATACCATAACAATATTCAAAATAAAAAATAAAAAAAAAAACAAAAAAAATCTTATTACCTGAATTTACATTAATTTAGTTAAATCGCCGAACCCACTTTTAAGTGTAATACGCCGCTCTTCTGTATATAGTATTCCTGATTGCAATTCTGTGGAACAATTTGAAAGCGTATTCTAATTATTTGCAGAGGAAATATTTGATAAAAGCTTCCAGATCAGCATATCAATAGATGGCGTTCTCAGCGACCATTCGGTAGCCAATTTAATACCGGAAACGGAAACTACTAATAGGTAACTATTATAAATACTTTTTTTTAATTTAATAGTACCCACACACCATGTATGCTCTTATATCCCGCTCTTATATCCTGACTGTGCTGTTTTGATCGGCGACTGCATGACGTGATGTGTATCGCACCACCTATTCATGTAGCGTAGACTGACTTAGACATCATCGTCTAAAACACCACGTCGTACCAGCGGGCTCTTACGTATTCTTTACTGCTATAGTCCTAAAAATAAAAAGAAGTTTTTATCTTAAAAGAAATGGAAAGAACTTCAAGTCAAAGTCAAGCGTCGCAAAACGGCTTTTAGTGCCATGGGCTTTTTTGCCCACACCTAGCGCAAAAACGCATTAATTCGCGAAATACCCACAACGATATGCCCCTATTGTTACTCTTCTGGTAAGAGGTGAACAAAAGCTGCCACTTTTTTTTTACTCAACAAAATTATTTCAGAACTCAACATTTAAAATGCAAGAAGCAGCTGTGCGAAGAAGTACTGGTCCTACACGTGGGTTCACCGGAGTACACGCACTATGTACTCAACGTACACTTTTTTGGACTCAAGGAATTTCATAAGCGGTATTTCATACGAGAAATTATATTCTATGTAAGTTTATGATTTGTGGAAGATACTTAGATGATACATTCATTGGGAAGTAAACGTTCATCCTAAGTTTTTTAAGTTGATAACGGTAACATAGTTCACGGAACCTAGACTACCTCGAGATTTTAAGGAATTAGTGAACAATCGGAGCATTAAAAGCAGCAAATAAATAGTCACCAGCAGCAAGCAGTCTCAACATATATTATAACTTAAAAGCATTGAAATTAGAATATAGACCCTTTTGTGTGCAGGTCTTTTTATGGGGGTACGGGGCTGGCAGTACAATCTAGCCCTATCTGCTATGGGTCCATAGGTAGCCATATTCTTTTTGTTGACGTGGGGAAATGCATTTACGCGCTTTTACTGGCCCTGGGTGGGCTCTAGTGGTGTGTGGGGCTCGCGGCACATGATAGTGCCGGATACCCACAAAAACCACCATGAGTGATATCGGTGCCGCCTTTGGTGAGGTGCCCCGGAACAACAAATCATCAGGGCACCTCGACAGCAAGTCAGCCCTCAAAGGGACGGACTCCACCTCCACAGATGTAGTTGTCCCGCAATACAGTCCAATGGGGTGAAGTTCCCATCCTCGCCCCTTGGCCCTTGCGCAATAGCGCCGCCTCATTTTCTCTTTTGTCCCCTCTTCTAAGAGGAGTACAGAGGGCGCCTACTCCTCCTAATCTTTAGTCCCCTCTTCTTATAAGAGGGATACAAAGATCAACCACCTCCTCGGTTCAATTAGCTTCGCCCAAGGTGTCTCGGATCACCCCAGGCTACTGAGCCCAACCGCCACGACAAGGCCTGAACCGTGGTGGTGATAGGTAGATTGAGACAAGAGTAACCCAACTAGGTACTACCCTGGAGAGTATTAATACACTACTACATCTATAGCTAGTCTTGCCATAAATGTTGTAGCAAAGAATTATTTTTTTTATTGCCAATAACATTTATTTCTTTTACAGTATGTTAGTTTAATACACAATTATATATAATTAAAAATATAAAAGCTGATTCGAAGTGATCACCATTGGCTGCTATATGGTCATTTAAACGTTGAGGCCAGTTATCAGTAGAATCATGCACTCTTTCCTTGGAGAATTATTCGCTGCCAACTGTAGATTGTTTTAGGGACTCCCGAAACGTTCGTTTTAAACTAGAGCTATATGATTTGGTCCCGAGTCTTGCTGGAAGGACCATACTTGATTATTGAACATGGTGTTATTAATGGATATGACTACGATCTCAAGAATGGTATCTTATACACTTATGCCGGGTGTCAAAAATAGGTAGTAGCGCCTTCTCAAACCTACTGTATATGCATATAAAATTTGGTAAAAATCGGTAACGCCGTTTCGGAGGAGTAAGGCAACTAACATTACTTACATTATTAATTACATTATTATTACGAGAATTTATACATCACTAGTTATAGAATAACGATTCCTACACTTTACTGTCTGGAAAACCAACATCCCTAAATACATTTCGTACTTTTCATCACACTGTGCTAACATGTAACTGGTGTGTATGGTGTGTTTTTATTCCACTGCATATTTTCAGTTCAAAACTTACAATCCAGCTTTTACACAAATGGAGACATGGTTCCGCTTCATTTTCCTGTTAACTACATTTACTGTGGCCGTAAGTAGTACGCATTTAAAATTAATATATTTGCATGTCTTGACCTTACAACAGTGTCTAGTGCTTAAGGGATTCATTAATTTTATAGGTACTCTAAGTATGAGTATTTAAAGTATTTACTCTAATTATTTTGCTTAGAAAATATTATATAAGTGTATTGTAATTATTTTTATTGAATAACCACTGTTCCAGTGTTGGTTCGCACACTCCTTGAGGAAATATTCGAGTCAGGACTGGGCTATCGAACAGAAATGGCTCTCTATATTGTTGCCACTATTGCTACTTTACAACGGTAAGTCATCTGATATAAGAGAATTTAAATGTAAGTTCTATAACAACGCTAAAAGTAATCGAGACGATGAATTATAGAAAATAGGTAAAACGCGCATCAACAATAGTTATGCACTTACAGTTTTTAAACATTAAAATCAAGCGTGGTAATATGATATCGGGAAAAAACCTCAGTAACACATCAGAGACTAAATGCCTACTCGATGCTGGTGCGTTCATGAATCCACATTTGTGATTTGCGGTTGGTCCACATTTGTGATTTGCGGTGAAATGTTAAAATCCACATTTGTGATTTGCGGTTGGCACAATTTTGGTGTTTGATTTGTGATGTTTGTAGACAGGTCATCGGTACAGTAGAAGAACAACAACAACACATTTTCACGCCAGTTCTAACGGGGTACGCCCTAATGGGGTAGGCAGAAAACTGAAAAACTTTCTCATTCATTCATGTCTTGTATTTTCAGACCCGATCTTTCCGCTGCGCCTAGTTTCTGCTGGTAGCTTTGCGCCACTGCTAGACGCCATATTCCAAACTACATTTTTAGCTGGTGTTATGCTCTCCTGGCTAGCTTTATACCATGGATTAAGACAGGTGAATATTCGTATATTGTTATTAAATTCAGCTTTATCAGAAAATACTAGTGTAAGTAATAATTTTAAAATAAAGAAAAGTATATTTTAAAGTAAGTACTAACTTTTTCAAGTAAAATTTAAAAAAGTAGGCTTTTTTATTTTTTGGATTTTCAATCTTCAGTAGATTAGTACCAAGACAAAAGTAAGGACAATAAAAAACAATGAGCCATACTCGTATCTATCTACGAATCTATTGTAACTGTGAGTGAGATTGTGTAGCTTGGCTCTATCAATGATGGACTCTCAATCAATGGTTGATGGTTCTCCATCGTTAGAGATCCCGCATGGACAGGGCAAAGAGGCTACTAATTATTGCTTTGTCCTTACGGTTTCATGGAGGGAATTGAGCAGAATAAATAAGTGTCAAACAAGACCACGAAAAAGCCGTTTGGGCCGTAATGTTCTCTAGATGCTAATGTCATACTATAGAGCGTATACGACAGTTACTCATTAACACAGCTCTAAGCACTATAGAGCGTATACTACAGTTAGTCATTAACACAGCTTTTAATTGAAGCGAGCACCACGACAATCCGAGACATTAAATAAATGAAGTCATTATAGGTAGGTGTAAATTATTGTTATTTTGTTAAGACCTGATAAAATTAACTTTATTCCAGAATGAAAGGGGCTACGTTTCCTTCTACTTGTTCAAAGTAATAATTGTTGGTTTTGCCTGGACGCCGGCCGTTATTGTGGCAGTGTGGCAGAAGTATTACGCGTACTATGATCCTACCTATAACTATTTTATGAATCCAGATTATCCGGTAAGTTCGTACAGAAGTAACAAAGTAAGAACACAGTTTATGTCTACTTAGTATGTAGAACTTAGGTAGTAGGTTACTTTTTTTTCTCTCTCGATGGGGAATGCTTTTAGGCATGCCCCCAGGATGGGGAAAACCTGGGGGTATGTGGGACTTGGGAGCTATAAGATAGCTCTCTCTACCTGCTAAACCCCAGCGGTGCTCCTTCTCATCTGCCAATAGGAGGAGCTACGGGAACTGGCTGACACACAATCGCGACTCCACCAGCGGGTGCGTTTGGAGGCTCTTCTCCGGAGTTAGAAGGTCCTTAAGTTAGTAGGCTACCTACTAATATAGAATTTATGAAAAACCATGTTGAGTAACTCAGATATGCTGCATTGTGAACGAATGGAGCCGGCACGGCCGGGTGGGTACCTCTAGGTAACACCGCCTGAAAGTGTCAATTGTACTGATGCCTTGCGGTTTGTAAATTTCTGATTGCCGACTAGGACGAGAGGAGTGCTGCTGTCCTCCTCTCCTCCGATCTCCTAATTCTACATAACAATTATACAGATATCTGTGGACGTTGGCAGACATAAAAAGATCTCTTTATATAGGAAAAAAATCCAATTGGAACTAATCGAAAAGCCAAGGATAATATAATTCGGGCACTTCGCCATTATTAGTTACCTTATAGATCACAAGATGTTAAAGTTTTTTATAAATACTGTTCCACCAATTCTATTCATGTCGAGATAAAGATAATACAGATAAGAATTGGATGATAGGACAAATATGATGGATGTTAAGGTCACTCCTTTACTTTTTTTAGCTTCTTACTCATATAATCATTTATTGCAATGACAAGTGTCAACTATAGAAATAAACTCTAGCTATGCTTTGCAAGTTTCTTTCAACTCTCGTGTTTCTCACGAGACTATAGTATATATTATGGTAAACTCGTATAACAAGAATATACTTGACTGTTTGAAAAGTGGTTGGTGGTAGATACACCTTATTACTTCAACATCGTTAAAATATAAGATTTATCTTTCCGTCTCCTCATCTAGTTATATCCTAATTTATTTATGTCAGTTCAAAACAAATACACCATAAATTCATGTTTAAATATACCTACAACGTAGGGGATACCCATTGCAGCGGCCATGGCAATTGCGGCAGTAAGGGTCCGCCATGCACGATTAACTGGAGAGAAAACATGGCCGGCTCTCGTTCCGGTTCACGCAGATATTGACTGGGAAGGGTTGCTTCGGAAGGTATCCGTGTCGCATACGCCAGGAGCTAAGGTCCGTGTGCCACAACATCGGGAACAGTCAGGAACAGGAATGGATGCAGTAGCAACACAACCTCATGGCATTAATTAACGTGGAAAATTTCTCGCTCGAGACCGTTCAGACTTGAAGTCATGGTCCAGAGTAAGACCACGTGGAATGCTGTCGATTCCTCTAAGCGGGCAGTAATTTATTTAAGTGACCAACGATCAGCAGCAGTCGGAGCTTTGGTGGTTACTGATCCCAATAATCTTTCTGTCTCATCGCTGCCTGTGGCATTGGATGGTGCTGCCCAACAGTAGAAATAGACTAAAGACAAGCGGGCCTGACATGTTCTCTGCTAACTTCGGCGTGACTACCTACCGGGCAGGTGGTCAAGGTTTTCTGGAATCTCCATGGGTCATCCTTCCATGTGGAATAACTGGGCCTCTCGTCACCAAACAAATGGTTTGGGATTCTATCTGCTATCATAGATTACTTTAGGAGAAAAATTTTAAGAAGATGTGTTTAGTTTTATTATGATTGCAGGTTGTAAAAATAATGTTTTTTGGTGCTGTGACGGTATACTTTTTGTACCTACTAGTACTTATAGTAAAGGCCTACAGTGACTTAAGGAATATGCCGTTTTTCGGTAAGATTTATATAATATATAATATAAATAATAATGTACAAAATCACAGAGTACAAAATCACAGAGTGTATTCCGTACTCTATTCTGATTCCGCATATTAAAAATAAAAATTAGTAATTACAATAAAACTACTTTTACGGATTTTGTCGCGGTTTATTAAATTATTTATGTAGCCCGACGTTACAGAAGCTTTACAGCAACCATGGTCTCGGATGGACTGAGATGACAGATGTCCTGATGTAACAAGTTTTTAAAAGTACCTGAAGAATTATAATTTTAGTCGTTCCGATAATTCTTCGGGTAGTTTTAAAAACTTTGTACATCTTGACATATGTCATCTCAGTCCACCCGTGACCACAGCTTCTGAAACGTCGGGCTACATAAATAATTTAATAAACCGCGATAAAATTCGTAAAAGTAGGTTTATTGTAATAACTAACATTCGCGTGAACTTAAGACATCAATATGTAAAAATTAGTAACTAGGTACCTAAAATTTAACTAATCGTTTTTGAAATTCTTACTACTAAATTCTTATTATACGGTTACTAAGTCCGGACGGCCACTACTCGCTCGTACAGCTGACGCGCCAGGGGTCTTCGACCATTAGTCGCGTGAGTTACCGGTACCATGCGGTGTACATACTTTCTGAAATTAATATAACTAAATTTGGTGAAGTTGTAGTGAGTGTGAGACTTAAGTAATATTTCCGTATTTATTTTCCACATATGACCGATACCAATCATGTCTTAAAAAATATACAATCTCTTACAAATCAGCCCGTATATCAACGCACAGCTGAAACTTCTGTACCTCGCAACTAAAAATTTGGTACAGAGGGTCTTTTTCCTTTCATGATGACAGGAACACTAAGAAAGCTTCATCCATCAGTTTTTGGGATTGATAGTTTTGTATGAAACTCTGTACAAGATCCTATCAGCGCGTAATTTCTTCAAAATTGTATGCGGGTGAAATCGCGCGGTGCAGCTATTGAAACATAAATAACTGATAAGAGGAGTATGTTATACACCATGCACATTGCATTAACATGTTCACCACAAATGTGGAGTTCTAAAATGCAGAATAAGTTATAATCAGATAGACAAGTCAACACTGAAAGTAAGAAAACTTTTTATCGACTCTTTTCGAATGAGAGAAAAAAATGTTTTGCTCAAATTCAATAATAAACATTTTCATATTCCTTTATTATGAGCTACCGGAAGTATAATCAGAATCGATCTATTGTAGACTTTTACTTAAGCATACAGCGCACGATCTTGGATTTTAGTTTAGAAATTATAAAATTTTACCTCCACGGTACACATCAAGTGGTCTAGACAGTACCCATTTAATTTGAGTAGCAACTGCCTGACGACTGTTGTCCATAATCAAATCATTCCCAATTGATCAAGTACCTATGTATATTGGGAACGTTTTGACTTGCGAGCTGGCTGACAGTGTTACCTACTTACCTCAGTGCATTCTTAACGCAAACTGAACTTAGTGAATTTAAAGTTACGTTCAGTTCATGCTTCATGAAGTATGACGGTCTGCAAGTTTATAATTATCTCATATATAGGTCGTGATACTTCTATGTTAAAAGTGGTGACTAAAACCAAATCCTTGCTGATCACGCGAGACTTGTTATAAGATAGTTGGCCTGTATAAGTCTGTACCTGTATATTAGTCTTTTGTGATCACTGTGGAGTCCTATACTCTCGTAACTCTCCGCACCCGCACGTGCCTACAGATACTTGGAGTTCACTGAATGCTTTAACCTTGATACTGTCCAGTCTGGAGGCAAGTAAAATGCTCCACTTGATTTGCAGTTGCACAACACAATGTCTCCTCTTAAATGAGCCGAGAATCAAAACATATCCTTACGTACTGTATCTTTATTTTATATTATTATTTTTTATGTATATTATAACTCGTATACAGATCGTCGTACACCTAGATGTTCATCTGAATGCGAGAAAATGTATAAGACACTCAAAATATTTTAGTCCGTTCTGGTTAATGGTTTATGTACAGTCAATATATTGTAGTTTCTTTTCATGTATCCTATTGTAACAATGTGTTCAATGTTTTGTATAGGTTAGGTAAGGTACCCAACACCTAGTAGCTACCTAACGACTTCGAGTAGGTTGACTCCAATCAGCACCAGAAATGTGTTGCATTGATTTATATTGCCAGTTTTTACAGCAACTATATAAGTATGAATATAATTACAGATCTAAGACTTCGCTGTTTATCAATAATAGTCGGTACCGTCACTTGTATAACGACCATATTGGCACTGCACTCCTGGGGACCAGCCGCCTTGCAAGACCATTGGGCTTCCCAGCCAAAGGTCCACTACGACACATCAGCGTCTTTCATGGCTTTATATGGCCTGTTCAACTTTAAAATGTACATTCTAGCATATTTATTCTCGCCTGGTGGTGGTTCAATACACGGTAAGTAATTATACTCATGTACAGACATGCTTATTGTGCAAAACCGAATATAAAAGTCACAAAAATACATAATTTAAAATAAATAACTCTAACGTATTAATACAACTAGTAGGCAAAACTTTGAAATTTTGAAACCTGGGCGTGAGGCCATAATAGCTTACGCTGGCGTCGCCACCTGGCGCCACGCTGGCGATACCTAGATATGGTGCATCTATTGACTACTGTAGCGTCACCATCATCATCAACAAGACGACTTCCACTGCAGTACATGGGAGAGCACATAGAGCACCACAGCTTACGATCACGGCGAGTACCTACTGTGATATCGCCAGGCGAATAATACCTACGTTTTCTAGAAAATGCGAGGGGAAGCGGGGTTGTGCATAATGCATTCCACTCGCACATTTAACTTCTCAGTCACGATTCGTACTTGTTCGAACGTAAACGTGGTTTACGTTTGAGCAAGTATGTTATTTTTGTAGTCATCCATATTATTATAAACATTTTTAGTAATTTAAAGGCATAACAATACAGTAAGAATGGAATGTTCTGGAATTGTAAACATTCACTAGGTATAACTAGTGGATCGAAATATGTTCCATTTGAATCCGACTTTCATCTGAATTACATATTCAATTACGGTTACGAATGGAAATTTTTCGTATACCAGATAGTTTAGAGTAGGTACGGTTACAAGGCCCCGTTTAACATCTCGAGCGTCAATTGATGCCGATGCAATACGTCTAAAGGGCACATTATTAAAATTATCAATACCCACCTTGTAGTGAAATAAGAACAAAGGAAAGCTGGTGGCTAAAAAAACAATAATAATTAGCAAATGACGCAATTTATTGGTTTGCACGTGGGCGTGTGCGACATTGAACAAAACATTGACAGATAAATGTTCCTATTCCCCGCTTCCGTCTCACTAAATATTCTTTTAAAAAGCACGTCTAATGTCATGTGCTCATATGCTTGTTCTAATGAGCAGGGTATGAAACAAAAATGCAATATTATCACCACATGCAATGTTCCAACATACGTTTTGAAGGCGAGTTTCAGATCACACATCGTCAAGTTTATCGCATCAATAGATATGGTTGAAATCATAAACCAAATATGTTGTTTTAGAAACGGCAATAACCAAAGACAATCCAGCTTTTTCTATGATTAACGATTCCGACGAAGAAGTCATATATGGATCTGATGAAGAAAGTCGCCGGCCTCTAAACTCCCATCCACACAGGGTCGCCAATGAAGATATATGATCGAACACTTGTTTTTCCTGTATTATGTACTTTTTCCTTGTTATAAAATAGTATCAAAACATTACTATTTCATTTAAAATCCATTTTCTATCTGTTTAGAATTTGGCACCACCACCATTTACAGGTATAACAATATACAAAATATCCTCGGTCCTCACTCTCACAAACCATTATTTATACAAAATAGTGGTTTGTGGGAGTGAGGACTGAGGAGTTTAAGCTGTTGACGTCACACCAACCACGACATCAAATCTCTCGACGATTACATCCGCCTCAAAAAGAAATACCGCGGAATATTTGAAGGAAGCGTTTTTATTTTTCGCGATTTTTACCACAAATAAGGAGCATTTTGGGGGAAATAAAGGCACATCCAAGTCGTTAGCTGTCACCTTGAGGAAAGTGGGGAATAGAATGTGAAGAAAACATATGTCTATATCTACATGTAACCAAATGGCCAAACTCCGATATGCAACTCCGCAACTCTCAACAAACTCCGGTGTTTGGCCATATTTAAGTTAAAGTTTCTAAAAGTTAAAGCACTTAGATTTCGTGACTCAGAAGACGCTGGAGAGATCGGGTGGTAGTCATATCACCCTGCGTGAACTTCAAGCCAGTAGTTGACGAAAAATGACGCTGGACGGAGATAAATGGATAGCTCGCATTCCAGACGTCAAAATCCACATTGGGTTAGTAAGAGCAGAGAATAGTATCAACATATACACATTTTAACAAATCTCGCATGACTACAGTAGTTTGTGGCTAGAACTATGTTGATGAAAACTTTTCCAACGTTTTTCGACAAACAAGTTTGCTAAACTGTTACGACATACTGTCAACAATACTATTAAGCTTTAAAGTGCTCATTTTCGTTTGAGCCACCCTCCCCTCTCCCCTCTTCCACTCCACTAATTGAACCGTTGTAGTTAATAATTCAAACGTCACGGCAGAAGTACGCGTAATAAAGAAATTGAAAGGAAAACTATGAGTTGGCTTTACAATATTGCGAGTGGTAGACAACCTAGACAACCATCTTTTACTCAAATATAAAAAAAAATTGAAGAAAACAATCACCAGTAGATGACGCTATGTCCGTGGCTCGTGACCGTGACTTGTGGCCTCTTTGGCAGGCCAACGTCCATCAGACGTCCACCATCCAACATCCGGGTGATATGTAATTAAGAGACGATAATTATTTTTTTTATAGAGGCAAACTAGCATTCGGAGCTTTCAAAAACTAATGACGCCCCCGAACATCCACAGAATAACTATGCAGATGCGTTGCCCTCCTTTCACTCCAACGGGCCACCGAGTACTCACAAACCGCACGAAACGCTACATTCAGAATGTCACTTTATGGCGACATTCTGTGGTACCTTCCCGGTCGTGCTGGCCCAATTCCGTTGCATAGAAGGAGCACTATGCATGGCACTACATGCTGCTATGCAAAATGCACTACCTCTTCCTGAAGATAGTTAGATATTCAAAATTACTAAATTTACAGACTGTTGTCTGTAAATTTACTTTAATAGTGCACAACATTTGACATAGACATATCTGTTTTTTAACCTATCCCCCCATTCCCACTTTTGTCCCTTAAGCGATTAATGCATGAATCACAGGCTTAAAGCCATGTACTAGATTCATTTGGCCATGTTCGTACCACAAGTTACAAAATAATATCAAATGTTGGGTTTCTTTTCGTTGTCCAAGGAGATACATCTAAAAAAAGCGGGCGCCATCTTGGCTTTAGTCCCGACCTCGCTCCCACGACCCACGTCGACATAATACAATAAGCGCGGTATTTGTAACGAAAAGTATCACAACTTTAAATAAAAACATGGAGTTGTGTGACACCTGATCAAAAAGATAGTTGTTTGTGATATTGTTCTTCTCATTACGTTCACAAACACAACTATAATAATACTCAGTATATTACAAAATAGCACGCATAATTAAATATACTGACAGATCAAGCTGTGCCTCTTCGCATGACATATCTTAGAATGAGAGGAAGAAAAAGAGTTTCTTTGGATTACTTCATACTTGCACACAACATGTACCCATATATTAAGTATATATAAGTACATATTGTGTGCAAGTATGAACTTAGTTTTCCTAGGACAGTGGTGCCATCACAAAGCAGTTGTAGAACAGCAGTAAATAGGGTCAAAAAACAGCTTTAACAAGTAATGACATTTCCTAGAGATTGGAGAATGATATCATATTATCTATTTGGATCATATAGTCAGTCTGATGACGTCATTCTCTGCCCGTTTCCATCTGCTGTAGGATGGCGCGACTGTCCAAGGAAACGAAAGCTTAAGTCCAAAAAATACGTCAATCAATTTCACATTGTCAGACAAACTTAGAAATAATTGTCCATACCATTTATGGCATTTCAAGGTTCTACTGGGATTGAAAAACTTTATAAAAGTATTTATGTAGTATTTAGTAAAAAATACATAAAATGCTTGTGTATATGTGTGTTCACAATTTATCATAATCATGTAACTTATAATAATTTTAATTTATAACATAGGCTTTATGGTTTTGGTCTACCAACACAAGATGGATTTTCATGTGTCAGCAACATTTAATAAAATGTTGATCAAAACTATGTATCCATTTTTATTTGAATTATGGTATACTAAAATTAAAGTACAAACAATACAATTGTATTCTAATATGAATTCATAACATACAAACAGAAAACCTATTTAATAAATACCTGGTCAAATGCAGTTACAAAGTGTTCAGTTTTAGTTAAATGAAACATTTTAGATGAACATTAAAGTTTTAATTATATAGATAATAAATAATAGTCAGTAGGTTTACATTTAACATTATTACTAATTTAACGCTAAACTCTGTAAATTGTTCAATGTATGTGCAATGAAAATAACAGGGTGTGGTTGTAATATCAGTGGTGGAAGGGGACGCTGACGAGCACCACAAGGCTCAGCAGGCAGGGCTTGCGGTGTAGCTGCTGTTCTACGTAGCACTGCACCGCCTTTCATCACACATGTTATACCGGCTTGAGGATCACAGTTTTCATTAACTATTGGGCTCTCATCATCAGAACAAAGATCAATCACTTCACAGTCATTATCTAATCTCTTTAGTGGATCACAAATCTTAACATCTACATCAATTGGTTCTGTATCTAAACCATCAACAAATACTATGTCCTTTTCATCTGCACTCTGTTTTCTTGCAGCTTCTATCTGTAGGTTGTCTATGTATTCATATATTTTCTTCAATGTCATTCTTTCTACATTAACAGTTATGGGTCGACATTTTAAAAATAATAATTGACTATTGAGATCTAATACTTTTTTGTTTCTTTGATTTGGAAAAATATGCTTCCTTATCCAGTAATCTGAGGGACGTCTGTACCTTATTGGAAAGTGATTACCTTTAACTTTACTAGCTACATTTTTTAAAGGAACGGTGGAAGTACAACAATATCGTTCTATCCTTTCTCTGGAATATGTTGTATCACGTTGAGAACTAGTTTTAGCTACTTTTGTATATGCTAAAGATGAAAAAGGGTATGGAGGTCCTCTGTCAATATTAGCAGTGGTTCTGACACTTCTAGTCTTTGATTCAGATCCAATATTCCTCAAAGATGCATTATCAGTTACTTCACCAACTGGCAGTAACTTTAAAGCTGAAAGAAACTCCGGCAATCCACCATTGCATGAACTTGACGGTACACACTCATTGTTACACAACCTCTCATGTGCCTTTAATATTTCCAAATTATCGAAGTGACTGTCGCAGTTATCACACAGGTATATATCGGCAGACTTTACTTGAGTCTCTATTATTTCTAATGGCTCATCTTTGTCATAGAAAATGTTTTCATTTCTAAACGTTACTAACAACCTACCACTAGGCCTGTAATATAAAGAAGTAGTGTGATCTCTGTTATCCACATACCTGAGCCTGTTCCTTGGATAACGAGCCAGTTGTGCAGAGAATACCAATAGAAATGCGCTCTTGTGGAAATCGTAACACTTTTTCACCAAATTTTTGAGTTTAGCTTCCCAATCCAGAGGGACAAGGAAAGGCTTTTTAAACGGATGGGAAAATGAAACGTCGTGCGGCCACCACGGTGGCTGTCGGATATCCTTTGCTGTATCATGACCCCACGAACAGGTCACCATAAATGTAATAAATTTCTCTAATTCGGTGGCAGTGATTTTTGATAGCGCCTTAGGATTCCCGTTAGCGAAGAGCAACGGCAAGTTAGCAATCATGATTGCTGTAGCCTATACTCCCGCTATCGCATTCGGAGTCAGCGCTTGCGATCGCGACCCGCACAATGCCTTATTCGTATTAAGATGCTTCATTATTTTAAAGAGGCGAATTACATGTTAGTTAAAACACTTAATGATTACATTAACTATCATGATTAAAATTATTTTAATAAGTCTAGAATAACACCCAAAACACTAAAAAAATTGAGCTGATAAACGCATTCGTTAGATAAAAAGAGAAAGACTGCTGTCGCAGGTCGCCTGTCACAGATAATGTTAGTTCTTAGTAGTTTCGTAACTGTTAGTTTTTTGTTAAAGCAACATTGCTTTCATTGGAGAAAAATTATAATTTCTTCAAGAAAATAGCATACCGATCCCATAATTGCTGGTAACGCGTTACAGACGCCTAGTCTTACAGATGTCTATGGGCGGCAGTAGTCACTACCTACCTGCTCGTTTGCCCCCTATATGATAAAAAAAATGTTTCACACCAACACCATGTTAGATTAGTGATAAATTTTATATGTAACGTTACATATAAAATTTATTCTATTAGAATCTTAATTGAGGTATAATACCGAGGTATAATATCCATAATACCGTATTCAAAGACTATTAGTTCACTCTTAGAAATAAAAATATAATCGTGAACTATAATATTTAGAAATATACAATAGATATTTATTTTGTACTTGAAACATGTTTCTTTAAATCATCCTGATTAGAGTATTATTCCATTGTAAAGCGCATAATGTTTTAATCAGCACCATAAAAACGTTTTCAACACATAAACGTATATATGTATACACGTTTGTTGTTTTTGTAATTGTCAAAGTCAGTCGTAGTACTTTTCTTCGTTCCAGCTGTCCTTTCTCCTATTGTAATTTTTGTAAAAATATGGTGAATCTAAAGAAAAACAATAAAAATATTATATTAGATTAATAATGTGTAGATTCCTTTAACTATATATGAAATACTACTATCTAATTATCATACTTACCTTATAAAATACGTATAGAATGCCTTTTAGGTGAAGAATGGTAATTGAGAAACTTAATTTTATAACAAAGGGATTTAGGTATTTTGATACTAAGCTGTACATAATATTTTTAGGATCAAAACAACGCAGAGTATTTGTCTAGTCTTACTTTAAATAATTTTGTGGATGCCTCTGACTATGAGTAAGTCATGTTTTTTATTATAAAAAATAAATTCAACTAATTACAACTATTATTAACTTAAATATTCTTTTATTTTTCTGTATATTTCGTGCATTATTTGAAATATTATATTATCTTTTCTATTTAATTCTACTATATACTTGTAGATAAGACTGGCTAGATTGTGAGTCCATTATCCAATGCATATTTCCGCGAAAACGTTTTACTTCTTAACCCGTGCAATTTTAAACAAGACTACACGAAAACATTTTTTACTAGCTCAAATCGGATCTTTGACCGCCTTTTTACTTAATGAATGTATAATGTTAATTTTAGGGTAGTAGATTTTTGAAAAATAAGTCTTAATTTAAATGTTTGATATTGTGGTTTATGAAATCTATTTTGTTACTAGTATGATATATTTTAATCATTTCCACTTGCACCATTGTAACAATAGAACAAGTGGGCAAAAAGCCATTGGTCAGCAATCAGAAGGATTCGCTGGCAATCGCCCTTAGTACAGAAGGATTATAACTTTCATTCTTAATAATATTCTCCCTAATAACTCTAATCACAATTTTAGCCTTATACATGTCAAATCAATCAAAGATCTGTGATCTTTTTTTTTAAATTTAAATCTATCTGATGAAATTGTCACAGCCCTTGAATAGATTCATAATAAACATATTGGTTTTCATTACTACTGTTCTGTTTGACACAAATTTGACTCAGTAATTAATAAGATTTCACTAAGGCCTTTGTCTACAGTTCTTTTTCAATGGAAATTTATGTTATATTCATTATTAGCTGAGCCCTGCAGTTCTATTATGTGGTTTCTTCCGCATACTACCTTTGGTTGTAGTGAGATGGTATATCACCTATTCTCATCCTATAGCCTTCCTATATAAATGAGCTATGTAACACAGAAATAATTATTCAAATCAAACAAATTGTTGCTAACACCATCATGTAGTAACAAACATGCAAGCAATCTTAATCATATTAGAATAGGTATTAATTAGATCCATACAAGAGGGGCCAATTTAGAAAAAATTAAGTATATTGTTTTCAGCCTTCGATTTGCGACTTGGAGCATGGAGTATTTAAAAAGAGCTGCAACAGATCAGAGATTAATGAAACCACATGGCTTAGCTTGGGCTATCTTGTTAAATGCGATACCTCCTCCTCCTTCTGGTGAAATAATGATCAGGTAATATGAATACTAATGAGTAATAACTTCAGTTAGTACTTTAATTATAAGTACATATAAGAAGCAACTATCAACAGTGTATATGATAAGGTTAAGTGATAGTTTTATTTGCTTGTTTATTTACGATTTTGTCCTTACTATCATTAATGTGTCCTTGTTATCAGGATTAATAACGGATGTCAAACAAATTTTAACACTTATGTACATGAGATATTTTTGACAATATTAATCAAAATCCTCATCAAATATTTCTTACGTATACAAAAATGCTGTATAGATTCATTTCGAGCAATCTACTACGAAAAATGTAATCTATATAGAAGCTTTATATTAAGGTCTTGTCCAACAATTGAATTCTTTGTTACAGTGTCAACGGACACAGAAATTTTTATAATGAGTTAAAGGCAAAGTTGTCTATGGACCCCCGTGATGTCATTGGTGATGACCCCTTGTCGCAAAGTGAGAAGGTAAAGTTAAAATCATGTTTGTATGTCATGTATGCGCATAATAATCTTAATGAATTTAACAAGAGGAGTGGTGATAAACATAATGGAAATACTAGAAACAGGCATAAACAAGACATTCCAATTCATAAACTTTGCAGAGTAAGCAATTCCTTTCAGGTCCCAGAAAGAGTAGAAATACTGTCAATTAATTCATTTAAAAAGTTGTCACTTGCTAAGGTATGTTGGTGTGGTAAAGTATATTATAAAATAATAGAGTTCATAACAGATACCACACCGTGGGAGTGAGTTCCCAGGCTAATTTGGTAATTATTTATTTATTGTTTAATTATGTAAATGTAATAGATGACAGACCTGCTTATTTTGTTTCGCCGATTCTTCTCAGAAAGATGCTAGGGTTTAACGAGTGATAGATATATTTGCTTCCATCTAACAAAATAATTTTATAATTCTATTTTGAATATAAACAATTTAATTTCAATTACAACTATATTATTTCATATTACCTGGTACCCGTACTTAAAAAGAGTTGAATTCAACAACAACAAAAACATCATCATCACGCCAGTTCCCTAACGGGTTAGGCAGAGAGAACGAAGCGCCACATGTCACGATCCTTACATACCTGCCTTGCCTCCTCCGCTTCCATAACTCTCTTCATACAAGCACGCCTGTTGCGAAGACTCCGAATACCACGTTTGGACAGTACCCGACCAGTTTGGTCGTGGTATGTTAGTCTGGGTCTTCCCCGGTACCTACATCCTTCCACATTCGCATTGTATATTTGTGTCGTTAACCTTACATCCATCATTCTTTCTACATGTCCGAACTATCGGAGCACTCATTTTAACACCGATACTTTCGTTCATTCAACCTCTTTCACTTCTTTGTTACGAACGCTGTCGGCAAGGGTTACGCCACATATTTTTCGCAACGACCTCATCTCGACCGCGTTAATTCTAATTTCATGCCTTTTATACCCAACTCTCAACTCCATAAAGTAACGTTGGGACTGTGTTAGTCCCAAGATAGTTCCGGAGATTATCGTGTACAAACTTACAAACAGTCAATATTGTTCTTAATTTTTTTCTCATTTACTGTTTCTATATCACCCTAATATATTTATTTGAAAAAAACTTAAACAGTACAAACAGTGTGTATATACATTAAGGTACTACTTTTACTGTTTTATTTTATGTATAATTTATTATCTATGGTTCAATACTATTAGTATACAGGCACTGAGCTCCTATTGGAAAACATGAGAATTACATTTCATAGATACATAAAGTTATTGTTTCTCAGAACATTGTGTTGAGAATGGGCTCTTATTTAAAATGAAGCTTCCTATATATTTCAATGTGAGTAATATTAGAAAGGTCCATTTCCTCAAAGTTACGTTAACATGTGGTCTTTGTTGCTGCCCCTTGTGCTGCTCTAAGGCAATTCAAGACAACATTCATACTGTCTGCCTACTTCTCCGCACACTTTGGCTGCATATGAAAGTAGCCTCATTGTCAGTAACAAGAATATAAAAATAGAATAAGAATTGTTTACAAGAATGAAAAAATTAAAGCAAAAAACGTTTTATAATAATAATAATATCTGGATTTATCACACCTAGCCTAGCCCTAGCAGACTTGTGTGAAGAACTTAAGAACTTTTATATATTTAAGATTTCTATTATAGAAACATATATATAATCCATGACCTAGGCGGGATTTAAACCCGCTATCTCTGGCGTAATACGCGGTTCGACAAAACTGTTTTGTCGAAGTTTCTTTTTTACGTGTATAAAACCAGTGCCAGGAACTCCTGCTCTTTTATAGCAAAACAATAGTTTTTTTACACAGCTATCACTATTTAATAAGGATATAAACATAATATTTAATTAATAAAAGACACAAGTTAACTAAAAAATGAGTGAAAATGAATAGAAGAAATATAAAAAATAAGTAAGAATAGCAAAATGGCCTGGTTCCTGGTCCCAATAGACCTAACCACAGGAGAATGCTAACATTCCTTGCTTGTGCCTCTCTATTATATATTAAAAAAGGAGATGGCCCATTCCGGGAAGAATTTTCCACGTGCCTATGTACTGGGCTTACCTACAGATAAACATTGGGGATGGAGTTGACATTGAGAAGTGTAAGCCGCAAGGTGAAACATAAGTGGAATTTCTATGGAAATCCATAGAAATCCTCATAAACTACTACATTGTCTAAAATAAAACTCCTATAGATCACGACGTTGATCTATAGGAGTTTTATAAGTACTAATAAGTACAAAATAGTTTGCAATATTTGAATGTATTGTCACTTCTTGATGGAAATTCATGTTAACACTTGAATAAATAAATAAATTTATATATTTTTTCCACAAATAATTTATTTTTGACTTTACATTTACTACCAGTTTCGACTTATCATCAGGTAAACCTTTATTCAAGTGTCCACTTTTTAAAATTACCATTTTGCACAATGGACATATTTATTTTATTATTACTTTAAGTTTCATGTTTGGCTATATGTTTATTATTATTATTACCTATGATATGTATATCTTACTTCACATCGAGTGTGAGATGGTCAAACTGCTCCGTATGATCAATAGTTTATGTTAAATATATTTCTTATATTATCACAATTAACATTATCAATACTTATTACAGAGTGCGTGGAAACAGCATTTTTGTGACAATGAGCTAAAAGCATTAATTCTTCAAGATGTTGTTAGAACATACCCCGATGAAGCATATTTTCGTGACAAGGACGTACAAGACATGATGGTACGTAGTGTTACGACGTGTGCACCATCGCGCTTATAAATAACTTGTATATTAATTATTGTTTAACATAGTTGAATATTTATTGGCGAAAAACACGACCAGACGAGAAGTGCTACGTATGAATGTAAAATGCTTTAAACGTTACATTGAAGACAATGTTTCCCTAGAGAATGTGATACCCTGAGACTTCGTCCGTTTGTAGGTGCGTGTGCTGTTCTTCTGGGCGAGGACTCACCCGTGCCCGGGCTACAGGCAGGGCATGCACGAAGTACTGGCACCGCTGCTGTTCGAACTGCACTTGGATAGGGTCCACGCTCCGACCGTAATAAGGTAACAAAAGAATAGTAAAGTTTGTATGAAAATACGTTCAGACATTTTCACGTTTTACTTGACCTCCCATCGTGTGGAAATGTTGTAGAAATCTTGCCTGTGCAAAACATCTAAAACGGTTGGTACGCGTTCTGTTATAGGTTTTAAGGATCCCCAACCTGTATTAGAATGTATTCCATGTACTGACTTACGACTCTCTTTAGCTGTAGGTATTACATGTGTATATTGAATGTTGTTTATTTTTCAGTGCTACGCTTCGAGAATTCTTGGATGAGCGATATTTGGAGCATGATAGCTAGTAAGTAATTACACAACAGAAAAGAGTATTCAATATACTGTAAATAGTGACTACGTACATTATTTATTTAATTGCTATCCGTAACAAAACTGGACAGTGAACGACTCCGTTGGAAATCATATGTGCCTTTGACTTTCCGTCAACAAGGGATAATAAAAGTTTGCTAACCTACTATGAATTATTGTCTATACTTTTTATGTATAACAATCGTTCCTCTCGGTTACTGGATATTCTTGTGGGGATGATTTCGTGAAAGGCGACGGAAATGTATTGCCGGAAACCGGGGCAACACGCGATTTGAATACGATATTCGAAAAAATATTTTAGTCCGGATCTTTGCCATACTCTTAAAGTTACTTTTTGTTTCTGTTATATTATTTAAAAATATCCTCGATTAAAAATAAATTGGCCTCTTCTGTATTTCATATAAATTGATAAATATCAATATTTTAGGACAACAACGAGTAAACGTTACATATCATATGCGACTATTCTAAGGCTCGCTCGTTCTTTAAGTGATACTTCTTCATCTGTTTATTACTATGTTTTTCTGTAGTTGAAGTTTAACTTCCATTATATATCCCAGGATGCTTTCTTACCGTTTTGCAGACATCTAAAACAGTGGCTTTAGATGTCATTGTTTAAGATATTAAACAACATTTGTACCAGCGGACAAGTTAACAGCTGCGAAACATCTTATTGGGGCAGCTTAACCTATTAGATGAGTAGTATTTTGCAGCCAAAACATATTTCCGTGTCTGATGACAGTATGCTGCTCAGTGCGGTTATGAAGGGCTTGCAGCGGTTCTACACTACCGGCGACGTGGTGCCTACGTCCACTGGCCGCCTGCCCACCTCCAAAACTGTGCACGTATGTTCATCACAGTTCGCAAGATAACAGCTTTATTACACGTGGCTTTTAATGTACTTGTGTAAACGCATGTAAGCCACGTGAAGGTACATAAGTACCTAGAAAGCCACTTTCCAGATATGTACTGACTTCCATCTTTACAAGTTACAACTGTGTTATAGTTACACATTGGTACCTACTTACAACGCTATTAAAAATAATTGGCTTTTATAATTAAACTACATTTATTATATAAACAGAATAAAAAAAAATTAAAGTAAATGTAACGAACATTAGTTTACGTGAAATGTTCAAAATTAAGAAATATATTTTTATCTTCCAATGTGGCATATTGTTATTTCATATATATTTTTAATTAATAATAAACATGATACTGGTGTTACAAAAATATATTACTGATGAAAAATTTACGATTACTCGTCAAAAATATTTTAAATCTGATATGGTTAGCGGCAGTGTAAACCCACCTTCATTCCCGTAAGTAACTTTCACGTGTTCTGTCATCATTAGCCAAGACTACGAAAATATAAAAACACACAAAAATGCCACAGTATCACACTGACTATGATTTTTGACAAATTTGCAATGCTTTGCCGGTCACACCTGTTACGTTTAATGCATTCATTCGTGTAGCATTTGACCTTGTTTGTGTATTTAATTTTAAAAAATTAAACGGACTGCTTAAATTGTTACGTTACTAAAATAAATATTATTTATAGTTTTGTTTTATTATTTTAGAATCAGAACGAGGTAGTAAAATATTTACAAAGAATTAAAGAAGACTACTTGATGAAGTTGGATCCCGAGCTGGCGACACACCTGGATGAATGTGGGATATCAATGGAGCTTTTCGGGATGTATGTGTTATTTTGCTTACATATACAATATCTATAATTAGTGATAGAGTAGAGTAGCAAGAGGAAGTAAATTTACAATACTACATTTGCGGGAAATACGTAGTGCATCTCCCAGGAGAATGGGTCGGTCTCGAGTTCAACCCCAAACCTAGTCTCGTCGCCGGACGACCACTCATAGCAGTCCGGTGAAGCTGTTTTCTCACTTGGCTTCTCCTTACTTCGACATGTAAATTCAGTTCAAAAAGATTTTTTAAAATCACAGAATAATCATTGGTAACTTATACCTATTACTAGTAATAAAATGAGAGCATACAATCTTTTCAGGGCATAAAAAAATTTGTAAGAGTGCCGTGCTGCATTGAGCAGCGGAATTGAGGTGGGACTACTGGTGATGTACTTCTCGATCACTTGATACCGGCGTAAAATGACACTGGTGTTGCGTTTCGTGCGGTTTGTTAGTAGCTGGTGGCCCATTGTGAGAGGGGGGGAGATCTGGCAAGGCAACTCATCTGCGTAACAATCATGGGAATGTCCGTGGGCGTCGGTAGTCATTAGTCAGAGTATAGTTGTGTTAGCCCAACAATTTTTAGAACGTCACTGTCCATAGATCATACAGGGAGACTGTAGTGTAATTTACTTTAAGCGCATTATACTTCATCATCATCAACCGGACGACGTCCACTGGTGGACATAGGGCCTCCCCCACAGACGGTTATCGGTTCTGCGAGCAACAAGGTCTACCCATTGCCACTTCAGCTATGTCGCTAGCCAACCACTATGAGCTATGTCGGTTATCCTGGTCCTCTTGCGGATTTTCTAATTTCGGACAATATCTCGCAGAGAAATACCCAGCATAGCTCGCTGTGTGACTCTGAGCCTGTTTAAGAGGCCCGCATACTTATGATGAATGAGCTATCACTGTTTCGCTTTGAGCATATAGACCAAATGAGACAAAGTAACGGCGTCGTGTTACTAGAGACGCTTAGATTTTGACTTTAAGTATACTGTCATCGGCCGTGGCATTATTTTCGCTTTCAAGAATTAGGTGTCGTTTAAATTTTAGCACAAGTTTAAAAACAATTAAAACGAGCAACACATAAATTGAAATGTACAACGTGGTGTTCTGTGTAGTTCTTCATGTAGTATGTAAAGTTTTTTAGAGGATTGTTAATGTCAACGAAGTTGCTTTATATAAGGTGCTTGAACAGGTTGCTAATTAAAACACTTATTAAGTTTATGAATAATAATAAACTATTAGATAAAATGCGTTTCATTGTTGTTTCACTGCTTAAATTTCAAGTGAGTGACTATACTATATTATATATATTTCATTACTTAACTATAAAATAGCAACGAAAATCGCATTTATGTCAAAATATTACTATTTCAAACGTTGCGTTATATTCAACCTGGACGAAAAAGTTAGCGTAAACGATACATGACTCACATTCACAGAGTTTGTTGTTGAACTATCTGCTAGAGATGCTTATAAATACTCCATAAATTTTCGGTAGACTAAACGCAAACGCATTAGTAAAACAGTTGCAAGAACTTCCCCTCGAAATGCTGATGTTCGAGCCAGTTTCCTAAGTGCCACTTGGGAAACGCGCCACATACGATCCTTACATACTTTTTACATACTTTCTTTCTTATTTTGAACAATATAAGAATGCTATGAATATAAAAATATTATGATATTTGTAGTCGGTGGCTACGGCTGCTCTTTGGCCGGGAGTTTCCCCGGGAGGACATACCGCAGTTATGGGGGTTCCTGTTTGCGGACGGGCCAATGTTGCCCAACGTACACTATTTTATAATGGCCATGTTAATATCTATCAGAAATTCACGTGAGTATGAAATGTCAGCTAAATATATTTTATCCACAGTACAGACATAATGACGGGATTACAGCTTGTTGGTAATAGGTGAACTCTTAAGTGAATGGTACCTAAATTAGTGATTACGACAGTAAAGAGGGGAAGGAGTAAAGGACATGACAGACATTCTAGATAAGAACTTTTAAATGGGTAGAGAAGAATAAGACTTCAAAAACAGAAATTATATATATAATGGACTATCCATCTTTTTCAAATTTTATTATTTTCCTAGTAATCGATATTTTACCCCTTCCTGTTGAACGAAGTTAAAAGAAGGACTGTCCAAAATTGTATGGAGCGTTGAACTGATTTAGGGATTGCTACTGGTATTATTTTCAATCCGACCAGATATTGCCGTATGTCAATACGCCAATATCTGTAAATTCGGATTCAACTCCCATTAGACTGTGTCCATTTACTTCATTTTAAATATACTTGATAAACAGCCATCGTTTTGGCGCAGGCGGCTAAAAATAAAGTATTGTACAATGTATATCAGTGATGGAAGCGGACACGGGTGGCGCGCTCTCGGTGCTGATGCGTCCGTCATTAGTGCCAGCGGCACACGTACGCGCGCTCGCGCTACACCTATCCGCGCCGCGCACGCACCCCGCCCCGCCGCCGCCGGCCCCGCCTCCTAGAGACCTGTGAGTATTTATCGAAACTGCGGACGTCATTCGTGAGTATTTTAGTGATGATGCCAGTAGACTTCAATGTTATTGTTATAAACATTTTGAACAAGAAATTGAAACTTTCTGTTAGAGCTTTGACGATTTGTATCAATACGCGTTTTTAAAAGTGAAAATTCGTGTCAATATTATAGGAAACAAGAACCAATATCGATGTCGTCCAGCATGACTTTCAGCACGTCACGCGCTGAGGAGGATGGTGTAGAATGGTCTGGATCTGAAGGCGGCGGAGACGGGAGTGAGGGCGTGGCGGAGGGCGGGGATGTGGCGCGAGCGCTTGGAGCACTAGCGTTGCTGCGGGCGCGCCTGCCACCAGCCGCGCGAGCGTTGCGCCGTGCCCTGCCACGCGTCCCGCCCGCCGCGCAGCAACCGCTGAACCAGATACTGCAGGTAGCTCATACAACAGCGCGTCTGCCACTCACCGCGCACCGGCCGCTATGCCAGATACCTACTGTACCTAGCTCATATAGCAGCGCGTCTCCCGTTCGACGCGCACCAGCCGGTAAACCAAATACCTACTGTACTTAGCTCATATAGCTGAGAGATTTCTGAAAATGCTCGTGCCGCGCAGCTGCCGCTGCACCAGATATTGAAGGAGCGTAGAGCAGCGTGTTGTGTCCCCCTACTACAGCTCAGCACCCGCTGCACGAGATATTCAAGGTAGCTCATACACTAGCGCGTTGTGCCTCCCTACCACCGCACAACACCTGTTGTTCCGGATATTGAATGTAGCTCATACACTAGGGCGCTGTGCCTCCCTACCACCGCGCACCCGTTGTCCCAGGTTCTGCAGGTATCTCATACAGGAGTCTACCTGCCTCCAAAATATCATGGCAAACACCAATGATAACATAACTAAGGCTGATTTTAGTCTCACGCTCACCGTCAGCGCTCATAGCTCAGCGCGTTGTTTTCCAGCGTGGCTCATTTTAGTATCGTACTGACCGCCTTACCGTACAGACGACGACAAAATGCGGAGTGTATTAATTATTGCTGCTATGTACTATGTATCCCAAAAAAATAAAAACTTGTGACGACGAAGATTCCATGTTCATCCATTGATTGAGCAGAGAGCCGTTGCAGGAGAGTTTGTTGTTATATGGCACTTTGAGGGCTGACGAAAGTAAATTCTTTAATTACTTTCGAATGTCAACTAGAACTTTTGACGAAATTCTGGCAAAGATACAGGATGTACTGGTGTCCATTGCAGCTTACGAATCGTGCCTATACCACCGATTGAACGACTAATGGTGACTTTAAGGTAAGAAAAAACATATTTACTCGTTTTATAATTATGTGTAATCGTGGCAAAATATAGGTAAGAAAACAACATAGGTATTTATTATTGTTATGTTTCATATTATACGTAAGACAAAAAAAATAACATAAATGACATATTATTAGTAATTAAACATAACACTTCGCGATTCGCCATGACCGTACGCGCTGACGACGTCCGCTCCGCGTGATACTAAAACGCTCACTGAACGCAGAGGCGCTCGTGCGATCGTCAGGTACGCGGGTCCGACGCGCGACGCGTACGGACGCGTAGCCATCAGCGCTGACGGTGCGCGTGCCGTCGGCGTGAGACTAAAATCAGCCTAACTAGTCATACTCGTAATCGAACGTCGGAAGACACGATATACAAACACCACAAAAGACCACCAGAATTTTGAAACGCACGAAAAGCGTATTACTTTCCGTGATGAACCTTACCTCTTCCCATGGTGGAGGGGTCGCCCTTGAGTGTCAGCTAGAAACGCTTAATGGATTTTCCACTGCATAATGAAAACACCGCATTATCTCAACAGCAAATGTGACGCCTACACAAACCAACGTAGCATCTAGGCGATAAATCAACTAGAGTAGCGCCATAGATCTTTATCTAAAACAACCACTTCACTAACACTAATCACATTGTTACAAAAGTCACTGACTGATGGCAGATAAATAATAGCTAAGTTAGGTTCTGCCCTTAACCATTTCTTCATGTATAATAAAGGGGAGCAAACGAGCATTTGGGGCCTTTTAATATCTTCCTATGTCCATAGACATCGCCATGTTTGCTCTCCTCCCCACCAGTGGGCGAAAGGCTACTCACAAACAGGAAAGCAGGCAGTCGAGGGGTCACTACGCCTCACATAATGTTACACTATGTTATAAATGCTAAAGTTTGAATGTTTGAATAAATGTATGTTTGTTACCCAGTCACGCCAAAACTACGGAACGGATATTGATGAAATTTGGCAATGTTGTAGCTAGCTATTATTCTCATACATAATCAAAACAATACTGCTATATATATAGATACACAAATTTTTGTCCGTGGGTTTGTCTCTACTCTACGTGGACGGATTCGCGTGCAACAGCTAGTATTTAATATGTACAGCAGAAATGAGGCTGCTTAGACATTAAGGATAGAACTGATTTATTTTTAGTTGGCAGCGCTGCTCGAGTGTCGTAATCACTCGCTAATTGACGTGGAGACGGCGCTCGAGGCGGCCGAGAACCAGAGCACGGACGCGATCGGACGCCGGGTCATCGTCCCCGTGATGAACAGCAAACCACGCGACAAAGTGCGGACAAGCAGACCGGTACAAATGAAAAAAGTGAGAGAAGTGCCGTTAAAACTATTCCAACAAACAGAATGCAAGAGCGCTAGTGATTTACCGTTTTTAGACCCGCTTCGGCTCAGGACCGAGTGACAGTCTAAAATTAGTTATGTACACGCATTAAGTTTTTCATCTATATCACTTTATGATACAATGTTATGTAGTGATTATATAGAACAAAGTATTTTATTCATTTTTCCGAATTCTTTCTAATGCTCTTTTTATTCCTTTATTGCTGATGTGTTAAGATACATGAAAGACAATTGTAGATCTTACATTTAGGTATAATAAAGCATTTATAGTGAATTGTTATTTGTACGTAAAGAATAGATAATGTATGTGTTATATTAAAATGAACTGTGATAAAAGTGGGACTTTGGTTTTGCTCATAAATGTAGAATCTTTTTGTTTTGTATTAATTCACTGCCTCTGCCTATGCTAATTGTAGTGAATGTTACACAGAAGATATTATATTTTATCGGCCTAGTATGGATAAGCTCCCCCGCCATGGTTTAAGCCTTGTCGTGGAGGTGGGGCTCAGTAGCCTGGGTTGATTCAAGACACCTGGGGCGAAGCTAATTTAACCGAGGAGGTGTATGCTCTTTGAAGAAGCATACACCTTCTCGGTTAAATATATATCGGTCTTATAAGAAGAGGGGACTAAAGAGCAAAAAAATTGAGGCGGCACTATTGCGCACGGGGCTAGGAGCGAGGATGGGAACCTGGCCCTATTGCACTATCCCCACTGTTGGTGGGGTTGTCCTGTGGTGCGGGACAAACCCATTTGTGGAGGTGGCGTCGGTCCCTTAGGGGGCTGACTAGCCGTCGAGGTGCCCTGATGAATTGCTATTCCGGGGCACCTCAACAAAGGTGGTGGCACTCGCGGTGGTTTTTATGGGTACTCGGCACCATAATGTGCCGCGAGCCCCACACACCACTGGACCACACCCAGAGTGAAGGCGTGTAAATGTGTTTCACCGCGTCAACAAAAAAAAAGTATGGATAAGCTTAACAAGTGTCCCCTCCATGATCCAAGACTTGTCGTGGCAGTAATAGGCTGAGCCTGAGGTGAGCCCAGATACCTTGCGCGAAGCCAATTAAACCGAAAGGGCCACTTTTTGTACCATTTATAAGAAGAGGGCACTAAAGAGCAGGGAGGAGACGTTATTTTAATCCTCTTATAAGAAAAAGGGACAAAAGCGTAAGAGGAGCAGGCGCTTCTACGCAAGGGGCGAGGATGTGAACCTCACCCCATTGCACTATCACAAAGTTCTCAGTGTTGTCCTGCGATGCAAGACAACCCTGTCCGTAGAGGTGGTGTCGGTCCCTTAGGGCATTGACTAGTAGTCGAGGTGCCCTGACGAATGATGTTCCGAGGCACCTCACACATGGCGACATTAATGGCCTTCGTGGTGATTTTAGTGGGTATTCGAAAATAGTCGTGGCGCTGGGGTTCAGTAGCCTGAGGTGAGCCCAGATAACTTGCGTGAAGCCATTAAGCCGAAAGGGCTTCTCTTTGTACCCTTTATAAGAAGAGGGGACTAAAGAGCAGGAGGAGAAGTTACTTTAACCCTCTTATAAGGAAAGGGGACACAAGCCCAAGAGGAGCAGGTGCTTTTGAGCAAGGGGCGAGGATGTGAACTTCACCCCATTGCACTATCACAAAGTTCTCAGTTTTGTCCTGCGATGCAAGACAACCCCGTCCGTAGAGGTAGTGTCGGTCCCTTAGGGCATTGACTTGTAGTCGAGGTGCCCTGACGAATGATGTTCCGAGGCACCTCACACATGGCGGCATTGATGGCCTTCGTGGTGATTTTAGTGGGTATTCGGAAATTTAAGGAGCCGCGGACACTCCACTGGACCCCACCCAGGGCTGGTACTGGCGAGTTTCCCCGCGTCACCTAAAAAAAAGGTAATAGTTGTCCCCACTACGGTCTAAGCTTATTCGTGGCGGTGGGACTCATCAGCCCAAGTTGGTCCCAGACATGTTGACCTAAAACAATTTTAGCTTTCCACGGTGTTTTGTAACCTGTACAGGAAACCACAGAGTGTATTCGGCGCGCTATTCTGATTCCAATTACGTAACTTGCGGATAGAGGTCGCTGGAGGAGTTTGTGGTTCGATTCTCGAGCGCTATGTTCAATAGAGCAGACAATGGATCGCATGCTCGGCGACCGTAGCCTTCGCAGATCATCTGCGAAGATGACCAGGAGCAGTGGCCGCCCATGGGCCCTTGTACCAGGTACTACTACTACTACTACTCCTGGTCATCTTCGCAGATGATCTGTGAGGTTTACGGGCACCGAGGTGAACCTCATAACCCCGTCTCCCGTCAGGTGGTCGCGCGTGCAGCGGGGCCAGGTTGCGTAGATGAGCATGCGGTCCTATTGAACAGCGCTCGACAATCGAACCACAAACTCCTCCAGCGACTATCCGCAAGTCAGGCGCGATCACGTCGTTACGGACGTAGCGACCGGCTCCCGTGATGTCAGTATAAGGGGCATAGGCAGTTATAACGGTGACTGCAGTGACCGTCTAGTAGCTTAGAGAAATACATTTCCTCTCTCTTTAGACTTAAACGGCCGCATATTAGGCTGGCTTCCCTTCTCTATCTATATAATCTCTATAGCAGTTACAAACTATCAACGTATAAGCAGCATGGTCTATGCTCTTAACCTGCTCTAATGGGAACAAAAAACTTAAAAAAAATGGCATCTGTCAGTTAATTGTTAAACATCAACAGTGAAGTCAGATATATTATATTTGATTTTATTTATTTTACTTACCAAATTTTCTATTGCCTGAAGTCAATATGGAAATATATCTATAGTAATTGACTGTATTTTTATGCACTGATTGATTACTTAAAGTGACGTCAATTTTTTCCAACCAACATTGATATTATTTTATTGATTTAACTTGTACTTATATAAAACTATTTTTAAAATGTCCGAGTCCAGTAATGAAAACCCTCTTGATATTGATGGTAACAATTTTAATTCGGAGCACTATTTAGAATGTTTGATGAAATGTGCCACACTTAGACAAGTAATGGATAAAGAAGCAGAAGTAATTACACAAAGTCAATTTCTTCAATCCGAAATGCAAACATTAGTTTATGAGAATTATAATAAATTTATTTCAGCCACTGAAACTGTTCGCAAGATGCGTTCAGATTTTCAAGTAATGCAAGAGGAAATGAATAAACTTAGCGAAAATATTGACAACATAACAAACTTTAGTTCACAAATATCTGAAAATCTTAAAGAAAGTGGCAATTCAGTCAATAGATTGTGCAACACACGTCAACTGTTGGATAAGCTGCAGTTTTTGTTTCTACTGCCCACACAATTAAATAAGGCTATTGAAGAATGTCGTTATATAGATGCTGTACATGATTACACACATGCGCAAAGAGTTCTTCAAAAATATGGCAGCCAACCATCCTTTCAGAGTATACAAACGGAGTGCTTAGAAATCATTTGTGAATTAAAGAAAACATTACGAGAAAGGCTACTATCACCAGACACTTCTGCTTCTGATCTTGCAGAGAGTGTAAGCTTATTGAGGCAGTTGCAGGAAACTGATTCTTCTCTTCAAGATATATTTCTCAGCTGTGCTGGTAGTAGATTAGATCAACATTTGAAAAGATTGGGCAGCTTTGTTGAAAGCACTGATATATTGGAATGGGTAGAAAAATGTAATAACACATTACTTGCAGATTTAGGAATTGTCATCTCATGTTACGATGAAATGTTTCAAGACAAGGAAAATGCCAACCTTCCAGAATTTGCAGACAAAGTCATGACTCAAGTATTTTACTTATTTGAGGAAGTTGTTAAGAGACCTGAAAATATTGGGACTGATTTGTTAATCCGTGGTCTAGATAAATTTTTTAGAAAATTACAAGCCATGTCAGAAATAATATCTAGTGATACAGTATCAATGAATGCACAAGAGATAGTTATGAAATGTATAAATCATAAAGCCACAGTTATACAACTTACAATTTATGCTCAATTTAAGGAAAACCTCATGAGAATAAGACAAACTCTAGCCAGCAAGGGCACAGAAAGTGCAGATTTAAAGGACATATTGAATTCATTACAGATATACTTAATGCAAAAAATACAAGCGTCACTACTAGACTTTATGGCATTTTTACAAACTAATTTGTCCTTTGGCCTTAAAATGTGGTGTGCCAAAGCTGTAGCAGATGCGTGTTGGGGTGTTATATCAGAAACAATGATTAATCTGTCTATCATGGTGAAAAGTATGTCAACCTTACAGCCTTCAAATAATATTCCTTTTGAACTGCTACTAGTGTTAGCAAAATTATGTCTAGAAATGCAGGAGAATGGAGTTAATACATTGCATACTCATCTTTTGAAATTACTAGAAGAAGCAGTGCCTGGATTTCGACTGGAAAATAAAGACACTAATGCAGTATTGGTTCATTTATCAACTGCAGCTCAGTCAGCATTAGATTCTGAAGTAGTTTACATTGGTCAAACTGCTGCTCAAATGTTGAGAGTTTCAGTTTTAGCAAGAGATTGGTTAAGAGCCCCAGAGCCGCGAGGACCAAGAGCAGTGTGTCGAAGAGTGGTTGAAACACTAGCCAGTGCTGATAGTGCAGCATCTCAATTATTTCCAACAAATATAAAACCATCTAGTGATTCCAGTCGTCGAACAATATGGTCCAGGGCTCCATCATCATTTTCACCCCTAAACAGAATATTTTCTGAAAGAATTGAAGTCTTTAGTCCGGCTTGTGCTGATAGAGCTGCTTTGTCTAATGGTGCTTTAAAAGTAGCTCTCAAAGCTTTAGTCGAATGTGTGAGATTGCGTACATTCAGTCGTCATGGTTTACAACAACTACAAGTGGATGTGCATTTCTTACAGCAGAGATTATCATGCATGGGCAATGACGAACGTCTTTTAAATGCACTGTTAGAAGATGCTTTAGCTTCAGCTCAATTAAGATGTGTTGATCCACAGTTGATGGAACCCAGTATTGTAGATATTATTTGTGAACGAGGATAAATAATTATTGACTGTACAATTAGTAGTAAAATTGTTTATATCAATGTACCATTTATTTTAAATTAATAGCAATGATTAAAATGTATTCCAAGTCTTACATATGAGGATTATTTTGTACCAAGTCATCAAAAAAAAAGTTTTATTTCACGAATTGCATCCCACCATCATGGTTATCAGCCTTTATCAGTACTTTGTTATGGCTTAATGACTCCCTCCATTCCCAACTCCCAACATGATAACAAACCCCCCTTTTGAGGCAGGTATAATGTGATTATGTAGGTAGGTAGGTTTTGATTCACTTTCGGGGAATATTCGATCATGCACAGGTTTCAGATACCACATTGCAATGAACAGGTAATAGTCACGTTAAAAACTTGTTATTTAATTATTTTGTATTTGTATTGTCACAGCAAGAAGTATCTATGTTATATCAGCAGACCATGCAGATATTCACTAAAACCTTACATCTAAATACACTGTGATAGTGTACAATATACATTTCTCTTAACCTTACATTTTATTTGCAATTTTAGGCGGTGATTCTACTACATCTTCCGCTGCAAATTTCGTAGAACAACCTTACCGAAAACCATCAGTACATGCAGGTAATACTTCGTAATTCTGAATGCAATTGCCTCTGTGATAAGAAGTTGAATTGTGGCCTGCAGGGAGAGCTCAGTTTTGGTGGGATACTAGATGTGTAAGATTCCCTTAGCTTAGGTAGGTAAAGGAATATGTTTTAAATACTAATTACAATACTAATATTATGATGCTGGGCATGATTTGTTGCTAATTTTTCTATACATATATTTTCCAATAGGACTGGCAATTTTTATGTAATAATAACCTAATTAATTACTAAGAGCATGCAATGTTTTGTTGCTTCATTAGACAATAAAGATAGAATTTTGTAGATACTAGTCATGTCTCCGTGATCATGTCTGACTTTCTTTTGGGAATTAATAGGAATCACATGGTTCAAATTGCTAAAATTATGAATCATCTGTCATATCTCTAGGTCCAGAATATGTGTGTGGGGCCTACACTGCAGATTGGGTTCTCAGAAAGATTTTATTGATAAATTTAGCCGTAGATACAACAACTGATATTCATAAATGGATTAACTTTCGAGAATATAAACAAATGTCACACAAAAATTTAACCTACCACTGCAGTTAGGTATTTTGGCACGATATTTGATGAAACTAATTTGTATCTTGAACATAAGGGTAACAAAAGAATATTGAGCAAAAATATCACTGAAATAATTGAAACTAAAGTAAATTTCGAACATATAACATGCCAAGTGCATAGAGACGAAGTAATTAATGCATTTGCTTTCAATTGTGATACAATTGCGTATACAGAACTGTTGCACAGTTATTAATATTTTTTTAAAGGGACAGACATTGTGAATTGATATTCCTGCTACGAATGCAACAAAAAACTTTAGATAAATATAAAAAGAAAATAGATGGTAATGATGTCTAGTATCAAATAACAAAAACTAGAATATAAAACTAGTAAATTGAAGAATAGAACAAATTCTACAGCATCTCCCTAAAGCGCAGAAATTTCAATAAATAATTTATTATGAATAGTTTTGATTTTTAAAATTTATTTCAGATGATTAACAATCATGTTAGGCGATGAGAAAAATATAATAAACGAATTAACAATATCTGAAAAGAGAAGAATAGATGACCTACGAAGACTCATGCTACATAAGACTTAATGTATGAAAACAACTCTTCGGGATGTGTCAACAGCAAGCTCGCCACACAATATGAAATTAATATGTAACTTTAACAAATATAGAATTATTATAAAACTTCTATTAGTTTCCTTCATACCTTTTATTTATTATATATCATTATAAACATAATTAGTATGTTCTCTACATACTTAACATGAAAGGTATCATAGTAATCTCACTTTGGCCTATAAATGTAGAAAAAAAAAACATTAAGTTCAAATGTATCCTGATTTCCGGTTAAAGACTTATCGTTATTATGGCGGGATGTGTCTGAATACGTAGTACATAGACTACTGTATCATACTAGAGATAGACTGGCAACTAAGCATTTGTCGGGCAGCGCCCTCTAGTTCTAAAGACACGAACTACCCGGTTGCCAATATAAATAGATATAGGTATATAGCAGTCAGGGATTCATTAATGAAAGAGTAATCAATTAGCTGTTGTGCATGAAATTTGAAAATAATATGCATAAAGCGCATCATGCTTCACCGTGCATATTTTATGCAGATTATTTTCAAATTCAATACACAATAACCATTGGATTATTCTTTTCCTCCCTATAAATGAAATGGTGGTACCTCTTGATCTGGTTTAACAATATAACACACTTATTTTAAATCTTAACTTATTATAATTGTCACATGATCTGGTTAATATGGAAGAACTAAGAAGAATAAAAAACAAATACCAATATCTAAAGTACATATTCCTTATTATGTAAATTAACATTATTTGCGTTATCTAAACAATAATTTAGTAACTCTGCACCCGGGCACACAACACTGTTTCCGAGACATCGTTATTTAAACACGCGATCACTTTATATGCTAATAATATGGTCCAGACTCCAATTTTCGGAGGGCCTGACAAGAATATTCCTTTACGGCGAGGAACACAGGAGGGCTCAAGTCGACGTGAACGTTTTACATCCAAGATTTTGAGCAGAGAACTGAACTCGATGTGAAGCAAACAAATCTCGAAAGAAACGAAAGTACAGCAAACAAAAACAGTAAATTGCGCAATAGCAGCCGTTTTTGCACGAAGTGTCAAAATCCAAATTCATATTGTGATGTCATTTGATATTTGTAAATTCTACCAATAATATCTGTTCTGTATTTTGGTAAAATAAAACCAAAATGTGATTTGGGAGTTATAATAGATGCAAAACAAATACTATAAATTCAAATCTATGCAAGTCTAAGTCCGGAGTCAAACAGTCTATAATTAGAAAATGACCGTTACGGATACTATTATATTCCGATATGTTACATCGTCTGTGAACTGGCAATAAGTCCTATCTATTATTTGAAAACTTCAGGAGAGAGAAAATAACTGATTATTTTACAAAAAGTTGTAAAGGAGAATAAATACACTATTCGCTAAGTTAGTCCCTTTATTTAGAATAATATCAAACGTACTCCACTTTAAATTATTGATGGAATATGAAACACTGGACTTAATGTACTTGGGCTTGACTCGACATAGGATTTTTTATTACATGAAAACAGTCCTATGTAACAATTACTACTAAGTTGATCCTTGTAACTAATCATGTAGGATTTATTGTCATTAAAAATAAAATTACAATACAGTGATTAAACCTCAAAAAAATTCTATGGAATAATCAACACGTTCAACTCAAAGATTGCCATTCTTTGTATTGTAAATTATCGTAAAGTTTGTGGCGGTCCCGGGGAATGACGGATTACAATTCTTGGAGGCGTAAGCATTTTAGTACACTTTTCAGTGTACTGAGGCCGGTACGCTGGAACCGAATCTAAAACGCGTAGGACTACTGAGCACGATGAGATCATCATCATCAAAATGTAATTTCACATCTATTATGCCGCCTGGATTTGTAGGCTATGATTATGATAGACATCATAGTCGGGTCATTTTTGCTTCCTCCTGTGCCCTATCCATCAAAAGTTACAAGTTTACAAGCTCACAAGCTACTTGTTAATTAATTTTTTGCGAGTGTTTGTAAGTTCATGAAATAATTTCACAAATACCTGTACATCTTACCCAACGTGAGTCACAGATTAAAAGTAGGTACTTATCTTGTAAATTCATGAATCTGTATGGAAAATTGTTAGAAATCAAAAGTACACATATAAACTACAAGTTACAAGTGATAATTTTTAAAATAAGAATGTGCATTTAGCACTTGTATTTGAAAAAAAATCAATCAACTAAAATTGAATTGTAGAATTTCTATGAAAAAACACAGAATTATGATATACATTTTTTTTTACATATTGGTACATTATATAAGCTTCTTCGGTTATCAAGAGAGACACGGAGGAAAAATAGAAAACACCGATACAATAGTTGTTAATGTTTTATTATTTCTTCTAATGAAACAAAGTGTGTGTACCATTAAATGAGGATGAAAAGTAAAACAAAATGGCCACTCGTTGATATTAATCCAAATCATGTCACACAGTCACTCCGTGATACCGAAAAAACGCTTTAACGGGTTTGTGGTTGGGGGCTTATGACGATGGGTTGTTAAGTGTGTTGACCGTGCGTGCCTGTGCGTTGGTACCCGGCGTGGATATGCTTTTCAGGTTCTCAAGAGCCGCCGCGAAACTGCGATATCTCGTGGACATACCAGATGACGCGCCCTTCGGTTCCCCATTCGGCGACACAGCACTCGCAGCAGAGGTCGAGGCAGGCGGCGTCGTCGAGCATGTCCTCTGGGTGGACAGAGTCGTTGGTGGTACCTTGTTCGCTTTGGTCGAGTATTTTAAGTTACTCGCTACTCAACTATAGTACGAAAGAACAAGGCTTTAATCCGTAGTGGCACAGTTTATTTAAAAGTGAAATCTAGTGTAATTTAGGTGAAATTATGTAAAAAAAGACGCAATCGATAGATGGCACCACTCTGCATACATTGAAACCTTGTGACCGCTGACTATGGGATTGTCACCCCCATGGGAGTGTCTGTTAATAATCAATATATTCTGAACTTTTCTTTCGCACGCTTACCGGATCGCTGTCTCTCTCTCTTTCTCTCTCTCTCTTGCCGTAAGTTGGGAGAGAGATTCTGCCATCCTTCTCGTCTTTGTTCTGAACGCGGACCGGAGAAAATATTATTTCGTGCCGTGTCGGAACTTGGGCGAAGCCAAATCGCTTTTTGCGTACTTATGTGTATGGTTATATATTCAGTGTTCATAAAAGAAGACCAAGGCCACATCATGTCCGGAGTCGCACTGCGCGACATACTCCCCGACCTTTGTGAAGAAAGGTACGGCGAGTAAACATCGGGTCCGACGGGGGACCATCCCTATATCAGACATGCCACGTAAGTCAGACAAGATAATTGTTAGACGTCCCCTATTCCCCTCGCCCGAGGTGTTGGAGGATTTCAAACAGGAGTTAGATACATTACTCCCACAGAAGCGTGCGGCGTCCTCTCCGGAGGAGTGACCCAATAAGGTAGTGGCGCTGGCCGGCTCACCGCCGGTCGCCATCCTCGTCTCCGCCACACCTGCCAACACCAGAACACCTGCTCGACGACGACGACGACGCCGGCCTCGAACTCTGCTGCGACTGCTGTGTCGCCAGATAGGGAAATAGAGGGCGCGTCATCCTGTATGTCCACCGTCGCAACGAGATACCGCAGTTTCGTTGCGACTCTTGAGAGCCCGAAACGCACATCCACGCCGAGGAGCTGAGATTCTACGCGGCATATAGGCCTCTCGCACACTCGTTCGACCTCACCGATGACCATCACTTGATGGCGGGGAGCAGGTGTTGTTTGCTGGTGACCAGAACTCCAAGCACACCGCTTGGGGATCAACCACTATCAACCGCACCGGCGCCAAACTGCAGACGCATTCGGAGTGGCGGGACTACATGGTGCAGGGACCCCCGTGCCCAACCCACGTTCTATCAGAGCCCCTGCGGACATGTTGGACAACGTCATTCACAAAAACCTCCACTTCACACTGGATATGGAGGTGTTGTATGACTTGTACACGCAACATCTATCGGTCCTCATTACGCTACACTAGACGGCGGTCGAGAGGTAACGGGAATAGACCAGGGAAAGCGTGGATTGGCAGGTCTCTAGAGACCATATGGCCGATTTCACTATCGACGGGCAGCTTGAAACCGCGGAGGAGGTGGAAGCTGCGGCTTGTTGTCTCACGGATAAACTCCGCGAGGCATAGACTGCGGCGACCACCACCGTACCGGTCAAATCGCGCCATCGCGGTGACCTCCCCGCTGACCTCCTGTCTGATCTGATAAAGAAAAGGCAGTTGAGGGGGTTCCGGGCCCAGATCCGCTGCCCACTGACCAAGGCCGATCTGAATCGACTTGCTGAGGATGTCTCTGTAAAGGCGAAGGACTGTCAGGGGGGGCCAGCTGGAAGCAAACCATCACTCAAGCTGGCGCGTATGACCATCCCTTCATGCCCTGAACATGCCCAACTCACCAGGTCGAAGACTACGATCAGTCCACTCACCGGCACATACGGCCAACGCCATTACAACGCTCAGATACGAACAGACATGCATGTCAGCCACCTACAAACATAGTTTACACCACAGCCAGCAGCACCAGTCGCCATCGAGCATAACAAGTATGTAGAAGGCCGCGTCCAGAATCTCCTCTCGAGCTCGCCTCCGAAGCTGAGCGGGGAAAACTTTATCTCCGCCGCTGAGGTGCGGAATGTCGCCCTTCGCTTTTCGAGGCGCAAAGGAACAGGTCCCGACAAAATCCCTCCCACAGCACTGGTGATGATGACGGGGCGCACAGCCGTGGCTCTCACCAGGATAGCTAACGGCGTTCTTCACACGTCCCACTTTCCGGATATCTGGAAGAAGGGAGAATCGTCGTCCTCCCAAAGCCGGACAAGTCCCGGAACCTACCCGGAAGCTACCGGCGGATCACGCTACTGTCGCATGTAGCCAAGTTGTTTGAGCGGCTATTGCTCCGGACCTTTACATCCCAATAAGGACGAGCAGTTTGGTTTCCGAAGCGGTCACTTGACCACACTGCAGCTGGCGCGGGTGCTCCACCACTTGGCCATGGAGATGAACAAGGGGAGACACACGGTGGGAGCCTTTCTCTATATGGAGAAGGCCTTCGACCGGGTGAGACACCCGGGCCTTCTGGTCAAGTTGGTGGACGCCGAGTGCCGCAGAGCACTTGCCAGTCCCCTTGTCTTTGCGCAGCGTATACCAACGACATTCCAACGCTCAACAACCCCTCGGGAGAGGGCGAAACGGAAGTCTTGCTCGAGCTGTTCGCCGACGACAGTGCTTACCTTTCCTCGTCCCAAAAGCCGGAGCTAGCAACTGGGCGAATGCAGCGGCTACTAGATCGATTGCCGTAGTGGTTTGGCAAATGGAGGATGTCTGTCAACGTGGAGAGCAGCATCCCTATTTGTCAGCACGCGGCGCAACATGCTGGAGTGGCTAGAGTAACAGACATTTTAATAAGTAAAAAGAATATAATAATACTTGTAACTGAGAATGGAAGTGAAAGCATTTGGCGGGAACTTCTAAAAAGGCGGCAAACTTCTGCTTTTATTAATAACGACTGTTGACAATTGGCTGGCCAATTGTAAATTATTATTAATTTATTGTTTTGTTGACGCGGGAAACGCATTTACGTGTCTTCACCGGCCCTGGGCGGGGTCCAGTAGCGTGTGGGGCTCGCGGCACATGATAGTGCCGAATACCCACAAAAACCAAGTACCATCAGTGCCGCTCTTGGTGAGGAGTCCCGGAACAACGAATCATCAGTGCACCTCGACGGGTTAGTCCGCCCCCTAAGGGACCAAGTTGTTCTTAGGTCCCCTCTTCTTATACGGTACAGAGAGCGATTCCTTCTCCTAATCTTTAAGCCCCCTCATCTTATAAGAGGGGTGAAAAAAAACCCCTCGGTTCAATTGGCTTCGCTTGAGTTCACTCCAGGCTACTAGGCACCACGCCACGACAAGGCTTGAACCATGGTGGGACAATTATTATTAACCTTAATTATGTACTCCTAACATTATGTAATGGATAATTCTTCTCGCCTCTGTGGTGTAACGGTGCGATGGAGTTGCCCAGAACTACAGGACAACCCCACCGACTTTGAGACAGGGCAAGGGGGTGAGGTTCCCATCCTCGCCCCTTGTCCCGTGGGCAAAAGCGCCCAAGGGGTGAGAATGGGAACCTCACCCCATCGCACTCTTAAGTCCCCTCTTCTTATAAGAGGGGCACCGAGAGCGATTCCTCCTTCTGATAAACCGCATAAATAACATTTTACCGTCCTTACCTAATAGATAGGTTCTAATAATAAAAAAAACATAAATACGTAAAGCGTGTCGTCACACATTTTCTGGGCCCACATAATACCAGGATTGTGGTTATCTATAAAGGTAACCATAGTTAATTAACTGAGTGGTTTCCTTTTTAAGGATAAGCATTTTTCCTTGGTAAAAAAAAAATTATCAAAAAACTATTGTCGTTATTGTTGTGTATGTGTTATTACTGATAAAGGTGTATATTATATGTTATAGGTTGGTTGTATGTATATGTTATTATTTTTTTTTTATTGTCAGTTTAGTTAATGTTTGAAAAAAAATTTTTAAGAGTGTACCTCAAATTCTTAAATAAAGTTTTTCTGTTCTATTCTTATAGTTCCTTACATAATGTTAGGCCCACTAGACGGGAGGACCCCTCCAATGGGCCTAACATTAGCGGGAGGAAGGGCAGTCAGGAAACTAACACACTGCACGAAACGCGACAGTATAGCTCGGCGGTGGTATCGTATAATATCCAAATTTGTTCTGGCCCAATTCGGCTGCATATCAGCATCTCTTACCACTTTACATACCAACCTATTTATATTAAATACGTACTACATTTATTTAATTATATTCATTTCGAAAAAAAAAATCATTATTCAATTCAATTATTTGTTTCTTTTAATGAAAAAGTATTTTTCATTTGCCAATAACACACTCTTGTTATTTGGCAACACAAGATCACATAATTTACAAGTTTCGGTAAATTATTTGATGAACCTCATTTACAAGCGCTTGTATATAAATGTGTAACAGGTAGACAGTGACATTACATTGCTTGTAAACTTGTAAAATGTTTCTTTACTAGTCACGTACTGCAGAGGCCACAGAAGCTACAAATTACATACTACTCTGACTTGTAGCTTGTAATTTACGAGTGCAGTTTTGATAAACACGTTGTCTTCAAGAAAATCACTTGTAAAATAAGGCTTGTAACGTCTGATGGTCTAATTGATTCGTAACGTAATGGTCGTGCATACTTTAACATAAACGAGTTCTGTCTGCCGTAACGAGATGGCATTTTCGGAAGCAATGTGAGAAAACTTCGCAATCCATAAATTACGTCTTTTGTGCCCTTCGTCATACTGTGATTGTTTGGATCGGAAATTGAGGTTCTACTCTCAGAACGTTCGATATACTAGAACTTGTTTCAGGATCGGTTATTACATTTGATATACACGAAGATTCTGCGTTCAGGTTAATGTTAGAGTTTTCTGAAAGTAATTCAGGAGTAGCTGTTACAGTGGCACGAGAAAGTGTAATAGTTTGGTCTTAATATTGGCTATGGTGAAAGTCACTCCGAGGTGTCCGTGTCATCTAAAACTGGTTTGTTAAGTGTTATAGAAGGTGTTGTGAAAGAATCGGCAAAATTTGTAGAAGATGTTATGACATCTGTAGCAAAAGGAATCGGATATGTATATAACTCTTCAGTAAGCAATATTTCTAATTGTTCTTGAGTTTAAGAGAATTCCAAATTGATCATAGGTTGCGTTAAATTACTTTTAACTGTGACAGTTTGTAAATTTTAAATTTTATCAACAATAGATATTTTATCAACAATAGATATTTTATCAACAATAGATATTTTTTCACTGTGACGGGCATTTTCATTTAAAACTATCTATGAAATTGGCTCGCTACTCTGGCTTCTAATATTCGTATCGTTCATCTCATTCTGTAAAATATAGGAAAATAGCAAACCGAAGCCCAAGAGCAAGCATAAAGAATCATTAAAAAAAACAGCAAAGATGTTAACCCAACACCTTCGAGAGAAATAGAATATAATAAAAGATAATAGAATAACAGATGATGTTCACCTCGTTATTTGGATTATTCAGGATTTTTCATTATGTTGGTTAACAACGAGACTTACAAGCACCTTATCTCTATTCATTTTTTCAGGAAACTGAAAAAAACGCAATAAACACGTATATTAGTGAAATAATAGTGTATTACGCAACATGCAAACCTCCTATCTCATGTAGATACAAAATACAAATCCAATAAGTGACTGAAAGTTATCATACAATGAGTACTATTGGCTATGTGGGGGCCTAAGAATACCCTCACCCTCAATCCAACCCCAGGGTAACGTAAGTGTCGTCAAGGGGCACCAGTCTCATAACAACAAAGAGCTTTTTGGTGTCCCGTCTGTTTCATAGTGACAGTGAAATAGACAGGAGCACCGGACGGCGCTCTTCCCGAGTGATGGCGGTACCACCAAACGGATCGGCGACTGGTAGCAGTGGCCGATCCGAAACCGAAGACCGGCGGGTCCGAAACCTAATCTGTGCCAATCCGCCTGCTCAGCGTGGCTCAATTATGAGCATTAACCTCCAATGGACGACAACAGTATAATTCGGCTCCTGGCCTCGGCTGCGGCCACGGTAATGGTGGAACAAGGGGCGTTAAGAATCTTCGGGCTACGGATCGGTACCACCGATTTGACCTGGCTACTTACAATGGACGAACGGACTCAAACTAGATAACCACTTGGTTGAGCTGGAGGTGGAACAGGGAAAAATTAGATAGCACATTCTGGGGCTATGTGAAGTCGGAAGTCAAGGCGAGGACACCATAAATCTGCCATCGGGACTTCATTTGGCTTTAGGGAAGGCGACACTACATCACAAGGTGGCGTGGGATTCCACGTGAATGAATCCCTCGTAGGCAACATCGTCGAAATCTTTACTGTGTCGGGTAGGGTGGTGGTTACTTTTAATCGTTATATAGAAAAACAAATACTCGTATTATATTACAGATGTTTCTATTTTACTTTGTATATTTTACAATAGTAAGTTGTGAGCTTAGTAATACCTTCACGCCTGTTATCCCCGAAGAAGTAGGCAGAGGTGTGCTAGTACATCCACAACTCGTAAGTCCAGTAGATATACTATTAGCCAAGGTACTGATATTTTTTGATAATACTTCAGCATGGTGCGATTACAGGATCCACTATAGCCAATCTTTTCGCGAACCATTACTACGCGAACTATTTATAAATTTCAGGAGAAGAATATTAAAATGTATGTAGGAATCTACGATATTCAAATAATGACACTACTTCCGCTTGGCAGCTTCCGCCCTATATTATCTACTATTTGCCGTTTGCCAAAAGGCCAGCGACCGTCGATTGTTATTTTTCCATTCAGAGGGAAACGTTGAGATGTAAAAGAGGCATCACACATAATCCGTTGTAAAATGTATAATCTAGTTTTATAGTGAATAATAATCGATCCCTAAGTTCACGCAGTGCTTACAAGAGTTGAATTGTGTGTTTACAATGCCGCGTCTTCGAAATCAAGACGAAGAGATAAGTGAGGAAACGTTTTCGGCCTTTCTGGAGGCATTTGCAATGAAGGCGGAGTCGAAAGTTCGCGCCGGCAGTCAACGCAGCTTCAGCGTCGCCGCCGCCATTGCTCCCTACTTCGGATAAAGGAAATTTCTCGCTCTGTACGGCGATGTATAGCGGCGACATCAAAGACTCGGAGGTGTTCGAAGCGTGCGTCAATGCCATCACTATCTACAAAATATGTAGGGGAATGTATCTTTTAATGCTGTTGTTTATGATTTATTATACATATGATAATTGTCTGAAATTCTTTCCACAAACTTCATAAACAAGATTATCAGTATTCGGTAATATTTAAGGTCTCGCTATAGGTTTATTAGTCTCACGGATCTTAGGTTCGTGTATTCTTTCTTTTATAGATGTATCTTCGATAACAATAATTTCTTCCTTCTTCGTTTGCGTTTCTACGACCCTTCTCCTTAAAACTCTACTATCTACACTTTCTCCTGAACTGCCAGAATCATTGTCACAAGATTTTTCTTCAGACTGATTAATTTTTTTTTTAATTAATCTACTAAGTGATGGTACAGTGCAATGTTTATCATGTTTAAAGATAACACAATCTGAGCGGTAAAGCTTACGACATATAAGGCAGACAATATTTTTATTAATCTTGCCCATAGACCATTTTTTCCTTCAATAAAGTCTGTTTCAATGACTTTCTTCGGTACATTGGATTTAGCAAGTCGAGGCTTTTTCTGAATTTTTGGTGTTGTATCAATGTGTGAACTCGTATCAGATAGAGGATATTTTCTTGGACGGCCTCTAACTTTTTTTCGAGAATCCAATATTTGCACGTTAATAGATTCTCTTTATTTTCACACTGAGTCTCAATCAACTCAGCCGCTTTAACTAAATAATCTGTTGCAGATATAGTGTATGTATGAGTTGCAAAAGATGTCATCTCAGTACCACAATCTGTTCATATAGTTACTTTTTGGAGCACAATTACTCCAAAAAATCATTTCTACTTAATAAGGCTATTATATATATAAATAATAGTATTTTACACAACATGTAAAACCTCCTATCTCATAAACAACGAACCCAATAAGTGAATAAAAATGACCATGCAATAAGTACTATTTGAAATTTTAAATATTTTATGTGGAAAAAATACTGTTTTAGACATGAATATGTTAAAAGGCTAACCTCCTTTACTTCTTTAGTCTTTGATACTTTACACTTTGCACGTGCTGAAACCAGTACAAAAATGATCAGATAAGACATTTTGTTTGTCGTAATAATGGCGGCGAAGAAAGGAACAATTGAAATGTGATTTTGGCGGCACTATTTAAATTGAGCATTTTGTCAATTATGAACTATGTTCCTGACAGCAGGTGGGAAGTTTTGATGTTAAAAAATAGATGAGCGATTTTTGTGAGACAGAACCAATTGCCGGTTCACAGGCGATATTTCCCTTTAGCAAAAATGCAATGCGTGCCCAGGACCCGGACTAAAATCTATTCCAATATCCACTACTGGATGTTTTGTGGAAGCTCTTTACAGGAAGTAGAGATCGGTGAATCCGTGTCTTACGATATGTACCTACCTACGTACTTATTTGACGTCATTTATGCGCGCCTCGACAGGAAAGTCTCGTTATGTCTTGAAATCGTTGTGATATATATAGAGAAAGAAGCCAGCCTAAACGAGGCCATGTACACACTGTATCTCTTTTTTCGTTAGTTTCTCTGCCAAAGGACCTGGCCACACGGTGCGGCACTGTACCGCACCGCATTACTCCGCTCCACATTGGTGGCCACACGTGCAGTGCGGCGTCGCAATGTTCCTACGGCGCCGCTGCGGCACCACAACAGGCTTTTCTTGTCCAGTTGACGACAGTCTACAATAAATCAATTCTACAATGATCAAAAAGACAGTTGTTGCTGCTGGTATTACTCCGCCATCGACGAAATCGACGTAGAAGCACACGAAGATACTGGATCAGTCCAGTTATAGAGACGGCCTATTGTTCTTAAAGAATATCGAGAGTTGCTCTTAGACAAATAGAGGTTTTATATTTTTTTTCGAATGAGTGTGCTCACTTTCGAAAGTATATTGTGACTAATCACATATACGGAAACAGTATACTAATATGAGGAATCCTATGGAGCCAATAGAAATGCCGGGATTCACTTTAAGGTAAGCAATAAAAATCTATTATTATTTGCATTTCTTTATTATTAATTTTAAAATCAATATCTGGGAAACGTTACTCATAACCTTGTAAAATCTAACTCTATCTGATCGCTATCTTGAGATATTGCAGATAGAATAAAATTAGAGTGTGATTGTACTGTACTAACCGCACCTGTACTTTGATAATTTATTGGTTTTTTAACCATGCGATGGTGCTTCTTCATGCTGATAGGACGAAGATTGTGGATAAATTTGTCTATAGTGCATATCTGTGATTATTTGCAATATTTTACTCCGAAACCTGAGAGTCTGAAGATCGGTAAAATTCTCTATACATGGCAAAATACCTTTAAAAAAGTTTACGTGACTTTACGATTGATGGAGCTTTAATGTTTCTTTTTCGAAATTATCCAATTGTTCTGCTTTTCGCTTCCGGTTGACAGAACATAGCGGGACGATTCAGGTACTATACTAGGGTGGATCTAAAATCTGTTTGAAGCAATCTGACGCAATTTCCAATAATGGAGAAAATTTAACACCGTGTAGTCATTAAGTACCTCAATAAAAAAAGGCCTATCACCAAAAGACAACCATCAAGATATGGTGAGCACTTTGGGGGAGTCTGCTCTATCGTATTCCAGTGTCCAGAAGTGGGTAGCTGAGTTTAAGCGCGGTCGTGAAAGCATTAAAGATGATCCTAGGAGTGGAAGGCCTACATCCTCTACCACGAAAGAAAACATCGATAAAATTTGTGATCTCGTACTGGGTGACCGACGTTCGACCATTGGTAAAATAGCTGAGATAACAAACATTAGTTATGACCGGGTGTAACACATAAAAACGGAAGAGTTGGGGTTCCATAAGATTTCTGCTCGCTGGGTGCCTTTTGCTTGGTTGCTTTCAGCTGAACATAAACGAGTTCGATACACAATTTCGCGAGACTGTTTGGAAGTTTTTGAGACTGATCCCGAGGACTTTTTGTTTAGATTTGTTACCATGGATGAAAGCTGGGTTCACCACCATACTCCTGAATCAAAGCAACAATCCAAACAGTGGAAAAGATCAGACTCTCCTACACCGAAAAAGGCTAAGATCGTTTTGTCGACTAACAAAGTCATGGCTTCTGTTTTTTCGGATGCGAAGGGCATTATTTTTGTAGATTATTTTCCGAAAGGTCAAACTATAAATTCTAGTTATTAATGTAACCTTTTACGAAGACTCCGGGAAGAAATAAAAGAAAAAAGGCCGGGAATGTTGCGTAAGAAAATTTTGTTTTATCAAGCCAATGCACGTGTTCACACTTCGGTTGAAAAAATGTCTGTAATCCATGATTCTGGCTACGAATTGCTGCCCCACCCGCCTTATTCGCCGGACTTAGCCCCCTCGAATTATCATTTATTTCCAAATATAAAAAAATATTTGGGTGCCTCGAAATTTTCGACCAAAGATGAGGTGATAGTCCCAGTAAACGATTATTTCGCCGACCTTCCGAAATCTTTTTTTTTTTTTCGAGGTGATAAACAAGTTGCAGGTCAGGTGGAAGAAGTGTGTCGAACTAGATGGAGACTATATCATTTGTAGACTCCATGCTTACGTTAGATTCTTCGTCAATTGCTTGTATTGTATTGAGAGTACTTGAAGCTATATGAAAGCCTATTCTTCCAGACAACATTCCTGAAATGACAACTGAGTGTTTGCAGGTTATTGCATCTGATTATGAGTTCAAAGCAAGTTTTGCTCATTGTATAGGGGCAATCGATGGAAAACATACTTTTTTTATGTGGTGTTGCTAGCGGTAGTGGACTCGAAATACAAATTTACTTTTTTTATACTGGCGCATACGGCAGAGTGCGATTCAACTGTTAATGTTACACCAAATTAAAAATTATACCATTTACTGATTTAATGAGAACCTCTCATTACCTGCTCCTAAGTCACCGTGTGGTTACAATAGACTAGTGCCATGGCTGTTAGTGGGTGTCGAAGCTTCTGTATAGAGTAAACATATTATGCGACCATATGGTGGTAGAAATCTCAATGTACAACAAAAGATGTTCAATTATCGTCTTAGCAGGGAAGGAGATATGTTTAATGCGCTTTTGGAATCCCAGCAAACAAATGGCGCATTTTTCACAGACTGATAAACGTGACCTATAATTTTGCAACTGCCATAATAAGAGCCTGTTGTGTTCAACACAATTTTGTGCCGATCGAAACAGTCTTCGCCCAAGAGATAAATTGGCGATAATTTGTGATATATTTCACTCGCTTCAACCTCAAAATGATGAATTGACAGTAGCAAATGGTATAAGCGATGAATTAGCTACTTTTTAAGCAGCAAAAATGTTTAAATTGACAGTTAACAATTTTTTTGATATCTTACCTATATGAAGAAAAATAAGGACTGACCAATTTGTTCTTTTCGTAAGGAGTGCATGTATCGCATTCAGGAGATAAGGTTTTTGTAACTTATTTTGTTTTCAGGTTTTTCTTTTTAAAATGGTCATGAGACTTGTCCCACAGTATTTCATGTTCCTTATAGTATATATAGTCCTGTATATATGTAGTCCACGTCTATAGATTCTACCGGTGTAGTAATTTTTTGTGATATACACGTAATTATAATTATCATCAACCGCCTCGTGCTGTTGACCGGTGCGCCTGCGGTGCGGCACCGGACGTACTGTGTGGCATACCACACACTTTTATATGCAGGAAACCGTTGCGGCTCCGCTGGAGCCGCACTGCACCGTGTAGTTAGGCCCAAATGCGCCTTCTAAATTAGGTATACAAAGATTGTACTGGTTTCTCTTCTACCCCTTGCCCTCCGCCATCTATATTATCACTATGCTTCAATTCACCTCGCCTTTAACACGACGATTAAAGTATACTTTATTTACACGAATTCACTAATACTCTCATGGTTATGGCCGTTTAATTTTCAGTACACTCTGCATGCATTGTAGAATAAGTTTTAGGTCATGCGCTATGGTTTTTAATTCTATCATGCCTTAGAATTTGGACTTTAGAGAAAAAAGAAAAAAGAACAGAAAAACTTACCAGTTGACATAGCTTCAACTATTTACTTAACACAAGTACGTACATTGAAAAATGACAGATGTATGGAAATGTGAAAATGTGTAACCCATAGCGTATTTAAGCAGCGAAGGTCTAAGCGTATTAATTTGCGGATTTGCTTAAAAAGAAGCTTGATACCGGCAGACGTAACGTGTGCTCTGCGTTCCCTCATAAGTTCAAACATCTCATCTGAATATTCAGCTTTCCTGCTCGTACACTTACTCCTAAAGTATCCTTCACCCACGTAGCGCATGCAACCAATCACGCCACTCATGGCCTCGTCAATTGCCATTGTAGTTTCTGATGTATCTAGGTTATCGAACCGGTTTTCTAATTTCAGTTGGAATTTTTCGGTACCTACCGTGGTTTGCCGGAGGTTACGGCGGAGTGTTGACTGTACTTATCAGACACGGTCGCGTCGAAAGCCTATATTCAGAGAGCCTCTAACCCATCGGTGATCTCTTCCTGTTTTAAACCTGTTGATCACGGAGACATCCCTAAATATACCATTTCGGTTCTTCATAATAAAGTCAATGTCGTTCCTTGTCACGGTATCGGGGCTCTACCATGTCCACTTCCTATGGGGCTTCTTCTTAAAATAGGAAGTCATTAAGAAGAGGTCTTCCTTCGCGAGAAAGTTTACCAGCATTTGCCCCCTGCGATTTCGACTTCCGACTCCATGTGGTCCAAGACTCCATTCGACATCATTTCATACTCCCACCTTAGCATTAAAGTCCCCCATAACAACATTGAAATGGGCCTTATAGGTGTTATGGCCTATGATACGTCCTCATAAGTTGCCTCCAGGTCGTCATCTGAATGAGGCCTCTTAGTGAGTTTAAGTACGAGATATGCCACCCTACTCGATACACTAGAGATGTCGACGATGTTGCCTACGAGGGATTTATTCACGAGGAATCCCACGCCACCTTGTGATAGTGTCGGCTTCCCTGAAGTAGAACCTCCCGCTCAACCAAGTGGTTATCTAGTCGAAGCGTTTGTCCGTTAGACGTAGCCAGGTCGAATCGGTGGTAGCAATCCATAGCCCGGAGATCCCCTTGTTGTTGTGGTCAGGACTAATGGAACTACTGGGAACTAGGGGTCGAATTCTACTGTTGTCGTCCGTTAAAGTTAAGTGCTCGTAATTGCCACGCTGAGCAGGCCTACTCCTGTAAATTACATTCATATATTGTTAATCACGAGGGCAGAATAAAAAAACATTTAAAATTAATAACGATATTACCAAATTACAAATAATTTCAAAAAAATTGGACGAAAAACGAGGAATCCTTGTCTCACAGAACTTGATTGGCTATATTCTTAAGCGAGCTTTTATGAAAACTTATTTTAAGCCGCCAAAGAAGGTTATCCAGTTCTTACCATCAGTGAAATGCCATGTCCCGCTGCAGGATATGGGAGTGTATAAGCTTGATTATGACTGTGGACTCTCTTATATAGGGCAAACAAAAAATCTATAAACTCGCGCTAAAGAACAAAGAGCTGATATGAAACACCGACGTGTTAGAAAAGCTGCGGTCTGTGAGCATTCAAAAGAGAAGATGGCTGGGTTCTCCCCTATACTTGGGACCCAGTGGTAAACATAATCAAATCAGAAACTAAACATAGCACCTCAAGACATTAAGATATAATAAGTACTGTTTGCGTTAATCGGAACAACTAAATAATTATAATTATTCAGGTACATTTAATACATCATCATCATCATACATCAGGACATCTGCCATCTCAGTCCGCCCGTGATCATGGTTGCTGCAAAGTTGCTAAAACGTTGGGCTAGTTAAATCTCCTGGCCACTTTGTCTTACAAGATAAAAACTACAAAATAAATAAAAATTAAGACGTTAAGGCTAAATGTTTGTTACTTTTAATTTAGCGCACCATCCGATACTTATTGTCTGCTGGAACACCTCTCATGTAGATTTCTTAGATACAAACTCAAGACTATTCCTACACTAAAACAATTCACTCGCGCCACGTCCGTCCCCGTATCGCTAGTGCGCCCTCAAGTCACACTCACTCCACAAACTTCCTCATCTTAGCTGAGTCAGGGATGCCCTTGTGTGCAGCGCTCAGGAGAGCTATCGTTTTAGATTCACTACCGCCCTAATTGTCCTCGTTTTTTTATTTGTTGGCTTCGAACTAGTGGCACTTTTGTTGTTTTACTGTTGCTTCTGCACCCGACTTGAGTTTCTTGATATTTGCGGGGGGGG